>CM046878.1:446884073-447443776 GCA_025667525.1 Glebionis coronaria
ATTCTTTTTATCCGTGCTTCTTGAATTTTTGCAATGTATTACGTTTTCTTGAATACTTTATATGTAAATCCTGAGATTTTTAAATTATACTTTTAAGTATTATTTTGTTCATTGACAATGCTTCATATGGAATTATAAATTTTTTTTTTTTTTTCATATTTAATTTAAATCAAAGTTTTTGATTTAAAATCACCCGCCTGCGTTTTATAACGAGTTTATTCAAATCAATGTACAACGAGAATTTCCTAGTGATCGCGATACCGACGGATGCCCAAAAGTTTACATTTATTTATCGATTGTTTCGATAATTAATATTTTCGACGATTTCGTTTTAATTACGTATTAAGTCGTGTCGGGAAATCATATAATCATTTTTATGATGCATTGTAACATTTGAAAAGTATTTTTACGAAACCCGAGCCCCGTAAATATTTTTAATATTTACCAATAACCATTTTCTACCTTTTAAAACTATTAATTGTTTTTAAGTCCACAAGTTTCAAAATTGGCAATATTAGCCCCTCCACTTAACTAGCACTATATAAAGATTTTTTTCTTCCACTTATTCATAAAACACACACACCAAAACAAAAACTCTCTCCCCACCCTCCATTGTTGCCGCCACTTCACCACCATAAACCACCACCATCCATCTTGTTTTAACAAAATCTAAATAAAGACCCATTCTTAGAATTTAATTGTGATTCTAATGATACAAAAATTTCTTACATGCATCAAGATTTCAAGAATTTATGATTTTATGGTTGTATGATGTTGTAATCATCTTGCATATGTTATATTTGGTAAGATTATCATGTTTTGATCCTTAAAAGTCTTGTTTTTAATCTTTGATTTTTGTTAGATTTTTCATACAAGTGTTTTTAGGAGTGTTTGGTTGATGGGTATGATAGTATAGTGATCCTAGGGGTATGGGAATGATTGGTTTTGAGTGAAAAATAGATTTGTCATGTTTTCTAAAAAGCTAATTTGGGACAGCAGCCTTAAACAGTATGTTTCGTGGGTTTAAGGTCCGTGAAAGACTGAGATTATTTGAAATTATTGTAGAGTTTTCCGAGATGGTCGTTTTGGTATAAGATAGAGCTTATAACTCATTACGAGTTAAAAGTTAGGCTAGTTTTAGTTTTCGTGTACCGGGAGACGCAAGTCGGCACAATCCGAAATTGTGGCTGATTTTGGGTCGACTCTCGGGGACTTTAGGCTTGGTTAGATAGTTGATACTACTGATTTTCAAAGTTTACAAACTGAGTTTGATGAGTCTAGTAGTGGTTTCAAAAGACGGATTGTCGGGTTAGTACTTTTAAAGTGGTCCAAACGGTTTTACAAAACAAGTGTACAAATCTGTCCTAAAATTTGGAGTCGAGTAAAGCGTCGAGCTGATGGATTTTAAAGTGTGAACTTTGGCTCAAATTTTGGTGAGGTCTTATACAGGTTATAAGTGACCTTGACACCAATTTTCATGTAAAACGGACAAGTCTAGATAGGGTAGATCGGTGTGTACATTCGGGGTGTACTTGCTGATTTTTATTTTGGACACGTAGTTCAATGCTTGTGTTGCGTGAGTTTGTGTTTTCACCATCGGACATGGTGACTTACTCAAGTGCTTAGTCATTGTATAAATGACTTAGCTACTGGTCCAAGTAAGGGTAAAGGAGAGTTTGACTTGCGTTGACTTGGCGTCGTATGACGAGTCATTTTCAAGTGTTCAAGTGTTTTAACGAGTAACGTTGGATAAATGGGTAGTATGAATTCATTTGATTCGTTTCAATGGTTTTGAAACGTGTATACTTTGAAAACATTTGAGTCATGTTATATTTGGTATATATATCGATATTGAGTTCGATTCTTAACGCGCGCCTTATTGTGATAGGTTGCTGTTTTTGTGTTTTCCCCGGGCATCCATATCGTCGGTGATCGTCTCACTACATTGTTTCTACTCAGTTGCTGAGTACCGTGATTGACTTAACACGTGGCTAAGGGCCACTATATTTCTAAGGATCAAGGAGGAGGAATTGTTTAATTTGCGTGTTTGGATTAATTCCTACGTGTTATGAAGGTATAGTCACTCCTAGCATTTTAGTTTTGATGTTACTAGTACTTTGATTCTTTTTATTCATGGATTTTGAATTCCTTGGGTGAAACCCACTGAGATTATAGATACTTAGGACACTTGCGTGGCGATTTGGTATAGCCTAAGTGTTGCTTGATTGAGGTTAGGTAGCTAAATGGAGTCGTTTTTGTAGTATGGAAATCACCACAGAAACAAACAGGTCATGGCAAAATTTTCTTAAACATATGACCTTGTTTTTATATGAAAAATGGATACCCACTGATGTGATTAGTATGTGTTGAGTTGGATGGAAATGGGAAGTGTCCGGATGAGCCCGAAACGGTCGTTATACTAAACTAGGTCAAATCTGAATGTTATGCTTAAAACATGGGTAAATTGACTTGGGTAAAAAGGATTAATTTATGATTTTATGACTTTTTACAGTAGCTACAAATATAATAAAACTTCTCTTTTTGGTTTCGTGTCAAAATCTTTTACCGATTGGGATTTATGCTTAATCTACCGTAAGGTACGAAAGACGTTTACAACTTTCTGTTTTGATAGTCTGTCACTAAAAGTGCATTTCCCGTTGATTGAAAATAGTTCTAGGGCTGTTCTTTCCCAACTTTTAAAGGTAAGAGAAATACCTATACATGTCAAGAAATTTCACCTCCTGTACTATTATAGATTTTTAGATATGACCAAATCTTCTCAGCCTTTTTCAGAAAACCGAATGCAGTCCCTTGTTTTGGTTTTTCAAACCGAGTCTTAAACGTGTTCGGAACCCACACATAAATACTGGACCATTATACACGGTTGATATTAGGTTATTACAGTAGGTTCAAGGTGTTGGGTCAAAATTTTAACTTAAGCTTAGGTCTCGCCATCGCACGCAAGTTACCTAGTCATACTATGTCCTACCACTTCTAAAACGTTATTGCTTCATTGAACGCATTCTTATTACGCGTCACCATTGCATAGGTCCGTGAAGACTTCTTTTTGCTCAGCCCCTTTTACCTTGTGATTACTTACTAAAGGTGAGTTCATAGCCCCTTTTTACTTGAACAATGTTTCTAAATGCGGGGTGAGATTTTACATGGTGGAACACATCCATTTAAAACTGTATACTATCCAGAACTTGTATGCTATTCAGACTTGTATGCTTTCCAACAGTTTTCATTGATATTATTGCTTATAGTTAATAGCCTTAAGTTTCCTCTCTTGATCATGAACCGTTAATTGTCCCGTATGCTTTGCGCTAAGCGCGAATGTTGTGGGTGGATCCATCGGGATTGACAATCCCCGTCCCGATTACCTTGACGCACTTACATTTGTTTATACTTGAGTATTTAGGCTGAATACTCCTTAGAGGAACTTACTTTGAGTTAAGCTTCGGTTCATGAACTAAACAACAATAATATTGGTTTCAGACTATGGTTAATGATCATAACCATTTTCTCTATTTACTTGTTTTACAAATGAATGCTTGTGTTCTACACCTTTATTGCTAAACCTATGAATTTCACTCAACTTTGTGTTGACGATTTTACATGTTTAATCTCAGGTATTATTACTTAGCTTTGCTTGGATGGGAGCCCGCAGGATATTATCGCAGCTTGGAGATTTCTGTGATGCTTTTAAAAGACTGATTTTAGTATAAACTGTCAGAAATTTATTATATCTTTTGGGCAACTTTATGTTATAAATCATGATGAAATAATATATCTTTCCGCATATAAAACTCTGGGACCTATGTTTAAAACTCTGATCATTTATGATGTGATATATATGCTTTTATTACGTCAGCTTTGTGTCAACTGTAATTCATTGTTTCTTGTACTATGACGTGTTATCCCCTCGTTGCCTAGTTGTTCCATGTCAGATTTTGGGGTTCTCACATCTGAATCGCGGGAAGTGCAATTTCAGGTAGGGTTTTGTAGAAATGCTAAATCGGATCCGGTGGTCTAATATGGTGGTAAATGGTGGTGGTAGCCATTGATGGCTTAGAAAGAGAGAAGAGAGGTTGAAAGTAAAAGTGAAATGTATTCCCAAATGAACAAATGACAATCAACACCCCTCCTTGGAAGCTAAGGAGGGGTATATATAGTCACGCACACAACCTAAACTTTACAACGAGCCTAGTCTAGTCTAAATGTGCGTGACTATGATAACTAACGGGAATTCTTAAATGTCGTCACATAAAGTGAGTTTCCAACAATCTTCCCCCATGGGACGACGTGTAGAATTCCTTACAATATTCTTCCTAACAAGTACAAAATAATTAAGAACAAGAGCTTTCATGAAGCGTCTAATGCTGATGATGTCTTCTGAGGCCTTTGACTTCAAAACGACTCATCTTTAACTTGTAGTAGAAATACTGTAACGGCACGAGCTAAGTAACCCATACACTTCTGGTTAAGGAGAAGCTTCTGAATTAGCTTCCCCCTAATTCATGCCACATAAACTTGATGTAGAAGCTTTTTAAATAGCTTCCCCCTAAACCAACAATCCTCGTAAGCAACTTCAAAGCTTTCAATAAAGCTTAGAATGATTAAGCGCACAGCGGAATCTAACAAGCAAATCCCATCATATAACATGATAATGTTGCTAAGAGGGATTGAAAGTTTGGGGCACACCAAGTAGATCAACAACTTTTCATCTCACGCTTGAATAATTCTTCTGAATTTTTCTTCCCCCTGAGAGTTCAAGTTATGCATACCAGAAAGAATCAAGACATTTCTTCCCCCACATAGTTGAAGAAAGTAAATCAATCCCAATTATGAAGCTCAAATACTGAAGTGGACACTTTATCCCATTCATGAAGTTGACATCGTAGCACCAGAGTCAATTAAGTCCCGGAAATGCACACGTCTTCTTCCGGAGATGCACCAGAGTCAATTAAGTCCCGAGAATGCATATAGGATAATGATGATGTTTAATTGCAACAATCAAACAATTAAACCTCGAATCAGTAGTGTACCGTTTGGAGATTGAAAACGACACGAGTTAAAACACTGATTTTCTCTGCGGCTATGACAAATGTCATCCCGGAATATCTTCAAATCAAAAGAAGATATGAAGTTCATCACGTGTACTCGTTGTGCGTTCAATGTGTCTTCTTCTTCCCCCTTGATGGTTTCGAAACTCGGAACCATCAATAAATTGTACGCACATGAACCTGAAATCTCGTGAGAATAATAAATAAGCTGAATTATATATTTTGTGAGAATCAGCTGTTGATCGAAAATCTCTTCTCATAAACTCTCCATGACCACCTTTACCAACCCACGTGAAAGCAATTTGAAGTGACCACTGAAAGAATGAACCAGATACATCAAACGTGAAGCTGAATAAAAATCCTTCGATCTTGTGACTTAAGCTTGCACTATTGTTGAATGAAGAACGGTAGAGAAATCTCTAAGTACTCAATGCATCACTGAAGAAGTCTATAAGCACAACAATACTAAAATCAAAACATAAATAACTTTATGTTAAATTTATTCGTTAACATAAAGTGAGTTTCCAACAGGTTTTATGCCACCTGACGCAAAACTTGATGGACCTACCATCCGTTGGTCCTGGTTGGTTGTAAGCTTTTGCAACTCAGCAATGATTTTTTCAAACATAGCTTCATGCTTCGCAAATCGTTCGTCGGTTTCCTGTTGGAATTCAGTTTGAGTTTTTTTCGCCATAGATCAATCTGGCTCTGATACCACTGATGTGGCTCGATAGTGATGACAATGGATAAGAAAATGAGAAAAGAAGCACGGATAGAATTGAGAGAAGTATGTGGAGCAATTTTCTATATATTTCTGAAACATATAACTTGTCCCTTTTTAAGAGAAACCAGGCACATACCACTACTTCCTAAAATGAAGAAAAACATGAAACATGGAAACGTGGGCATACCCACAATCTCCTTTATTCTAGCACAATGTAACTTACTTGCAAAAGAGAACAAAAGCAACAATTAAAATAGAATCCTTAACTGCAATAGCCCACTACTACTCAATGCCTGAGCATGGACATGTAACAATACGCAGGAGTATCATCGCCACTAGCATTCTTATCATGTTCACCACTTTGGCTAGTTTCGGGATCATAGGTGGGAGTGTAACAATTACCAAGGTCGAGAGGAGTAGAACTAGGGGCAGGAGTAGAGCTAGGGCCGCCAGGATTAGAGATAGAACCGGGAAACACTTGAGGAGTGTATAAATCGGAAACCTGGAACTGTGAAGGAGTACCTTGATTCTGATGTAAGACATCCACAATTTTTTTCAAGGCATTTTGTTGACTTTCAAATGCTTTTCTTTGCTCATCCATTTCAAAAGAATGTTGCCTCTTCAGGTCTTCTAATTGATCTTGGGTACAATAAGATATGTCCGGTAATTCTCACCTCCCAGAATCCAAATTGCTCGTACCCGCTAACTGCCTTCCCACACCCGCTACATGCGCACGATTTGTACTTTTAAGGACTTCATCCAAGATTTCTCTCTCGGTCTTGGGCGGGATGGTTTTGGCAGCGATTGCATCTTGGATTGCCTTCATTTCTGCCTATGTAGTGCAAAAAAACCAAAGTTAATATAATAATGACAAAAGACTCAATTAAGAGGCAACTTCTATTAATCAAGTTTTAAGTAGTAAGATAATTATATATACTTTGTCTCTAAATTAATGGGATTAAGTGTTGTATGAACACATATAAATAGAACCCACAGTTGTGAATCTAATTATGTGACTGTCACTAAACACTTAAAATGGTTTTAAAGGTCAGTCACTTGTAAAGCTCGTAATATGTATCAAAATCTGAAAAGAAAAAAAATCACTTGATTGATAATCAAATCACATTATACTTCTTGATTAGGTTTATATATACTGTTGAGCTTTATGATGTGTTCTCATATTACTTAATGATTGATGAATTTCCTATATTCTGAAACAGATGTGGACGATTGTGTTGAACCTGCATCAAAGAAAAGCAAAAAGAAGAAATCCAAAAGCATGTCTACCAAACATGAAGCATTAGAGAATGTTGTTGCAGATGGAGATGCTGAGGAACCTAAACCAAAGAAAAAGAAGAAAAAGAAACGAGCACTTGAAGAGAAGGCACACCCCGTTGACAATGCTGCAGATAATATGGGTGAAGACAACGGTACAAAAAAGAAAAAAAGAAGAAGAAGAAGAGTAAAGATGTGCGAATGGAGGATGTATTGGCTGTTAGCGAAGGCAAGAAGAAATCAGCAGAGTAAAAAGGTGTGGTTGATGTATATGATGGCGAAGAATGAAGATTGGTATGTATTTTGATAAGTTGGTAGTTGCCTTGACTTGAACTGTTATCAGTGAAAATGCTAAAAACAAGTTTGGTAATCTTCTACATTAGCGCAACTAATTAAAAATTTAGCCAAGAGAGTAAGCTAATTTAGACTACTCCAAACGTATCAAGAACAGAAACATGCAACAAACAAAAGGTCTTTTAGGTTTCTTTTGGCGTGGGTAGAGCATTTGTAGAAGATATGTAAAAGTTAAAACTTAGCAAACATGTGTTATGAAAAAAGTACTCACATAGAGCGTTTCATTTTCTCATGTACGAAAATTGTCGTCTTTATCCGAAATGACGGCGCCTCCAGTGATCTATCAAGCCCTCGTTACGCTGGTTTGCTTCAAAATATATATAGAAAAAACAGATTAACAATGAACTATATATAAACAAAATATTCCCCTTTGAAAATCTATAGGAAATATAAATCATAAGGAGTCATACGAATTCGTGTCTTCCTTGCGCGGAAGATTTTGAACCTTGGTGGGTAGTGACTTTGTTCTTCACTCTATTTCCGGAATTTCTCTCAGATTGTTTCATCCGTTCCGGCTTGGACCAGTAGTTGACAAGTTTCTGCAATTATAAACAGAACATATAATACTTTTTTCATTAAGCAAGGATTAACAAAGTAACAAACCAAACATTTCTTCTTTAAAACTATGACTAAACTAGTAGACTAATGCATAGTTCTGAAACCAAAACAGATGATCAGTTTATTGTTAACCATGGGTCTAGAGTCACGCATCAGCATATATATAAAGTCATAATTAACCTATAAACTTTGGTGAATTCAACTTATAGGTGTAGGTGCATAATTACCTGCCACTCAGCATCTCCATATTTGCAATTCGTTGGCTTCTGCTGCCTTGCCTGTTGAATCGTCTTGTTATTAAACCACTTGTTATTAAACCACTTATCCTTGAACTTGCATTTTTTTATCGCTGTATCGATTTGCAAAATCCCTATCAAGCCCAGCACTCACCAAGCTCCCTTCTGTCTTGTCTTCGCCTTTTATTTTGATTATTGTCATGTCATCTAAGTGAGGTTGCAAGTCAAAATAGGTGTACAAAAAAATTATGAGTATACACATTTAAATAAACACAAAGATGTAAACATTGTATAGCAATAAAAACATAAATAAAATAATAAGACCTTGAGTCGTGGGATTAACGGTGCTTTATGCACTCGGGGGACTTTCTCCCATGAATCGAAATATTGGGGAATTTCCTTGATTCGTTCCCCAACATAGCTAGAGAAATGTGCACTATATGGGTCTACTGGTTTGAAGGTCTTTTGATCCTTCTCCTCAGATGTTATCTTGAGGCTGCGGTTGCTATTTAGTTTATAAGCCTTTTTTAATGTTATATGTTTGCTTTCCCCACGTTTCCCTGAACCTACAAATATAAGTGATGAGTTATAAAAACACAAGTAATCAAATTTAAGTTCACAAAAGAATTTACACTTTCTTACCTTCGCATTGGTGGGGTAGTGTGACAACCGCGGTTTTGAGGTTCGTCACTTAGTTTTATTTTGTGTTAGTTACTTGTCTTTACGTGTTTATGTGCTAATTGGTGCGTATAGATTGTGGTTTAGATATCGTTTCCAGTACGGGGTACCTTGTGAGTGAAACGATGTGTGATGATTTCATGTTCATGAGCTCACATGGTAGTGACTATGAAATGCGATGATGTTATTTAGTGGTTTACGTATACGTATATGTATTATAGAAAATCATATTTTTACGATTTACGGTTTAGCATTTCGAGGTCTCGGATGAGGTATTTAGTCACGGGAGTATTTTTCGGGATGGTTTTAAGTCATTTAGGACTTAGTTAATTAGTTTATTTCATATTTCAATAGTTTTTATAAAACTATATATTTTACGTCTTTTACGGTATACGCGTAAATTTGACTAGTTTTACGGTTTTGAGGTTCGGGAGACTTTAGGAGCTGAAATAAATTAAGGGAATTTAAGTTAATAATAATTAATAGTTAATTTACAGTATTATAGTTAAAAAAGTCGGCCATAGGGTGTTGGGCTTGGTTTTGGGCCAAATTTTGCTTAAGGAAAGGAAGGGGAGCCCAGTTTGAGTACTATTAGGCTTCCTGGTTAGTTTTAATTACCCATATTACTCCCTTTAGCCCCCAAAACGATTTTTCTTTCTCCCAAACCTAATATGAGTCGTGATTAACAATGGTGGATGAAGAAAACCCAATTATTCAATTATGGTTTTAAGGTATGCGCTAAAACTATGCTTAATTAACGTTTAATTTACGTATGTAACCTAATATGATGGATTAGGGTTTGACATTCATAATTTTTAATTAGATTTTGTTAATAATCTGTAATTAATGATGTAACTAATAGGTTTTTATCATTGGAAATTGTTTTTAGGTTTTAATTAGGGTTTATGTATAACTAATTAGGTTAATTTAATTAAACCCGTTTTTAAAAACTGGGCAGAATTTTGGGTCAATTGTTTTGATCATATAGGGAGTTCGACAAACTCTTATTTTCAAATGCAAGAAACGAGAAATAAATTGGAGGTAGGGAAGTAGGTTAAAAACATCTTACAATCGTCGGAGGTCAAAACAGTTTTGAAATCAGCCTGTTTTTTTTTATGTTTGGGGTTGTTTGGGGTACTTAGGGTTGCATTGGGACTTTCAAACGAACATGGGAGTTGGTTTATATATCATAGGAAGTATCTGCATTGGGGCTAAGATTGTGGGTTAGGGTAAGATCCCCTAAGCATAACAAACTTTTTGTATGTTCAAAATTAGTAAAATCCGGATAGACAAAAGTATATATATATATATATATATATATATATATATATATATATATATATATATATAGAGGGAGGTTAATGTAAGAGTTTTTTTTAAGTTGTTAAAATAAAAACTAATATAAACCTTTGGATCTATTAACTATTCTTAGATGAGATCAATTATAAATGAATGACATCTTTATAATAAACATTAAATTTAAGGGTATTTTCGTCATAATAACTTAAACATTTTAAATGCCCAATTTGAAGTTTGAATATTATTTTATTTCATTAAATGAATCTGAATCATTTAAGAACTTTTAGAAGTTATGACTATTAATTTAAATATAAGTTTCTTCGAAATGTTTTACGTAGTAGTAGTAATAATTTGGTATTGGTGCATTTATGGTACATAATTAAAATGATACATACGAAATTTGGTAGTGGCGCATTTATGATACGTAGTGGTAATAATTTATGGTAAATAATAGTGGTGCATTTATGATACATTCCATACATCACAACAACAAAAATTAAAATAATACATACTAAAACACTATGAAGCTAAAAAGCTACAGATTAAAAACATATCAAATTAAAATTAAAAACATATTGAAGCTAAAAAGCTGCTGCAGATTCTGGTACACAGGGTATATTGTGTATCAAACCTGGTACATAGACAACAAATAAAACCAATTTTTAGAATTCGTATACAAATCTGTTTGCAAACATATGGAAACCGAATGTGATCCAATCTGTGTACCAAGAACATCTCAAAACCGAATAGCATCATATTCGAAACTTCGGCACATCAGATAAATCGTGTTTTGTGTATCACCTGATAGCGACCGGAGTCATCATCGTCATGTTATACACGACTACAGGTCGGAATATCTAAAATGTTTTCGACGACTTTGTAAACTCCGACGTCGCACCACACTTATGTCTCAGATCTTGAGAAAAAATCTTATACCACCATAGATCTATAATGAAATGGTCACCACCACCGCATCAGCGGTGGTTGGTTTTTGTTAGAGGTGGGTTTTCCGGTTGCAGCAACCGATGGAGAAGCAAACTCAACAAAAACAGCGGCACAAAGCAATTACGCGATAGTGGTGATTTTTCTGTGGCAGTGATGTATCACTGGTGGTCGGACTTTATTTTGGAAGTGGTGGTGGAGGAAGTGAAGATAGAAAAAGTAATGTGTTTCTTGGAGAAGATTATGAATGAGATGGAGGCTGTTATGATTATTAGGGTAATTATTAGGTTTAAATATAAAAATACCCATAATGCCCTTTTATCTATATGTTTAATTTTCAGTTTTTTTAAAATACAAATTCCACTTGTCATTAGTTGATTGGGTTCTTATGTTTACAACTTTAAAAAGTTCTCATTTGATCCAAATCTATATATATATATATATATATATATATATATATATATATATATATATATATATATATATATATATATATATATATATATATATATATATATATATATATATATATATATATATATATATATATATATATATATATATATATATATATATATATATATATATATATATATATATATATATATATATATATATATATATATATATATATATATATATATATATATATCGGGGCCTTAGCAGTAGTTTTAAGGTTGGGGCAAAAAGGAGGAGTTAGCTAACATATGTTGGGGCATAGGGTTTCCTTTACAGAGGTCATGGGTATGGTTAGGTGGGCGTTTGGCTTATAGTTTGGAGACCTAAAAACCGGGACTGTTTTGGGTAAAATTTTAACGGGACGGGTTATGAAGTAAACTAAGTTAAGAGCTTTATAGAGGGGTGTAATGAGATGCTTAGAGCATATAAATGAGGTATATATATGGGAGAAGGTTAGATGTCCATCATAGGTTGATGAGCCATCTTAGTGTTTGGTTCATGTTTTGATTTTGTGTTTTTGTTTGTTAGTTTTTTGCTAGTGCACGGATTATTGGGAGAAGCTCAATCAGGTGAGTTTCATAGTCCCATGTCTACTAATGATTTTGACTTCCAGATGGAATGGAAGAGACACTGTCTTGTTTTTATAAATTATGTTGTGAATGTTTTGTGTTTGGTGATGGACTTGTGCATACATATGTGATTAACTGCGAGTTGATTCATGATTGTTTTATGTTTTGACTTGGTACCAAGGGGATGTTGACAAGGCGGGGCCTTGGGGAGGTACATAGATGTGTGAGCATCTGTAGGACCAATGTATAATGACAAGGCGGAGCCTTGGGATTGGTACGTAGGTGTATGGGCGCCTATGGGACCATGGTGTTTGGTAAGGCTGGGAGCCTTGGATTTGGATTTGGATTTGGTTTGGTTTGTTAAATATTGAATATTAGTTGTTAATGCATGTTTGTATCACATTGTCCAATGTTCTTAGATTTGGTTATTATTCACAGCTTAGGGTTTGATTTTGGCGTTTGAGTCTAAACCTATGACTCTCACCAACTTTATGTTGACGTGTTTTAGTGTCTCTTTCAGGTGAGAATGTGGTTAAGCTTGAGAATAGAAGTGGCTAGTTTTGGAGGCATTAGGATTGCATATAGAAGGAGATCCCCATTCCTTCTTAGTTTCTTTTGTTTGTTTCATAAGTGATACTATTGACACCTATATGTTTGCTTTGTTTATGATAATTGTTTGTCTCGGGTAAGTGGTAGGACTGTTACCTACTTACCTAGACTCCTGCATTGTTGAGATATTGTCATGACTTTTGTGTCACCACTTTATGACATTTCTTATTTCATTTAGTTATCTCTATAGACACGCCATGTTGTGATGATATCCATACGTCGCGCTCCATATTCCGCCATGGTGGGGTGTGACAGAATGGTATCAAAGACAATGGTTATAGAGAATTAGGTTGCCTAGTCGCGTAGCCTAGTCTATAGCTTAAGGGTCCCTGCACATAGGCGTCATAGGAGTATGTGTGCATTTTATTTTAATTAATGTGTTTGGATGTTATTTATTGCGATGTTTTGACTAGTATGAATTGAACCATAGTATGTTCATACTTAGCCACATGTTATTTTCTTTTCGGGTTGTGACTAGTGCGGGTTGAACCATAATCGTCCACGCTAGTCATTGTTGTATTTTGCTTAAATTGTACATTATAGTACATAATTTGGTACAAGGTAGTTTCTATCTTTTGTTGAGTTATTTATGTACCTGAGGTATGTTATTTTTTCTTTTGATGTTTAAGTCATGTTCCCTAAGAATCATGTGGTGGTTCGAGTTATTAGGAGCAGGTGGATATGAAGGATTTTAAGGTGTTTCCATTCTGATGGGTGACATGACTTATAATTGATTATGTTTTCGTTTTGGATTTTGTCTATGCTGTTTTAGCTAGACTATGGATTTCTGTATTCCAAGAGTTTGACTATGTAATTTTATTAGTTGGAGTTTTTGACCTTATTGTTTTTGTGGTTATGTGCTTAGGTGAGTTGATGGATTTATGTGTTATGTGTTGTATTGATTCTTATAAGTGTCATCATAGGAGGGAGTGCATTGGGGAAAGGGTAATTGTATAAGTATGGTGGCCAACATAGTTATACAAGTACCACAACTTCAATGGGTTCCTAAGTATGATTGCATGAAAGAGGGTTAGTACATACTTGTATATGATGAGATGTGGATTATTGGTATATGTATAGTATATGAGTTTATGTAACGGTTGACTACGATATGGATATTTTTGAGTGTGTTATTGTTTTAGGTTATAGTCATGTTGTGTGATTATGGGGTCACACGATATGGACTGGTTTTAGTGATGGGTTTTGTGCCTTGTGGTAAGATGGTGGTTACTCGTAAAAAAAAACGAGTGTATGACGCGATTGGTTGATCTGAAATGTATGGTAACGAGTATGTTTTGGGTGATTTAATAGGTATATATATGCGGATGTATATATACTACTATGTGTTAAGTTTGGTATATGGTCGTTCACTAGTTATTATAACTTGAACATACCTTGTGTTTGTTCGTGTTTTATGGTGCTGGAGTTTGATGGAGTTCCAACAACGTTTTGAGTCTTTTGGATGTGTGTCTACATTCGGGTATGTATTTTTATTAATGCGAACTAGTAAGTTTTCTTACAAATAAGTGTGGCTGATTATGGGAAACGGTTTTGAAAAAATAAAATTGTAAGTGTATGGTATGATATCGTGACTTACATATTTTTTTTAGTTTGTGGTAGTAAGCTATAAAAAAAATTGTCTTGAAAATAATTGGATTAGTTTTCTATGTAACATGTGATAATACATTTTAAAGGGGTAAAGAAATTTTACAAAAATTTTCTTAAGTGTAGTCAAAATTTTAGAAGTATTTAACTAGACGGCAAGAGTAAAAAGGGAGATTTTATTATAGTAATGATAATAATAACACCACACCTTGTAAACGTGTAGTAGTTTAGTTATAACCAGCCTAAATGGATTTTATAAAATAATAATAATAATATAGAATAAGATGGAAAAAAACAGTGTATTTTATAAACATGTATTGGTTTCATAATAACAAGTGAAATAAGTTTAATATGGGTAAACAAGATAATGGTTAGAATAAGATTGTAGTATACTAACTAGTTGATATCTTGATGGAATGATGTAGATAAAGGATGAGTTATTGGTTAAAAATGAGTATGATTGATTTTAGTAGTATTGGAGTTTGGTTCTTATGAGAAGTAACTAACTGGGACGAAAGTTTAAAAAAAAAATTTTCTAAGGTATCGAGATTTGGTAATACTAATCGTGAAAAGTCAAAATTTTTTCGTTGTTGGCACACTCCATTGATCTTTCGGATTACATTGTTTTGTTTTCAGTTGTTTTGGCTAGGGTTCGTTTTACCCTATATTTTATTGGGACACGATTGTTTGGAATTCTTTTGTTACACGTCATGGCTGATTTAGTTATACGGTTGTGGAAACGTTAGGATGAGAGGATAGAGTTGGGTAGTATTACTTATGGTTAGATATTATAATGGAGAAATGTGTTTTGGTTTAAAGGCTGTGTTGAAGGAATGATTAAGATTTGTGGAGTTTGGAAACTTAGATTTGTTACGGGAATAAGAGAGTAAGTAAAGTTAGTTGACTGGTAGTGGGAACGAGAAGTCATGCTATGAGAAGTTGGTTGAAGTACCATTAGGAGATTGATGAAAGTACTAGCGGATGTAAGGGTAGAGTAGAAAGTTTATACTAACGGAAAGGTTGGGTAAATAACACGCAAGGGATTGGTATAGTTATGGAGGCAAGGTAGTAGTAGACACGTGAAGGAAAACAGGAATGTGAAAGAATGATTGGTAGGAGGCTGATTAACGGTGAAGTACAACAAGTAAGGAAGAGCGAGCCATTGAGGGGTTGAAGTACTTTTAGAAATATTGTGGTAGATGAGTTGAAGTTAGAAGCTACTGGTAGTGTGAAGTTCCTAGGTAACATCATGGAGACGAGAAGGAGTGCGTAAAGAGCTACATCGCGAAGCAAGGAGCTGAAAGGACTACGTGTCGGCTGCAAGAAGGATGCAAGAGATTTCGAAGGAGTCACAAAAGTTGCGAGGACTGGAAAGGTGACAAGCACTATGATGGGAAATTTACGTATGATTCGTGACGAAGAAGGGCAGATCGAGTATCAGAGTGGAGCTACAAAGAGCTGAACCGGTGGATCGTGATGAAATGAATACATGACATGGGAGATTAAGAACTCGTGGAAGTAACAAAGGGAGTCGAGTGACTACGCGGACAGAATTTTTGTGGCAATCAATATCGAGGGATGAGAAGTGAAGTTCAACTGAATAAGTTTCGTGGAGAATTGATTAGAGAGTCGGTTTTGTGAAGGTGTTATGAAAGATCTTTGGAAGAGACAGCTATGCATTATCCAATGCACTAGTGATTTCCATAGATTTGATGAACGAAGTATGGAATTTTTGTTGGACGGGATAGTGTAGGAATAAGGGAGAACCATGGAAGGAGAGAACCAAGTATTCCTAGAAGATGATGATTGAAAATACCTGATATTGGGTGCAAGATCAAAGTAGAAGTATGAGATTTGAATAAGAATTCAAAATATGGATTAGTAGACAACTGGAAACTAATGTGGGTATAAGATGAGAGTGTGATCCGTATGGAATCACATGAAACTCTAGTCTGTCCCTATTAGGAAGGAGTAGGAGAACCTGGTTGTAAGAAAAAAAAACAAGTGAAGCTACTTGGAAAATTTTGGCTTATAGATGACTAGATAGACTTAGTTAGTGGAGCTGGATTGTTATATCTGCCTAGAATACTAGATGCATTTGGGGTACGAGACGTAGAGAATGATCTATACAGATCATGAACTTCTCTAACACATATTTAATCATCTTGATTGAACATTTGGAAAAGGTGATGGGTGGAGTTAAGTGATGAAAGAAAATTGCAAGACCAAGTACCATCTGGGAAAGGCAAGCATGGTTGATGAGACATGGAATAAGAAGAATGAAGAGAAGCTGAGACAAACTTGAACTATATGGATGACGTATTAGGGTGGTTTGGATGAAGGATGTAGGTTGCACGAGTTGAGTTGTCTAAAGTAGAGAACGCGTCAACATGTATGTTGCGTGGCTTGGACAATCATATGGAGAAAAGGGACGTAGACTATACTTCCTACATAGATAGGAGTAGCTTAGAAAGGGCGATGTAAGGACGAAATTGGTGAAAGGGATACATAATGGGGTGGAGGAATAAGTGCGACGAGAGTTGGGTGATAGTCGATAGACTAACTAATTCATCTCCTATTTCAAGAGGAATGAGAAGTCACGTAGTTGAGAAGTTGGAAGGATTGCGTACGGATGTGATGGAATAGAGGGTTTTGCGTAAAAGTTAGCCTAATATGTATGGAATGCCTTATGAAGGATTATGGCAAGGGAAGGAACGATGGGAAGCATCACATCGTGATGTATGGTAGGAGTTGAGGAAGAAGAAGGAAGTGTGTATAGAAGCGAAGTATGAATGAAATAGGTCGAGATAGGAACCGAAGGTAAAACTTTGGTAGAGCTTAATGAGTAGAATAAAGCACGACGCAGGCTAATACTGTCGTAGTGTGGAAAAGGAAATGGCACTGACCTATACTGATTGTTTGGGAGGCTTAGTATCGATAATTGAATGGATGAGGAGTTATAGGTGTGATGTGCCATAGGGACGAAGGGCTTGGTCTAACTGAGACAAGATGATGAGCAATATGACCTTGAAGGTAGGACATTGTGTAGGTATAAAGGAAGTGTTGGGTATATAAAAAAAATCATGAAGAAAAGTGAGAAAGAAGTGTATAGGTGCTACTAGTGAACTATCCAAATGTAATGGAAGTATTTGTAGCATGGGTTTGGATGGCAGTTGATAGACTAACTGAGATAACCGTCCTTTTGATGATGTGTATAGATCATAAGTTGATTTGGATTGGAAGAACTAATGGATATGTGAAAGACCGTCATAGGTCACTTTGTAAGGAAATTGGAATTTTTAAGTAGTTTGGGGTACGGACTAAAGGGAGTTGATGAACATGATTGGATATGAGTATATCCAGCTAACTGGAAAAGGATGGGCAAGTGAGATATTTATACAACCTTAGGAGTTACATTGAGGGCATGCGTGATTGATTTAGAGGGAGTTAGGAAACTCTTTAGCGATGGCTGAGTTTTCATATAATGATAGTTATCATACTAGAAGTCGATAAATGCCATTTGAGGCACTATATGAAAGGATAGGGTGAGTTGTCCCCATTGTGGACTAGAATTGGTAAAGGAGGCTACTAATGTGGTAACGTTGTTTGTGGAAATAATGAGAGCAACAAGGTATGCTATGTTGAAAAGGAGGAAACCACTAGAGTTTAGTGACAAAGTTATGTAGGAAGTTTCACCCATAGTAACGGGTGGTATGTTTTGGTAAAATGGAAGAGTTGATGTAGAGTTTTGTAGGTCCATTTATGATCTTTGGAAAGATTGGACCAGTAGCTTATGAGCATAGAATTACCTGGGGGGAAATGAGTGGTATACATGTTATATTTCGTGTATTAAGATTGGTAAATGTTGTTTGAGAATGCATA
Source organism: Glebionis coronaria (assembly GCA_025667525.1). NCBI lineage: Eukaryota > Viridiplantae > Streptophyta > Magnoliopsida > Asterales > Asteraceae > Glebionis > Glebionis coronaria. The sequence continues at coordinate 446,902,330 of CM046878.1, forward strand.
TTTGCATGTACGTTTATTCGGGATTTGTGTTAATAAGGGTTTGTGTTATCAAAGAGTCATTTGTGAGATTTATTGACTGTGAGGTCAAGAGTTTGGCAATGAATTTAAATATTGTTGGTTAGTATATGTGGTAATTTGAGACTTGAACTAAGTTCACGTGGAAATGAGAAGAGTTCATTTAGAACAGGTATCCTCAGTTGTTTGCTAATGGTATGTTTGATCCTAAGGAGTAAATCTCGGGACGAGATTTCTATTAGGAGGGAGTGATGTGACAACCGCGGTTTTGAGGTTCGTCACTTAGTTTTATTTTGTGCTAGTTTCGCGTCTTTACGTGTTTATGTGCTAATTGATGTGTATAGATTGTGGTTTGGATATCGTTTCCGGTACGAGGTACCTTGTGAGTGAAACGATGTGTGATGATTTCATGTTCATGAGCTCACATGGTAGTGACTATGAAATGAGATGCTGTTATTTAGTGGTTTACATATACGTATATGTATTATAGAAAATCATATTTTTACGATTTACCGTTTAGCATTTCGAGGTCTCGGATGAGGTATTTAGTCACGGGAGTATTTTTCGGGATGGTTTTAAGTCATTTAGGACTTAGTTAATTAGTTTATTTCATATTTCAAGAGTTTTTATAAAACTGTATATTTTACGTCTTTTACGGTATACGCGTAAATTTGACTAGTTTTACGGTTTTGAGGTTCGGGAGGCTTTAGGAGCTGAAATAAATTAATGGAATTTAAGGTAATAATAATTAATAGTTAATTTACAATATTATAGTTAAAAAAGTCAGCCATAGGGTGTTGGGCTTGGTTTTGGGCCAAATTTTGCTTAAGGAAAGGAAGGGGAGCCCAGTTTGAGTACTATTAGGCTTCCTGGTTAGTTTTAATTACCCATATTACTCCCTTTAGCCCCCAAAACGATTTTTCTATCTCAAACCTAATATGAGTCGTGATTAACAATGGTGGATGAAGAAACCCCAATTATTCAATTAGGTTTAAGGTATGCGCTAAAACTATGCTTAATTAACATTTAATTTACATATGTAACCTAATATGATGGATTAGGGTTTGACATTCATAATTTTTAATTAGATTTTGTTAATAATCTGTAATTAATGATGTAATTAATAGGTTTTTATCATTGGAAATTATTTTTAGGTTTTAATTAGGGTTTATGTGTAATTAATTAGGTTAATTTAAATAAACTCGTTTTTAAAAACTGGGCAGAATTTAGGGTCAACTGTTTTGATCATATAGGGAGTTCTACAAACTCTTATTTTGTGATCCAAGTATCCCTAGAAAGGTAATTGAAGTGGCTTTCAAATGCAAGAAACGAGAACTAAACTGGAGGTAGGGAAGTGGGTCAAAAACAGGTTACGACAGTCGGAGGTCAAAACAGTTTTGAAATCAGCCTGTTTTTTTTATGTTTTGGGTTGTTTGGGGTACTTAGGGTTGCATTGGGACTTTCAAACGAACATGGGAGTTGGTTTATATATTATAGGAAGTATCTGTATTGAGGCTAAGATTGTGGGTTAGGGTAAGATCCCCTAAGCATAACAAACTTTTTGTATGTTCAAAATCAGTAAAATCCGGATAGACAAAAGTATATATATATATATATATATATATATATATCGGGGCCTTAACAGTAGTTTTAAGGTTGGGGCAAAAAGGAGGAGTTAGCTAACATATGTAAGGGAATAGGGTTTCCTTTACAGAGGTCATGGGTATGGTTAGGTGGGCGTTTGGCTTATAGTATGGAGACCTAAAAACCGGGACTGTTTTGGGTAAAATGTTAACGGGACGGGTTATGAAGAAAACTAAGTTAAGGGCTTTATAGAGGGGTGTAATGAGATGCTTAGAGCATATAAATGAGGTATATATATGGGAGAAGGTTAGATGTCCATCATAGGTTGATGAGCCATCTTAGTGTTTGGTTCATGTTTTGATTTTGTGTTTTTGTTTGTTAGCTTTTTGCTAGTGCACGGATTATTGGGAGAAGCTCAATCAGGTGAGTTTCATAGTCCCATGTCTACTAATGATTTTGACTTCCAGACGGGATGGAAGAGACACTGTCTTGTTTTTATAAATTATGTTGTGAATGTTTTGTGTTTGGTGATGGACTTGTGCATACTTATGTGATTAACTGCTAGTTGATTCATGATTGTTTTATGTTTTGACTTGGTACCAAGGGGACGTTGACAAGGCGGGGCCTTGGGGAGGTACATAGATGTGTGAGCATCTATAGGACCAATGTATAATGACAAGGCGAGGCCTTGGGATTGGTACGTAGGTGTATGGGCGCCTATGGGACAATGGTTTTTGGTAAGGCTAGGAGCCTTGGATTTGGATTTGGATTTGGTTTGGTTAGTTAAATCTTGAATATTAGTTGTTAATGCATGTTTGTATCACATTGTCCATATGTTCTTAGATTTGGTTATTATTCACAGCTTATGGTTTGATTTTGGCGTTTGAGTCTAAACCTATGACTCTCACCAACTTTATGTTGACGTGTTTTAGTGTCTCTTTCAGGTGAGAATGTGGTTAAGCTTGAGAATAGAAGTGGCTAGTTTTGGAGGCATTAGGATTGCATATAGAAGGAGATCCCCGTTCCTTCTTAGTTTCTTTTGTTTGTTTCATAAGTGATACTGTTGACACCTATATGTTTGCTTTGTTTATGATAATTGTTTGTCTCGGGTTAGTGGTAGGACTGTTACCTACTTACCTAGACTCATGCATTGTTGAGATATTGTCATGACTTTTGTGTCACCACTTTATGACATTTCTTATTTCATTTAGTTATCTCTATAGACACGCCATGTTGTGATGATATCCATACGTTGCGCTCCATATTCCGCCATGGTGGGGTCCTGGGCCACCGATCGTTGGGTGGATCACCACCAGCATCCCCGACCTGTCATCGTGGTATACATGCCATCTGTAAAAAGAGGTACAAGACCATACAATTTCGTTGACCAGATACACACATTCATATAAATATACATATCCAAATAAACACACATTTAAACATATAGTGATAAATTCATTCAAGTTTTAAGTTTTACTTTGCTAAGTAAAAATATAAGATCAATTGTCATCTTCACTAGAATCATCACTTGAAACGACATGAACACTATCGGGGTCAACTACATCATCACGCTCGTCGTCATCCTGATCATTATTTTCAAGGACACGAGCAACGACATCATCTTCAACACCATTAAAATCAACAACTTCTTTATCATGAACCTCGTTATCTGGCAGGGCATCCACTTCTGTTGATTCATCATTTGTACTTAAAATTGTATGCTCCAAATCAGCCAAATTAGCGGACAGTGCAACGTCTGATGAACTACTGTCATGTACAACATCCTGATCATCTTCAACCACATCTCGGTGCCATATCTTTCGATGATGAACATCTTTGACGACCTTCCAGTGAGGTGGTCGTCCAGCGGGGTCTTCTAGTTAAAAGAGCTGCCTTGCGTGTGTCGTGAGAAGGTACTGTTGATCTCTATAAGAATCCCTATCAGTCAAAATATGCTTTATCCCTTGTTTAATGTAACAACGTTTGGAGCGACTAGAGCGTGCAAAACGTGGGTTTGTGGTGTCGAACCATTTATATAAAAACAATACAACCTTGCGGTTTCCGATGTACGTGAGCTCTATAATTTCTTCCAATTGACCATAAAAAATTTCTCCATTAGGCCCAGGTGTACAAACTCTGCTGCTTTGAGTTGTACGATGTATGTCGCGGTAGTGTACCAAAAACATCACAATGTCAACTATGCAGGCGGCATATGAGTTTGCATTCGATTCAGGTCAACAAGCTAAAGAGAATAACTCAAACTCAGGACTACACCTTGGGTCATTTTGCACGCTCTTTTCACGGATCTAATAAATAGATGAAAATATATCAAATGACGAATGATCAATACTTTGAAAGGGTGGTATATAGAATATGTTTACCTCGAGATCAAACCAACGAGGAAATTCTACTTCGATGTTATTGTTAGGAAATTTCCTATAAATGTTCATGATATTAGAGTATGTCGTAAAAAAATAACATACGAAGAAGTGGTACAAAAGAAAATAAAGAAACCTACTTTTTGAACGTATCGATATCTTTGTCGATTTCAGGGCTGTTGTTAAGTATAAACCATACAACTCTTCGCATAATAACTGTATTTAACGTACTATATACTTCTCTACCCACCAGTTCACATACTGATTGGAACACCTAAAATTTATTTTTTGGGTTTAGCTGGAAACCACTTCTGTCAGGCCGATTAAATCTCGTTTAAACACCCTTAAGATAGTGTGAACAGAAACTTAACGCGTCTTCGGCAACATAACCCTCTGCTATAGAACCTTCAGGCTTGGCTTTATTTCTGACATAATTTTTAAGCTTCTTCATGTATCTTTTAAATGGATACATCCACCTCATGTAAACAGGGCCACCTAGAATAGCCTCTTCACATAAATGCATAACCAGATGAATCATTATGTCAAAAAAAAGCAGGAAGATATATTTGCTCCAAAGAGCACATAATATTGATAAGTTGTTCTTTAGCTTTCTCCATGTCCCACTCCATCAACTATTGAGCAAAAATCTGCTTAAAAAATAAGCATAGCTCGATAATTGGTGGTGAAATGTCTTTGGGTAAGTATTGTTGAACTCCATAAGGAAGTAAACGTTACATCATTATATGACAGTCATGAGACTTCATGCCCATTATGTTGTTATCATCAGCGGTTACTTTTTTCTTGAAGCTCGATCCAAACCGATCAGGTAGCCTAACTCCTTTGATGAATTGACAAAAATATTTTTGATTATCAGGTGTGACAGAATACTTCAGATGAGGCTTTTCAAAATTTCCGTTACCTTTATTAATGAGCCACAACTCTTTTTGAATGTCCAAGTCTTCCAAGTATTGCCTTGCCTTAAATGTGTCTTTAGATTTTTTGTTCATTAAAAAGGTACCCAAAAAACTCTCGAGCACATTCTTTCGATGTGGATGACATTGAAATTGTGTTTTAGTTGAAGTATGGGCCAATACTCCAGATCGTAAAAAATAGACCGCTTACTCTAATTTAGTTCGACATTTCTATCACGTGGTATCTGTTTGTTAGATGGATATTTCCTAGGGACACGTCTCGGCAATACCCTAAGTTGGTTCATGATGTCAACATTGGTAAGTATTTTAGGAATAAGAGTCATATCAATTTTTCTGTTGAATGTCCTCTTCATCCTCAATCTATGTCTTACGCGTAAGAATTTTCTATGACCAACATAAACGATTTTCCCCTAACTCTTGCATTTGGAGTGTCCTTATTACATGTGGGGCATGTAAGGTAACCTTGCCCAACCCACCCTCACAAACTACTTCGAGCAGTAAAATCATTGATAGTCCATAAAAGCGCCGCTTTCATTTTAAAATTAGTACTTGTAATAACGTCTCTCGTCTAGACTCCTGACCATAAAGTTTGTAGTTCTCTAATCAAAGGCTGCAAGAAAACATCAATGTCCTTTGCTGGTGATTTGTGTCCGGGAATTTTCATCGTCAACATAAAATAAATGTCTTTCATACACATCCACGGGGGTGTATTGTATATTGTCATTATAACCGGCCACATGCTGTAAGTTTGACTCAGGTTGCCAAATGGATTAAAACCATCAACAGCGAGCCCTAATCGGACGTTTCTTGGTTCTTTTGCAAACTCAGAATGTATTATGTCAAAAATTTTCCATGCTTTACCGTCAACCGGGTGATTCATATCACCGTTTACCTTAGACTTTCCCGTAGCATGCCAATTCATCCACTTTGTAGTGTGTTATAACGTATATAAACGTTGTAGTCTAGGTATCAACGGAAAGTAACGGACCACCTTGTTGTCAACTTTCTTTCCCTTTGTCTTGAGGTCTTTCCATCTACTCGCATTGCCGATCAGACAATTTTGCATTTTTTTTGTTCTCCTCCGATCCCTAAAATAAGAAACAATCATTTATACATGCATGGATCGAATCGTATCCTAGCCCGATTGTTTTGTATGTCTTCTTCATTTCGTAGTATGACGAAGGGATTTTGAACCCTTTTCTATGCAGAAATGCCTCTAGAAGAACTTTCAAAATCAGGTTAAACCCACTATCGGATATTTTACCCAAGACCTTGGCATGTGACATCTTTGACAAAAAGTCTAACGAAGATATCCAAGTGCAACCGGGGTATAGCTTTTCAGTGGCCCTGCCAAATAACGCTTCAAACTCGGTATCATTGTGATGACTCGTTGTTTGAGTTGGTTGAGGACCCATTGGTTGAGTAGGTTGAGGACACGTTGTTTGAGTTGGCTCATTATTCAGACGAATAACTTCATCAACGAATGAAGCCATGTTATCGTATTCAGGTGAAAGTGAATGTGAAGTTTGTTGTTGTAACACCCCCATTTTTACCTTATAGCAGCGGAAGCTAATTTGGAGTATTACTTCAAGGTAGCATAGTCACAATAATAGAAAATACCAAAAGACACTTTATAAAATCTAATGTTATCATTCATTTATTAGAATCAGAGTTAATAAACAACTGTACATACACTGTACAAACACATGTTTCCCCAAATATCTAGATTTATAGATAGAATGATAACTTATTCAAGACACCACCCTTCGTAGCACGCCAGTCTCATTCACCTGAAATATCTACTTAAAGTCGACACAAAGGTTAAGTGAATTTATAGGTTTAAATAACATTTGAATACAAGTATGACTATAGGGATACATTGTTATACACCCAAATTTCAAATTCATCGATTCTTATTGTACTATCTCATGACCTCGCGACTAGACATTATCAGAAAAATCCAACAAATTATCCTTAAGCAGGTAGATTGCCAGACTATCTTGTGTTTAGCAAAATAAAGTATATTTGTTTAGCCTAGGTGGGAACCATTAGCGGCTAGCAAGTGCGACTTCCCAGATAGGAGTTGTCAGTCTCCAATAGTACTATTAACAATATTAGCGCTCATTAAATGATTAGCGATCTACGATTAAAGGGACTTAATTGCAATAAGTAAACGTAGTGTCAATAATCATATATGCAACATACAAAAGCACTTGTATTCTAGTTTTAGCATATATTCCCCTCACGGGTTGTCAAGTCATTTTTAAACTTTCAAAAGTGAGGCTATAAACTCACTTTAGCCTATAGAGTCTTGATTTATTCTGTTCAAACCAATCACAACCTTCTCACTGAATATGAACTGACACACAGTATGTATATATATCAAGTCGTAATCTCTGAGTTCAATCTTTTCATATAGTATCTATACTCCCTTATAAAGCATGCATATTCCCAACCAAATACCAACCCTCCATTTTTAAGATTCACACTCCCAAACCTGTATTAAACCTTAAATTTACACACACCAAACCAACATCCGAACCTACAAATATTTCCAAACCGAAAACATACATAAACACATCTTACAAACATATACTACTACTACCTCACAACCTCATATCCTTCCAAAAAAACACACACACAGCCATAAAAAGAATCTCACTCTCTCACTAAAAAGAACGCATAGAATTCAAAACACTCTTTCCACCAAATCTCACACCGATTCTCCCGTCACCGCCGATCATTACGCCACTGTCGGTCACACCATCACCACGTACTCACCCCTGTCGAACATCTCCACCTTCATAAGTCGCCTCCACCGGACCTCACAACCATCACACAATATTATCATCGAAAAGAAAATATGAAAAAAGCTCTTCAAGTTAAAAGGTATTTTGTGAGTACTTTTTATAGATCTCGAGTTTAATTAAAGTTTTGAGTGTATGCTTTTACAGATCTATAGTTTTTATATCTAAATCTATAGGTTTTTTTTGTAGATCTATAGATCTATTGTTTTGTTTGTCGATCTATGCTTTTACTGATCTATTATTTTCGTTTTTTACCAGCTGTTAGTTTGCCAAAAATAGCGTCGGGTCTCTAGAAAAATGGTCGCTGCTGACCATGCAACTCCCGCCATCGAAACCTTGAATACAAATATCCAAACTCCGTCAACTGTTTGGGGAAAGGTGATATTTTATTAACTTAACGTGACACAACTGAGTTCATTCGATGATATTCTCTAATATTTGTATTGTTTATTTTATTGTGTTGTAGATGACTTTTGTTGACCTTACTGGCTCACAAACTCATTATGTTGATGAGTGACTCACTAGGTGGAAATGCCAAAACCTTGATGTTCGTTAATATCACAACCACAAAATGTGTTTTCAAGTTTTGAGGTATTTTTGAGCAATTTTTTTATCTGTAGTATATTAAATATATTTAGAAAGTTTTGTTATATAGATTTGTAGATTATGTTTGTAGAACTGACTTTTTCTAATGATTTTTGGCATTTTTATAGGCTATGTCGATCTTTCGCCGAAACAAGTTGTTGTCACATGAACTATTTGCGTGGCTTTTTATGTCAAGTTTATGCATGTAGTCATTTATATCCTTCTTGGTGTAGCTGCTTTTTTTTCTCCCAACAATTATGATTTTATGTTATTCGAGAATCAATATTTTTTATAGTTTATTTATGTATTTAGAAATCTGGTTTTCAGTTACTTTTATCAGTCCAATTTTTCTTTATTTTCACTATATTGTCACGTCTCCCACCATATGCTGCATCCATTGAAAAATGTATAGCTTCTACTTGTAATTAATGTATTGGAATAAAAGTTTATGTATAAGTTTTGTACTACAGTAATATTGTTCATGTAAGGTTTTTGTTATAAAGTATTTCTCTGTTTTGTTTTTAGATCCATTTTTTACTTTGGTGAGTAAGTATTTTTGTAATGTTATTTGTGAGTTAAATATTGCTTAAATTTATTGATACAATATATTTTTTCCAAAAAAGTATAATTGTGTAATTAACGTATTTATGTTTGGATATATCTTGAAGTTTGAAATTTTGAAAGACTCTGAAAAGCCTAAAAGTTTAAGAATTTTCTAATTAAAAAATGAGCTTTGACGTTTTGAAATTGTTGAAAGTGTATTATTTCGAAAAAAGACAAAAGTTAAAGTTGTATCTACTTTTTAGAAACCACAATGCATATAGCCAAAGGTTAAAGTTATGTCTATTTTTGTAGAAACCACAATGCATAGAGCTGTGAGATTTTAAAATTCTTAACTAACGTATTGCAAAAAAAAAATCAACCATAATATTTGTGGTGTCTTCATAACGGATGAAGGGACCGACCATGGGTTGTTAATTGTGGATGATTATTTATGTAAAATGGGTCCGTAAGTGTAACTTTAAAATGTGTGGTAGATTTTATTTTATTTCGTATGTCATTTCAAATTTCACTCATGGGTATAATTTCAAATTTGACCGGTTGTAGAAGAGTCAAACAATATTATCAGAGCATTGGGAAAGTAAAATACAGCAGGGATTCTTTGTACATTTACATGTTGTCTCTACTATTGTCATGATATGTCATAGTCCTAGAAGAAAGAAATGGTCTTATAAACTCGCGCGTGATTTATCATTCTCCCAAGAACGAACTCACTCGCGACTTATTCACTTCAGCAAAACTTATATCCCACATTCATCAGCGTTAGTTTATTTTTTGTACGCCCAATGTGTTTTATTTTGGGTTAGATTTATTTTTGGGTGTTTTTTGTGAGTGACGTACGTTTAAACAATAAAAAATAAGTATAAAAAGTGAGTGTCAGTGAGTTTGAGTGAGTGTCATTAGTGAGTTGTAGTGAGTTTGTTAAAAAGCTGATGTGGCGCTGACGTGAAAGTGAGTGAGTTATGTGCCACTCCCTTTAGCCTTAATACCATCATTTATCTAAAATGTATAAAAAATACAAAAATTTTATAGTTTTTGTTTTTTTCCCTCAGTTTACAGTTTAATATAGTTTTGGTTCCGTATTTTTGTCTGTTTATTACTTTTGACCTGTTAAATTTTATAATTGTATTTTCAGGATCTCAGTTTAATAATAGAAGTAAAATTATAAAAAAAAATAAGGGGTTATAAATGGTTATTTGAGAAGGTATTAATAACCTCACCTTAAAAAAATTAGTCCACTATGTTTTAAAAGTCGAAACAAGAGTTAAATTGAGTTTAATTAAATACGGGGTAATTAATATTGTGGTCAAAGTGTCTTATGATCTTTTTGGAACGAAATAAGTACCAACAACATTTTTAGCTTTTCTAGGAAAGAATCCCGACACATAAACGGATAAGAGTGGATGTTTGCACGATTTTGTTAATGAAGTACACAACCTTGGTTGCGGATTGATGCTAACAGAAAGATAATGCAGCATTTGAATATTTAAAAAATAACTTTGTAACACTAACAATACAATGTATGCCATAAGAAAAAATATGATTGAGCGTAACTTAAAATGACGGTATCAAAAAACGATGCAACCACACCATTAATTTCATTTGCAACATTACAACCATGCGTTCGGAAAAAATTATCGGCATTAAAAATTTGATAGAAACACGATATCTTGCCACTAGACGCTTGTATTCTACTGTTAAATATGACGCCCAAATCCATTCTACTATTAAACACGATATCTTGCCACTAAAAATATCGCTTTTAATAAACAATGCAACCATGTCATTTGAAAAAAACTACAACAATGCAACCATGCAATAAAAAAATATTCACTTTAAAATTTGATCGAAACTAAATGCAGCTGCCGCTAGGCGCGGGTACTCGGCTAGTTTTGTATAAATACTCTTTGATTTAATTATTTTGGAGTAATAGTATCATTGTTCGAGCTATCGTACTCGGAAGCCATTCTATAAACGTTTGAGGAGCGATGACACTTTAAATCGTAATCCCAACCACTCAGTCAGAACGTAATATCGAGATGGAACATCTTTGTACAAAGATACCTACTAACATGACACAATATATTTATTACATTTTAAGTCTTTGGTTTCAATATTGGCAAAAATAGTCCTTATAGTTATATTTTGGCATAACTACACTTTTAACCCTTTAAGTATATAGTTTTATTTATTTACAATTTCAACGTTCAATATTTGACATTAGGGTCTCAAACTTTCCAACTTTTATTATTATAGCTTTAACTTTCATAAAATGAAATTTTTGGCACAAAATGATAAATAGTTTCAGAAATGATAGTTTTAGTCCCTATACTTGTAAAAATCATATAACTTCTTTAAAAATGTACCAAATGATCTAGGATTTGAAAAAAAAGTTTCAAAACACATTATAATCATAATAAAAATATTTTATTAGAATTATAGATCTTGCAATGGATTTTAAGTCATTATTTCATGTAAAATACAAAACTAGGGTTTTAAGACATCTTTAGCTTATAACTTTCATTTAAATTGATGAAATGACTTAGTTCTTTTTTGTGTGTCTTTCTAACATAATCTTGGCATTATAAAAAGCCTTAGAATTCATTATAACAAGATCAAAGCTTGTTTAGTATAGAAATTACCTAGGTGGCTCCAAAATGGCTTCTTATGACTTCTTATAACAAAATTTGCTAGCAAAGCTTCAAGGGCTTCAATGGCTACCTTCTAGACCTGGTTTCTGGTCTTGTGGGATGTCATAAGACGTTATATAAGTGGAAATGGAGAAGTAGGAGATACTAAGAAAATGGGGTGCAAGTCTTCAAGGTGTGCTATACGCCCCTATTTATACCCATTTCATGACTTAGCCTCCAAGTTCTGGCCTAAAACGTGTAATAAGGATAGGTAGATGACTAAGGAAGGCTAGTGAAGCTCTACACAAGTTTATAGGTCCTAGTTTTGATCAAATCTTCACTTGTCGCTAATATAAGGTCACGGCAGGGTTTAGATAGGAATGGTGATGTGTAGCAAGCAAGGAGGTGATGAACCTACTTGTCACCACTCTTAAAATATCTTAGAAGTTATAAATATCTGATATATGAATTTATAATGGTAGGAAATTGTTGGATATACGTTTTACGTATATAGAAAGTCTCGGTCACTCCAACAATATAGTTATAGGCTCGTAGTAATATTTAAGTTACTTTTATTAAATAGCCCGACCCGTGAGCTTGTTCATGGGCCGGAGGCCCAAGTCGATTAAGGACTTGGGTATATAAGCCTCTTTCCACAATGGAAAGAGGTGTTGGTTGTTTCATTTCTCATTTTCAATATAACAAGTTTCTTTCATTTCTCTCTCTAAGTTTCTCTCTCTAGAAAACATCAACCCTCTTGATTCATAAAGATTATCAACATTCTACAATTGGTATCAAGAGCTATGGGATGAAATAAAGATTGGTTTTGTGTTGTTCATACTTTTCTAAGTGTGTTTATGTGTTTTTGATTGATTTTTCCAAAAGTTACAAATTTTTTTTTTCGTGTTCTTTGATTCCAAGTGATCTATATCTCTTCTAAATAGTTCTAGTAACGATTTGGTGATATTCGTTTGGTTAGAATCACGAATTTCAAGGTAAAAATCCATTCTTTCTTGTTGCTCTTAAGTCTCGGACTATTTTTCAGGGGTACGATCTGACTTTGTGTTTGCATAAACCTTGGGGGTTTCTACTTGCAATCCATAGTCACGATCTATTGTTACGATCTAACTGCGATCATAACTAAGATCCAAGCTACGATCCATCAGTACGATTGCTTAGTACGATCCATCAGTACGATTGCTTAGTACGACCCATCAGTATGATTGCTTAGTACGATCCATCAGTACGATTGCTTAGTACGATCCATCAGTACGATTGCTTAGTACGATCCACACTACGATCAAGGTACAATCGTTCAGTACGATAGCTCACTTCGATCAGAGTACGATCTGGGAGTACGATCTAGCAGAGTACGATCAAGGCTTCGATCAGGATACGATCAATTGACTACGATAGGAGAGTACGATCATAATAAGATCTGGGAGTCCGATCTAGGAGTACGATCACTATAGTTTGCAACACTTAGAGGATTTTTCATCTTTGCATTTATTTGGAGACATTAACAAAAACACACAATCAAAAGATCATAATATCTTTATTTAAACAACAATAAAACACATAATATTATTTCATTGCTCGATCATTTTTGATAATCTTTTTTCAAGGGATCATAAAATAGATTCACATTCATATATGCCAACAATGACTTCGCTTACCGATATCTCAATCATTTCGGGTACCGACACTCGCCCACCTTTGCTCATCAAAGATTTATTTGAAGCATGGCAAGGTCGTATGAGAACGTACATCATGGGCAAACCAAGTGGTCGACTTATGCTTCAATCAATTGATAAAGGTCCATTAGATTAGGGAGAGGTTGCCGTCAACAATGTGACAAGGGCAAGGGAGTATCACGAGTTAACCGATGCTAACAAACTCATTGCAGATGCCGATGAGAGGGCTGTTCAGACAATTCTTCAAGCCCTTCCACCCGATATCTTTCGAATGGTAAGTGAACACACAGTGGCAAAGAAACTTTAGGATCGATTAGCTGTCTTGCTACAAGGGACCTCTCTCACTAAGCAAGAACGAGAATGTCAATTGTATGATTTGTTTGATAGGTTTACATACCTTCCAGGGGAGACTCTTCATGATTTCTACTGGCGTTTCACTACTTTGATGAATGACATGAACGTGTATAATCTAAGGATTGAACAGTTTCAATTAAACACAAAGTTCTTGAACACGCTACCCCCAGAATGGAGTCAGTATGTCAGCGATGTTAAGATGATTCGAGATTTGCATAAGTCGAATTTAGATCAACTCTACGCCTTCTTGCAACAACACGAGAAGCATGTGATCCAAAAACGCATTTCTCAGGGATCTTATGAAGAACCATTGGCATTGATGGCAAACAATCCTACATTGTCATATCACAACTCTCCGTTTGCTGTGGGACACCAATCTTCCTATCAACCAGTGTATCAAACACCAAGCTTCCCACAGTACTCGATCCTGCCACAGCCGCCTACATCTTATCACCAACAATTCAAGCACCCACCAACATCATCATCACAAGGAGATTCACATCCGTTACCTTATGCTTCACACCAGTATTCACCCTATCAACCTCTTACAAACCCTGCTTTTACCTACCCACAACTTGAGGCTCCTCCACCCCATTAATCACAACAAGTCAGTGTTCCATCGAATCAGATTGTAGCTCAATCAGCACCATCATTCTACTGTGATTATGAGATCCCTGTCCCTGAGTTTAGACAAGGGGATAGTCCTACTGATATACTTGCTCAAATGTCTGCCTATCTCACTCAAACATTGAACAAACGAGGTTACCGAGCTCCTGCAACAACTAACAATCAGTTAAGGAACTCCTCTAACTCTCGACAACAGGCTACTATTCAAGATGGCAGAGTCATGGTGCAACCACTTCAGGGGAGACCCACTTCATCAACTGCTGTTGCACGTTCATCCAACAATGCTGCTACAAGAGGTAATGGCACTGGCAAAATGAAGGTGGTTATATGCTACAACTGCAAAGGGGAAGGGCACATGGCCAGAGAGTGTAAGCAGGCCAAGAGGAAAAGGGACAATACATGGTTTCAGGAGAAGATATACCTGGTGAATGCTCAAGCCCAAGGACGTGAGCTTGATGAAGAAGAGTTGGCATTCCTCGCAGATCCGGGAGTCGCGGACACTGACGGTCTCACAGCAGCCATCACCAACAATGCCGTATATCAATGTGATGATTTGGATGCATATGACTCTGACTGTGATGATCTCAACACCACCAAAGCAGCTCTCATGGCAAATCTTTCACTTTATGGAGCTGATAAAATTTCTGAGGTACCTCATACTGCTACAGACTAGTATTGTACCTTATCAAGTTGAGAAAATGTCTGAGTATTCGGAACAGCCTCCGGTGGTTAGTAACTCAATCGAGGAGACAAACAATGATAGCAATATCAATGAAAGTCCTCAGAGTTTGAGTGAACCACAACCGGGAGCTATTACGACTACCAATTCGTATGCTCAACCTGATTTGGTTATGGTCCCTGCATCTTTGCTTAGCCAAATGAATAATGCGGTCCTTGAAACCCTAAATGCTAATCAGACTTTATCTGCCGAGCTTGCTTTGCATAAGGACAAGGTTAAAACCTTGGAATTGACTCCTGTGTCCACTACCTTAACCAATCCTGAATTTGATAGGTTTAGGAAAGTTCAAATGGACAATCTGCTAGAAATTGAGAGTTTAAGAGCAAATCTTTCGAATGAACTTAAAGAAAAAGAGTCAGTCGTTAATAATTTTCAACAGCTTCAAACGGATTTCAAAATTCTTGAGTCCAAACAGATTGAAATGGAAATTAAGACGTCTGAAAGAATAAAAGAAACGGAACTTAAGTTTTTAAAACAATACGCTGCTTCACATCTAGTACACTTGTTTCATGCATCATTTAAAGAGTTCAATCTATCGCGTCTAATAGACCTACCACCTAACCCGGGGTATGCAAAGCAAGCGCTTCACCACAACCCACGACTTTATGATGCAACCAAGTTAGGATTGGTATTAGATCTGATTGTGTTCTTGAATGACTCTGAGAGCATGACACCATATGAAGAGAAGCGGTTAAAATTACTTCCTACATATCCTGAATATGATTATGCTCAAATGAATGCAAAAAATGCTACAATAGATCTTAGAACTCGATTTAATATGAAAAAGAGAACTATCCAAACATCTACTTTCATGCCTACTAGAGAATGCCTTAGTATAATTCCTACACTCGTTAACTCGGACCAACTAAAGGAAATTCCTAAGAATCTTCCACCGGTTAGTACGGTAAAGCTCAGCTTGGAAGAGATTGAGCGATACCTTACCGAGTTTGACAAGGTCATTCTGGAATGTACGACTTCAACGGCTCTAACCGCTGGAGAATGGGCGTTCGAACGCATGAAAACGGAGTTTGAGAAACAGATCGTTTCGTTTGTGGACCATATAAAAAAAGGTGTCTATGATCTAGCGGGTAATCTAAGTTTTGAAATTGGTGAAGATCAAAAAGTTTTCTATGAAATGGATGATGCTTATGAACAACATTTAATTGAAAAAGAAAAGATTTTATCCGAATATGACCGATTTTTAGAACATATGGTGTCTCTCGAAGTGATGCAAGTTGTTACTTTTAAATATACTCATGAGATTTCATCTACTATGAATATTTGTGATGATGTGCATGAATTTGTGAATATTGTTGAACATGTGAATTTTGTAGATAATCATTCTTGTCATGAATCCAACGCTAAATTTTTAAAGCTTCAAGATTCGTATAACACACTCTCAAAAAGTTTTAATGAGCTTCAACAACATTCTATATCTCTTGAAATTGAAAATCAATCTCAAAATGAAACTCTTTCAAAGCTAAATGATTGTGGAAACTCCGTTGAGACAAGTGACAAGATGATTCAGATGGTTCAGGATTTAGAGGAAGAGATGATGAGAATTAAGAGAGAATTACTAGAAACAAAAGCGGAACTAGAGGCTGCAGAGACTAAGAATCATGTCCTAGAAAATAGAATTAATTCTATGCTAGGAGAGCGTGAACAAGTAAGGCAGGGTGACTCACAAAATTCTGGTTCAATAGAAGAACGCCTCTCTTTTAATGCGACAGAGCAAAAGTCATTAATTGACCAACTGAACAAGAAATGTGAGGAATCCTATGACCTAAAAGTTCAGCTCATAGACAAAAACATGGTTATAGCATAATCAAAGGAGACACTTCACCTCAAAGGACGAGAAAGTGTTGATAATCCAGCTACTGTCTCTGCCTCGACCTCTAGTGCTCCCAAAACCAACCCACGTGTGCTATATCGGGATCCAAAATTTAAGAAGATTCTCACTAAGTTTGCCACATATATGAAAAATGCCTTAGAACATGCTGATCTAGCTAGAGAGATTGTTAATGAAATGCGTGAACTATATCTCACAAGCCATAGTGTTTATGAGCTTTTATTATATGTGGACCGCGTTCAGGATTGTTTAGCAAACTTAGAGTACATTGGGCAACTGATATCTGTACCATCTAAACAACAAACCACCATTGCCATTACTCCATTCAATAAGACCCTAGGAGCTAAGCCTGTTTTAAACACACCCATCAAGGCTAAGTCAAAATCTGTAACTAATGTTCCCTTGGCTTCTACATGAGTAATTATGTCCACTAAGGCTAAAGGATCTCAAGACAAGAAAGATAGGATCAAGCCTTCCACTAGTAGGACTGAGAAGAAGAAAGTAGAAGTGCACCCTAGGAATGTTATTTCAGTTTTAAATAAAAAGAATCATGTAGCTAAGACAAAAGGTTCTCCTTCTGAGTGGAAACCTAAGCAAAATGTGAATTCTAATTCGAAATATTGGAATTGTAATGAATGTATGTTTTCTCAGCGTCATGATTTATGCCTTGTTGATCATGTGAATGAAATGTATGCTATTAGGAACAATCTTGAGTGGATTCCAACGGGGAAGAAATTCACCCAAGTTGGTTGGCAATGGAAACCCACTGGTAGGACCTTCACTGCTAATGGAACTAAATGCCCTTTAACTAGGATCACATCCACTGAAGTTAGGTCTCAGCGTCCTTTAAATAGGAACATTAGCACTAAGAAATGAAAAAAGCACCCTTTAACTAGGTCTGCCCCCACTATTGTGCCTACCAATGTTATTGTCTCTAGTCAAAAAATACCTCAGAATACTAGACATCTAGAATCTAAGCCAACAACTAAGAAGCAAATTTGGAAGCCTAAAAACTCTTTTGACAGCAAATCTAAGATAATTAAATCTGTACCTTCTAACTCAGAGGAACAATTAGAATCCGATACATCGTCTTTGTTTGGTAATATTTTCAGGTCGTCCAAATTATTCTTTGGTATTTGGACTCGGGGTGCTCCAAACATATGACTAGAGACCGCTCGATGCTCAAAAATTTCGTCAGCAAGTTTCTAGGAACGGTTAAATTCGGCAACGACCATATTGCGAAGATTATGGGTTATGGTGAATACCAAATTGGGAATGTTACGATTTCAAGGGTTTATTACGTGGAGGGACTTGGTCACAATCTATTTTCAGTGGGACAATTTTGCGATTCAAACCTTGAAGTAGCTTTTCGACAACATACTTGCTTTATTCGCGATCTTGCAGGAAATGATTTGTTAAAAGGTTCTCGAGGGGATAATCTCTATACACTGTCTATTCAAAACATGATGGCCGCCTCTCCTGTTTGCCTACTCTCCAAAGCATCTAAGACTAAGTCATGGTTTTGGCATCGCCGGTTATCTCATCTTAACTTTGATGCTATATTCCAAAACTTAAGTTCGACAAGGATCATTTATGTTCCGCATGTTCTTTAGGGAAAAGCACCAAGAAATCATACAAACCTAAAGCTGAAGACACCAACCAAGAACCACTGTATCTTTTGCACATGGATCTTTGCGGGCCAATGCGTACGGCTAGTGTGAGTGGTAGAAAATACATCCTCGTCATTGTGGATGATTTCTCAAAGTTTACATGGGTAAAATTTTTAGCATCCAAGGATCAAGCACCAGAGTATGTCATTACTTTCTTAAAGATGATCCAAGTACGTCTTAATGCTACTGTTCGCCGCATTCGCACTGATAATGGAACTGAGTTCGTTAATCAAACTCTACGAGACTATTACGAAAAGGTAGGTATTTCACATGAAACTTCTGTTGCCCGCACTCCACAACAAAACGGTGTCGTGGAAAGACGTAACCGTACACTTATGGAAGCTGCTCGAACTATGTTGATTTATGCGAATGCTCCTTTATTCTTATGGGCTGAAGCAGTGGCAACCACATGTTATACCCAAAAACGCTCCATCATCCGTAAATTTCATGGTAAAACTCCATATGAGCTACTTCATGGACACAAACCCGATATTTCATTTCTTCATGTGTTTGGTGCACTTTGTTATCCAAATACAAATAGTGAGAATCTGGGAAAACTTTAACCAAAGGCTGATATTGGAATTTTCATTGGTTACTCGCCTGCAAAGAAAGCTTACTAGATTTATAACCGTCGTCTTGGCAAGATAGTAGAAACTTTGGATGCCGATTTTGATGAGCTGATAGCGATGGCTTCTGAGGAACACAGCTCTGAACCCGCATTACATGAGATGGGAACTGGTACAATCAGTTCCGGATTAACTCCCAACAATCCTACTTCTCCATCATTTATACCACCTTCAAGGTCCGAGTGGGATAAGTTATTTCAACCTATGTTTGATGAATTCTTTGATCCACCGAGTAATGATTATCCAGCACCTGCAGCAGTAGCTCCGATTCCTGAAGTTATCGCTCAAGATAATGGAAATTAGTCCGAGACATCTACTATTACTCTTGAACCAGATGTCCCATCCCCTAACAATTCACAAACTACACCTGAATCATCACCCCCACTCGTTCCTAATGATGTTGAAAAGGATCCCTATGATCACGACTTGGAATATGCTCACTTACAAGAGCTTCCCTTCTTTGGTTCACATATACCTGAAGACCCTATCGGTGCGTCTCCTCAGAGGAAGCTCCTACAATCGTTCACTCCCGACCACCACGAATTGGAACTCACAACACAAAATGGACAAAGGATCACCCAATCCGCAATATTATTGGTGACATTGATCGACCAGTCTTAACACGCCATCAACTCCAAGAACATGCATTATATTGCTATTTTGATGCATTTCTTTCCGACACTAAACCTAAAAACTGGCAACAAGCCATGACCAAATCATCTTGGATTGAAGCCATGCAAGAGGAACTTAATGAATTCCAATGTCTTGAAGTGTGGGAATTAGTTCCTTTACCCAGCAATGTTGAAATTCTTACATTATTATGGGTATATAAGGTTAAACTCGATGAGTTAGGTGGAGTGCTGAAGAACAAAGCTAGATTGGTTGCTAGAGGTTACAAACAAGCTTTGGGTATTGACTTTGAAGAATCCTTTGCTCCTGTTGCACGATTGGAGGCAATTAGACTATTCCTTGCTTATGCTGCTCACATGAATATGATCGTCTACCAGATGGATGTTAAGACGACATTTCTCAATGGTGAATTGAGGGAAGATGTCTACGTAAGCTAGCCGAATGGATTCGTCAACTCGGAGTATCCTAATCACGTGTACAAGCTCAAGAAGGCTCTTTACGGGTTGAAACAAGCTCCACGCGCGTGGTACGATCTCCTATCGTCGTATCTCATTTCCAAAGGCTTCTCCAAAGGCAAAGTGGACCCAACATTATTCATTCTCAAGGAGGACAACGACATGATACTGGTACAAATTTATGTTGATGATATAATATTGGCTGCTACTAATCAACGTTTGTCTGACCATTTTGAGAAAATTATGTCCACACGTTTTAAGATGTCGATGATGGGAAAATTTTCATTTTTCTTAGGGTTGCAAATTTCTCAGAATCCCAGAGGCATCTTCATTAATCAATCCAAATTTGCTCTTGAATCATTAAAGAAGTATCATTTTGAAACTGTGACCCCGTGGATACTCCAATGGTAGAGAGATCCAAGTTAGATGAAGATAAAGAAGGGATAGCTGTCGATCCTAAACTTTATCGTGGAATGATCGGCACCTTTCTCTATCTGACTACTAGCAGGCCTGATTTGCAATTTGCTATATGCATGTATGCCCGGTATCAGGCTCGACCTACCGAAAAGCACTTACATGTTGTGAAAAGGATCTTTCGGTATCTTAAAGGAACACTTCATCGTGGTCTGTGGTATCCGAAGGATTCCTCTATTGCACTAATCTCATATGCAGATGCGGATTATGCTGGGTGTCAAGATACCAGACGTAGCACTTCTGGCAGTGTGCAACTTCTTGGAGATAGACTCGTTAGTTGGGCATCAAAAAGGCAGAAAAGCGCTGCGATATCAAGTACTGAGGTTGAATACATTGCTATGTCCAGTTGTTGTGCTCAAGTTCTTTGGATGAGATCACAATTAACTGACTACGGTCTTGGATTCAACAAAATCCCGATGTACTATGATAACAAAAGTGCAATCGCTCTATGCTGCAACTACGTTCAACATTCTCGAGCAAAGCACACTGACATACGCTACCACTTCAGCAAAGAGCAAGTGGAGAATGGAGTGATCGAACTGTACTTCGTCAATACTGAGTATCAGCTGGCAGATATTTTCACGAAGGCATTAGATCGAGGACGTATCGAGTTTTTGATCGAAAAGCTAGGCATGAAATCACACCAGCGACACTTAAGGAGTTGGCAGAAGAATCTGAAGAATAGTAGTGGTAAACTATTCTCGAGTATCCTTTGATCGTGATCTTGTATATTATCGTATATCTTTAAAAACCACCAAAAGAAAAATACAAAAATATAAAACATAGAAAAACCATAAAAAATATAAAACATTCAAAATCCATAAAAAATATAAAATCAAGAAAATCCAAAAATATTTTTTCATTTTCAAATCGGGCATGTCTTTTAGTACGGTAATATTTACGGCCTTAGAAATGTCGATTAAAATTGACATGGCGCCATAAATAGAGTCCGTATAAAAGTTCAAGTTTTAAAACATGCCCATTATGGCTTGTAGTTATTTCAGACTGCAACCCGCTTTTCGCATTAAAGTCACGTATTTCTTATGAAAACGTTGGCTCACAACGGGAATTAATTTTCTCGGGCAAGGTTTACTTTAAAACCTTGTAAAGGACTAAGTTTACATTATAACTTGGTCTAACACAAATAAGTGTACGTATCAGTGCACTTATTTTGTAAAAATAAGAGAAATCTTATTGCCACCAGAATCGTTCCAACCAATCACTTAACCGGAAAATATCCTCATGAATATTTGTGTCCTTAAAATCATTGACAACAGCTCTTTAAATAGAAAACGGGTCCGTGTTTAAGGGGGAGCAAATATTAAATCTTCGTGGAATCAAATTTGGTCTTTAAAAAGGATTTTCAGAAAATATTAACTATTCATCATCATCATTTTTATGCTACGTGTGCCTTGTGTGATATAGAAATTCATGAATAGCTTACTTGAATTTTGGCGTTAAGTATTTGTGGTCGTGTTTGTGAGCGGGTTGGTATTTAGGTAAGTTGATTTGGTTAAATCAAATTCACTTTAAATAAAATACTATTAACAAAAAAAGGGGGACCATACTTGCAATTATTGCAAAATAGGGGGTTAATGTGTCAACTGGCAACAAGTTGACCAAGTCAAAACATCACACCCCCCCTTTCACTGTCACCATCGCAAACACACACAAAACATTTCCTTATCCGCCATTGTTGGACCTTGCACACCTTCGATCCCGGTGTCTTTGAATCATTGTTATATGTTCATCATCTAGGTATTAAATCATGCTTTATTTGTTATCATATATTCCATTTCCTTGCATCTCATCAAAACAGATTCCTTAGTTTATATCAAAAAAATTAGGGTTTCGTGTTTTGCAATGAATATGGTAATTAAGTTGTGGGATTTGTTAAGTATGTCTAGATGAACATTGGCTTTGCCCAGAATTGATTAAAACATTGCCTAGCTCCTAGAATCGAGAAGTCAACGTTTAGATCGGATCCCTGTCACGGATTCCAATGATCATTGCGACATCTTCATTGCGATGCCTTGTCATTGTGATGAGTCATTTCGATGACTCATTGCGATGGGATATTGCGATGAGTCATTCCGATGGCTCATTGCGATGGCTCATTGCGATGTGTTATTGCGATGGCTCATTGCGATGGGCTATTGCGATGGGTCATTCCGATGGCTCATTGTGATGGCTCATTGCGATGGGTCATTCTGATGACGCATTGCGATGGCATATTGCGATAACGCATTCCGATGTGTTATTGCGATGGCATTGTAATGGTATTGCGATGGGACATATTGCGATGGTTTCTCATACATTCCGATGGAATTGCACATATTGCGATAGACTTAGATATTGCGATAGGACTTTATTCCGATAGGATTGCGATGCTTTAATCATTGCGATGGCTTGGTTAGGATTTCGATGGATTGATAGATTGCGATGGACTTAGCATTCTTATTATTCCGATACCTTGTTAACTTCGCTATGGAATTTTAGTATTATGCACTTGCCTTAGACTATCTAATGAGTTCGGCCTAGATTTCTTATTAGGCTTTAAGTAAATTAGGGCCACTAACACGAAACCAAGTTTTATTGAAATTAATTAATTTTAACTCATAAGAATACTTGAAAGGTTTCTTATTACAGAAGTTCATCTTATTTAATAAGTTGACTCCTCTGTAAACAAAAGAGATACAAATTACTTATTCAGTGTCTTGTGTTTTGTTTCCAGGCCATGGAATACAAAGTTTCATCGTTGTTTTGCCCTGTGTTCAAGCCTACTATATTTTGGGTTGAGGATAATCCTACAATTCCTGACGTAGTGGTTGAAACTAAACCAAAACCCACTGAAGTTTTGGTTGAAACTAAACCAAGACCTACTAAGGTGTTAGTAGAAATCAAACCTAGACCTACTGAGGTTCTGGTTATGACAACCAAGAAATCCAAATATTTTAAGAACTAATGCTAGGTCGTTATCTCGTTAGAATAAAATGTCTTTGGCATTTCTGTCATTATCCTAAGTGTGTTGTTCAATGTAAGGACCTAGTCCATCTGAACCATGTTTGTATGTTGTTTCTCTATAATATGTGGTAATAATTGTTATGATTTATTCCCTATGCTTCAAATTGGCATAGACTTAAGATATATATATTTGGTGTATATCATTTGTGCTTATGTCATCAAAGCAGGAAAATGTCAATCACAGAGGAACAACAACGACTTCGTGATCTTGAACTTGTTTCGCTCAGCGATAGGCTTCCATATGCTGAGAACAACTCTCGATTACAAGAGGATTTTGATCCGTCCTTACCAGCTTTCAAAATCGCCACGGATATCCTAGACATCTCACCCATCAGAGATACACTCAGATGTACTGTCTCTGTTCCCCAAGTCTACATGCATGAATTCTGGAACACTGCATCTTTCTCTAAAAATACTATCTCTTTCCAACTGAACAAAACACCAAGGGTACTTAACTTGAGCATTTTTCGGAAATTGTTTAAACTTCCTAGGTTGGCACAAGGAGAACAATTTGTGGCTAACCCAAAGAATGATGAAGTACTTCGAATCATTCGTGCCATGAATTATGAAGGTGAACTCCACAACCTATCCCAGTTCAACACATCACACATAGGGCAACCCTGGAAAGCACTTATCACCATCATTGTCAATTGTCTTACTGGAAAAACTAGGGGCACCGATGCAATGAGACCACCATAGGCTCACTTATTTTGGGGATTGTACACTGCATCTAAAGTAGACTATGCACTTCTTCTCTGGCAAGAATTTTGTTATCATTTTACTGGAACGAAGAAGAAATCCGTGCATCTTCCATTCCCAAGATTCACAAAGCTCATTATCTGCCACTTTATGAAGAATGACCCAACCATTGACCCTCACGGGAATTTCTTCTTCCACACCAAAGATGATGACTATGTGATTCTCACAATGAATGCAGACACTAATTCCACAAAGTATGCATTACTTCCTGCCCTAGTACCTGACACAATGGTAATGATGGAATCAAGGAGAGTGATAAATATCAAGAGATGCTAAATGATATTGACGCACAGTTTAAACGTGCAAATTCACTTCCCTTAGAGAAGCAAAAAGGTAAACGCAAGAAAAGAGTTTCAAAGCGCCAATCAACTGCTTCTTCTAAAGATAAAGGCGCAAGGAAAATGAAAATAGATGATGAAGATGATGATGAAGATGAGACGATCCATACTGAGGAAGAACAGGAAGTACCACTCCGACGGCCTAAGAAAGCAAAGCATACTAAAGGTAAAGAAGCAAGTGTCGCTTCAGATGAACCTACTCAACAAAAAATTTCTGAAGCCAAACGACTGCGTATCGTTCTTCAACAAAGTAGACAGGAAGCTTTTGCAGGATCAGGCTCAAGAATGTTTAAAGACTTAGCAGATTTTGGTAATCCTGATGCTGACATGGCATTTTATGAAGATCCTACTGATGAAGATGCTTATGAAGATGCATATGAAGATACTGCTAACTATCATTCTGAAAGTCGTGAGCAGAGTGAAGAACGTGGTAGCAGTGCCGACACTGATACAAGTATGATGTATCGAGACGCCAATATCACTACATCCTTACCAGAACCAACTCACATGGTGTTAAACGACGATGCTCATGCAACCCTCATACAAGAGACTTAACTTCAAAGTAAGTCTACTTCTGGCTCTGATGATGTTTTAAAATATCTTAATTTGGAAGGGGAGGGTATCGAGGTCACAAACACTGATCCGTCAACAAATGAAGCAATGGTGGATGTTCCCATAACTACTGTTACATCAACCACTACTCCACTATTATCCACCCCGGTCATCAGTGAGGTCATAACAACCGCTATCACACCCGCACTTGTTGAACAACCAGTATCAACCACCATCTTAACCACTGAATCTACACCGTCATCCACAACTGAACAACTTGTATCAACCACCGCCCCAATCACTGAATCTACACCAACACCTATCCTTGAACAACCAGTATCATCCACCACCACCTTAACAGTTATGGTTACACCTCCACCAGCAGAACCACAAGTATCA
This sequence comes from Glebionis coronaria, assembly GCA_025667525.1. Classification (NCBI taxonomy): domain Eukaryota; kingdom Viridiplantae; phylum Streptophyta; class Magnoliopsida; order Asterales; family Asteraceae; genus Glebionis; species Glebionis coronaria. The sequence continues at coordinate 446,928,012 of CM046878.1, forward strand.
TCCACATCCAATCCATTCCTCACAGTCAATGATCCACTGATCTAGTCTCTTCAACAACAGTTGGAGGCTCAAGCTACACAAATAGCTACATTGACTGAAAGGATCACCACTCCTCCCAAGGAACCATAACCTGATGAGCCTACACTTCAGAAACTAACAGACAGAGTGTCTAAACTTAAAGCACAACATAAATCATTTCATGGAGTGAAGAAAACTCGTGACCAAGAAAATGGTGCTTTTCTTGGGTCAATTGACGAGAAGATGACCACGATCATTCGACGAGAAGTCAAGTCTTATGTTGATCAACAACTACCAAATATTGTCGGTAATGGTTTATCTACCCTTCAACTAATGACATTGTTACAGACACGTCTACTAGATATGGGAGCTCATAAATCGAAACACAAACGAAAAGTTCTACAATATCTCAACAAAGATATTATTGAAGATACACCTGCAGACACTACCGACTCTGAGTCTGATGATGAGGACGAGCTAGAGGAGGAAGATGATGAGGGTAACGGTGAAGAGGATGATGGTAATAATGATCAAAATGAGGATAAGGATAAGGAAGGAGATGAGGAGGAAGAAGAGGATGAGGAAGAAAAGGATAAGGATGAAGATGAGGACGAGGATACGGATAACGATGAGGATGACGATGATGATAATGAAGATGGTAATGGAATCAACAAGGGTGATAAGAATAAAGACAAAGGTACTAATGCCGAAGAATCTAATAAGGATGAAAGTGATACGGCTACTAAGAAAAGTTTAGAGAAACTTGCAGAAAACATTGCTAAAACCGCAGAAAAGACTCTGGAGTCAACTGTACCATAAAATCAGCATGTTGACACAGGTATATCTACTACACCAGCTTTTACTACTGATTCTCACAATGAATCTATAGAGTATATGCAAGCAGAAGAACCAACAGGGTCATTGCTAGAAGAAGAACCTCACGATGATATACCGGTGATGCAAGATCAACCTTCCACACCATCTGAAGATCAGCACAACAGTGATATGGAAGTTGAAGATTTAAGTGTGCAAGAACCAAGGTTTGCTGAATCTCTTATCATCGATGACACAGTACAAGAGCAACTCTGGCTCACAAATGCAGCACCACAACATCCATTTGACACTGCAACTGAAATGGAGATGACTCAATTCCTAAATAATCCTATCGATTTCTCAGCCTTTCTAAGGTATTCTCATGGGAAACCGACAATGACTCCGGATCTGATCAAAATGGCAGCCGCAAATGTGGACTTCTTTGATACGTTGAAGATCAGCCATAACGAAGCAGAATATCATTTGAATGAGCTTACCAAGGCAATGAGAGCGACAACAACAGGAATTCAGACTCCTGTGTTACAACCTCTTACACCCACGGTCATCGCCGGTTCTGCAACGATCCCTATAGAACACTTTTTTCTCACGATCTTGAATACCTCGAAAAAGGTGCAAAGAAATATGACATGTCACTCACAATGCTCAAGGCTGTTAATTTGGAGAATGTTCCATGGATCGAGGATAAAGTACCTGCTGCATTATGGAGAAAGAAACTGCTGAAGTTTTATGATACCTTCGCTTCACTTGGCATCTCTCACTGGAATGCAAATAAAAGGTTAGCTTACAATCACTTCCATCGTCCAAAGAAAGGTTCTTCTGTTGTTTCAGCTCACAGAATCAAAAGCATCCAAGGAGCAAACACTACGACGGTATTCGGTTATGATTACTTAAATGTAATCATATTCAAACGAAATGATGAAAAAGAATACCGAATTGACGAAAGTGATCTCCAGTACCTTCAACTTGAAGACATCGAAGATCTTCTATTGTTATTGGCTCAGGAAAAAGTTGACCATCTACAACCTGAGATTTTCATTGCATTGAGCTCCAACTTTTGTCAATATGCAAGAAAAATTGTCATTCTAAACCGGGTGGAAGATTTTCAACTTGGAGTAGAGAGCTATCAGAAATAGCTAAACCTGGAACGTCCCCATACAACTCCACTCAGTAATTTCCATAAGAACAATAAGGTTTACATGGGGACCACAACGCCGGAAGCAGGGATCTTTTATCCAAATGAGACTGGCGTCATGCAATATATGCGATTCTCTGAACTGCATAAATTCAGCGAGGGAACGCTCAAGCATGTTCGAGATGATCTGATGGTTCTCAATGCCAAACTACCGCTTCCAGCAGTCAAGTATCCATGGACAAGCCAGTGCATAAAGGGAGCAAAGTACGCAATCAAGAAGATTGAGGAACTTCTAAGGAAGCGCCGGTTGCTACGAAGTATAGAACTATTCGTTGGTGGACGACCATATGGAGCTCACCATAGGTTCACGGAACGAACCATTTAATTATGGTTCGTCTTATAACAGGTCAACTCCATATGTCTATAATTGTGAATATGTTACTTTTTGTATAATCAGCTTTTGTGGCATGTTGTAGTGTAAAAGTATGATATTTTTCAAGAGTTTCTCTCGAGATTCTAAATCTTTCAAAATATATCGTACTCAAGAACTACAACTAACCCTCATTAATTTGAGGGGGAGCAGTAATATGTTCTTTGGCCAACATCTAATTTCCATTTATTACCCAAAGACCGGTTAATCCATTAATATCCAAAATACTGATGGGTAACATTTTGGAAAGGGGAGAAAATGGGATTAAGGAGACTTAATGATATTTGGCTAAAACAATGAAAAAGGTTTAAAAGATAAACCAACTTAATATGCATTATGCACATGTTAAGGGGGAGCGTTTTTGATGTTCAAAACATTTAAGGCACAAAAACTTTGATTACAATATCACAAGTGCTTTAAGTGATTTTCAAGGATTATTCATGGTGACAATATCAACCCAAAACACACTTAACTCACGACGGATGTGGTGACAAAAGGGTGGTAGGTATAGGTATTACTCCAATGATTCATCAGAACCGATGGAATCTTCCCAAGGACAATTCCCTAGATAGAATTAGAAGTCCTAGGAAAGATGGAGAATGAATGTGAACGTAGCTGAATACCGACCAAGTACTTAAGCTAGCACTGGAACAATCACAACAAGATGCTAGTGATGACGTATTGGTAAGCATTGAAGGGGTTGAAGAATGAAAAAGAATTGTAAAGATAAAAGGTGTAAAGAAAGAAGCACTCCTTACAACTTTAGGCAGAAACCGGGTCAATACATATGCTATTGAGATCATTTATTAATGATTCTCGATATTGAAGAAAGACATCATGGACCCAGTGATGCAATGCACAACCCTTCCCAGCTAACTCAAATATCTCTCAAGAGGTATTTGTTTTAATCACACGGAGATCAACACGTTTTGTATTGGTTTATTCACTCCGAATAGACTGATATTGAATAGGTGGCACTCCTCTCCAGCCATCGCTTACTAAATCAAAACGCACTATCGAGTCTAGAGCCACGATATCATCAAAAGTCTCATTAGGACACTTTCCATTTATTCCTTGCTTCTTCACACACTGTGAAAAGTAAGAGATCTTTATGAGTCCTACGCAGTATTCTTGTAATATTGCCAGAACATCCGAGTGATACGCAAGTATTACAATGAAGATGGAAATCCTGCTTGAGCCAACATCAAACAAGATCATTGTAGGTGACACGTGCGGTTCTTTAAGAACTAATCTTGTGACAACTGGAAAGAAACAGTAGTTTAATTCTTAATTGAACTTAAACTCGTTCCAGGCCTCTACGCATTATCGTATGATCTTGCCAGAACACTCAGAGTGACACTCTTTAGTGTTCACAGTGACGAGTGGAAATCCTTCTAGTGTTAACATCAAACAACACTTGGTAGGTAACAAGCAAGATTCAATTTGAATTAAGTTTGTGACAACTGGAAAGCAACGATGGTGAATATCTTAATTGAAATTCACTTGTTCCAGGTTTCATGAATTGACGGCTTCAATCATAAGGATTTTTAATCCAAATGATTCACTCTTTATGTTCGCAGTCAGCTTTGGGCGGTCGAATAAAGAGAACGGGTTTACCCGCGAAATCCTGTCAGGAAGTTACTTAATTGAAACTATCCGTCACGGGTACGAGATCTAATATCGTCCAACGGTCTTCACCGTCCAGAGGTAAAATGCTACCGAATTAGAATAAAATGTCAAAGCCATTTTATTCGTGTCTTATTATGTTGCTGCATTCGAAGACGGTGGCGTTGCGGTGTACCTGTTAAAGACGGTGGCGATGCGGTGTACCTGTTGAAGACGTCCTCACATGCTTATTCCTTCTGCATCAAATACTTCTGCAAATTCAAGAAAGTATGACCTAAAAGTCTTCCGCTGTATCGACTCTGAAACTTTCAAGAATTCAACAAAGGATAAGTGTGTCGGACATGAAGTCACAAAGAAGCTAACATCACAAGAAGATAAAGACTGCACGTGAAAGTCCAAAAAGAACGTGTTCCAAGCAAAAGGCTGATATTATTCAACACATATTCACAAAAGGAAGAAAAAGAAAGAAAGAAAAGAGAAAGTGGACTACAAGCTCAAGAACAAGATCTAACATGCTAGATTAGGACTTTGTAATTTGGAGTGACCTCCCTTTGGGGGAGATTGTTGGAAATACGTTTTACGTATATAGAAAGTCTCGGTCACTCCAACAATATAGTTATAGGCTCGTAGTAATATTTAAGTTACTTTTATTAAATAGCCCGACCCATTAGCATGTTCATGGGCCGGAGGCCCAAGTCCAATAAGGACTTAGGTATATAAGCCTCTTTCCACAATGGAAAGAGGTGTTGGTTGTTTCATTTCTCATTTTCAATATAACAAGTTTCTTTCATTTCTTTCTCTAAATTTCTCTCTTTAGAAAACATCAACCCTCTTGATTCATAAAGATTATCAACATTCTACAGAAATGGTTTAAAATGGGTTTTGGAAGCAAAATACAAAATCAGGTCCTAAATCTAGGGCTTGTAACTTATGGTTTGTGTCTTTGGTGATTAGGGACTTAGAAAAGTGATTAGTGAATGATTAAGGCTTAATTAGGGTTTAGAAATTCTATTTAAGAGATTTTGGTCCTTGGTTTGAAGTTTAACAAAGATTTGATGTGAAAATGGGAAGTATACTTTTGTAGATTAGGGTTTTCTAATCTACTCAAGGGTGGCCTAGTGGCAAAATGTTTTGTGGCTATCACTCCAAAGTGTGTGAGGTCTCAAGTTCAATTCTCACTAGGTGCAAAAAACCTTGAAGTGGCCACGCCAACCTCCTGAAAAGGGAGGGCTTTACCTGGTTTGAGTCTATGTGGCGGTGGGCTCAAACCCCGTGGATTAGTCGCTCAATGAGTTAGAAATCACGGTTACCAAAAAAAATAGATTAGGGTTTTCTAATAATCTAGGTTTTAATCTTAGTAAATTTGATTATCCTCCTCTTACCTACTGATGTAAACTTAATTTAGGTCCTAGTAATTGTATCTTAAGTGTCCAAAGAGTTCTTACACTTAGTGTAATGGTTTAGTTTAGGTAAACATGTCTAAAGAGTGAAAATACATATTTTGACCTAATTTACAAGTCATGCATAAAAATCTTGTACCTTGTGTATTAGGGTACTTGTACATTGTCTTAACATAATCTTATAACCTTAATGAAGTCCTATGAGTGTTTTTAGACTTTTCCTAAAAGACTAGGTTATGATTCCATGTAGATTTCTTAATATAAGGGTTTTAAGATCACTAATCCTAATTATTTTCTATCTTGGGTAATTAGTGTTTATATCGTCATGAACACTTATTCTAAGTCTTATATGATATGTTTATGACTTCTATGGGTTATACATTCTTAGTTTAAGGGTTTGTATAGGTTGATCATATTCTAGGGTTATTTAAGTATGCTTAAGGTCCTATGCTTTAAAAACTTGTACTTTATGCTTTAATAATTTGTAACTTGGTTTAAGATAGATGTATTTACTTATTGTGATACTTAGTTTAGTTTTATGATTTATTGGCAAAAGATTAGAGTCTAATCCATATAGATTAGATTTTATATGCTAATCTTGGTTTTAGGTCATTTTCTTGTAATTAGCTTGTGATTAGTGAATATTAGTGTTTTATGATTATTTAACTATTCTTTATATGGTATATTAGAGTTAGTATATTGTGTTTAATAATAGTACATAATTATTTTGTAGTTATATTGCTTGGAATATTAGTTTATAAGGGATTTCTAGGGTTTCTATGGGAATTTAGGGTATCCTTGTTGTATTTGAGTTGTTCTTATTCATTGTTTACACATATGGTCACTTTTGGAACTCAGACTTGATACATGCATAGTGTTTACAACATATAGGCATATGTTGTTGTGTCAATTGTGATAGTGAGATCCATATATTCAACAATTCAGTCACTTACCATAGTGAAAATGCAAAAAATTCTGAGTAAAATCACCTCTTTATTTATTAACATGGATATTACATTAGTCAAAACTAGTGGATGTTATAGTCTGTTTCCCTTATTTTAAATCTCGTCCCGAGGTTTAGCTAGAACTAAGGTTAACAGAAGAAAATAGATGCAGATATTTAGCACGAATTTGATCTTCACGTTCCCAAGTATACTCGAGTCCTCTCTTCGAGTTCCATCGTACTTTAATTATTGGGATACGGCTCTGCTACAAGCGTTTCTCTTCTCTATCCATAATTTCCACATGGTCTTCTACAAAATTTAACTTATCATCGAGTTGAAGTTCTTTCATCGGTATGATGAGGGATTCATCAGATAAGCATTTCTTTAGATTCAAAACATGAAAAGTATTGTGAACATTACTAAGCTCTCCAGGAAGCTCTAGTTTATATGCCACGGGGCCAATTCTTTTGGTTATTTTGAATGGTCCTATATACCGTGGGTTCAGTTTCCTATTCTTTCCGAATTGAATTACTCCTTGACGATGCGATACTTTCAACATAACACGATCTCCTATTGCAAATTCTACAGGTTTATGTCTAGTATTAGCGTAACTCCTTTGTCTATCTGTGCAGCTTGTAATCGCTGTCGGATTTGAACAATCTTTTCCGTAGTTTCTTGTATTATTTCTGGTCCAGTTAATTAAACATCTCCATCTTCGGCCCAACAAACAGGCGATCGACACTTTCTTCCATAAATTACTTCGAAAGGTGCTGCTTTAATACTAGCATGGAAACTATTGTTATACGAGAATTCTACTAAAGGTAGATGTTTCTCCCATCCTTTTCCAAAATCTATCACAAAAGCTCTAAGCATATCCTCGAGAGTTTGAATAGTCCTTTCACTTTGTCCATCTGTTTGTTGATGATATGTCGTACTCATGTCTAATTGAGTACCTAAGACTCTTTGAATCGATTTCCATAATAAAGATGTGTTGGAAATACGTTTTACGTATTAGAAAGGATCGGTCACTCCAACAATAGTCTAAGTAGTAGCTCGTAGTTTAGTTAATTTAATATTGAACAAACAAGGCCAAGCCAAGCCTACAACATGTGTAGGCCGGCGGCCCAATGTAAGCCCAAGCCCATCACATGGGCTTGGTATATAAACCCTCTCCTTAGATGGAGAGGGTGTGGTTTCATTTTCATTTTACACATAGTTAATCACTTTCTCTCTCTAAAGTGTGTGTGAAATCATCTATCTTTCTATCTCTTTCTCTCTCTAAACATAAGCAAGATTTACAATATCCTACAAATGGTATCAAGAGCCATGGGATGATTGTATTGTTTATGTGTTTGTGTTCTTGATTCATACGCCTATTTTGATCCATTTTACACGAACCAATTTTTTTTTTGTGTTTTTATGGTTTTTTCTTGATACAAATCTTCTACATAGTTGTGGTAGAGATTTGGTATATATACTTTGGCTAAAAACACAAAATTTTTGGGTGTTTTGATCATTTTTTGGCTTAAAATCTCGAATTGGTTGAGTTTTGTCCGAGAGAAATGGGAAATATTCCGACAGAAACCATCAGAAAGGGGTTTAAGTATTCCGACAGCTTCCATCGGAAAAAGGTTTCTCATTCTGACCATTATTCCGACGAAGGTATTCCGATAGAAGGTATTCCGATAGTGGATATTCCGATAGGGGTTATTCCTATAGAAGGTATTCCGACAGGAGTATCCCGATAGAGGGTATTCCGATAGGTTTATTCCGATAGTGGGTATTCCGATAGAAGGTATTCCAACAGGAGTATTCCGATAGAGAGTATTCTGATAGGGGGTAATCAGATAGAAGGTATTCCGACAGGTTCATTCCGACAGGGGTATTCCGATAGACTTATTCCGACGGTTTTCCGATTGATATTCTGACAGTTTTCCGATCATTTATTCCGATCAATATTCCGACGATCCAAAAATTATTCCTAGTGTGTTTTTTTGTCTTGGAATTTTTTGGTCATCGAGAACATATTTTAGGGGATTTCAACATTGTTTCTCGACTTCAACTCACAACAACAAACACATTTACTTTCTCTCATTATTCGATCAACATTTGTAAATCTTAACTTAACGAAATGGAGTACACATCTCTTACGGATAAGTCCATCCTATGGGGTACGAATAATCGTCCACCAATGTTGGTGAAGACTATGTATGAGGATTGGGCTTCCCGAATGGAACTTTATATGTTGAACAAATAAAATGGACATCTAATTTGGGCATCGGTGCTCAATGGACCATTGGTATATGGTACTGTGACGGAAGGTGCTGTTACTCGTCCTCGCACAACGGGTGAACTAACTGGAGATGCTAAGATACAAGACAAGTGTGATAAACAAGCTACAAATATCATTCTCCAAGCCCTTCCTCCAGATGTCTACAAACTCGTCAGTAAACATAAAGTTGCCAAAGAGTTATGGGATAAAATTCGTGTTCTAATGCAAGGCACTTCGTTAACTAAACAAGAACGAGAGTGTAAGCTTTATGATACTTTTGATAAGTTTGCCTATGTCCCAGGGGAAACTCTCAATGATTATTATCTGAGATTTACCCTATTGTTGAATGAGCTCAATATCTATGGCATGGCAATTCCTACGTTTCAATTGAACACCAAGTATTTGAACACTCTTCCTTCATAATGGAAGAAGTACGTGACGGATGTTAAATTGGCTAAGGACTTGCATAACACCAATGTGGATCAACTTCAAGATTTTCTTCAACAACACGAATGCCATGTGATCGAGGCTCGGTTGTCTACACCTCAAGTTCATGATCCACTTGCCATGTATGCTTCTCAACAAAACATGTGTTATACTTATCAACAACCATCATTTGCAGCAGCCACCACCACACACCTACCAGCAACCACAACAACCATCTTATCAACCACTAATGATGCCACATCAATCATTTCAACAAAGTGTTCATCAACAATCTTTTCCACAGCAACCACCACATCAGACATCACCATCACAAGCCAACACTTCTCCAATGGGCTATACTCCCCAGTAAGGATATTTTCCAATTGAAGCACAACCAGCACAAGCCTTCTACTCCAATGAACTTCCACCAATCCAAGCACCGGTCTTTACTCCAAATGATACGCCAGGTGATGTTCTAAACCATCTCACTGCCTACTTGTCAAAACTTGTTACAACTAGAGTATTTACACCAACAAACAATCAGTTCCGCACCTCTTCAAATCCTCGACAACAAGCCACTATTCAAGATGGTCAAGTGACGGTGCAACCTATTCATAGAAGGCAAACTTCATATGGACCTCCTATAAGGACTGTGAATGCTCAAGCTGTGAATTCTCAAGCTAATGGAAATGGAAGCCTTATTGGTCCTCAAAAGGTTGTGACTTGCTACAATTGCCGAGGACAAGGTCATATGGCTAGGGAATGCACTCATCCAAAAAGAAGAAGGGATGCAACATGGTTTCGTGAGAAGATGTATTTGGTTGATGCTCAGTCTAAGGGAAAGATTTTGGATTCAGAAGAGTTAGCATTTCTTGCAGACCCAGGGGCAGCAGATAATGAAGGCATTGCAGTCGTTTCCACTTCTAATGCAGCTTATCAAGAAGATGATCTTGACGCATATGATTCAGATTGTGATGACATTCACTCTGCCCAAGCTGCTCTCGTTGCTAATCTCTCTCACTACGGTTCTGATGTCGTCAGTGAGGTACCAACCACATCTAATAATATTGATGATAACCAATATCAAGTTGGGCATGAAAATGACAACCTCGAACAGCATTCGGGAACTAGTAACTCAAATGATGTGGTACCCAATCCTACACATTTGAGTGAACCTCAACCAAATGCTACGACGGGTATGGAATCTTATGCTCAACATGATTTGGTCATGGTACCTAAACATATTGTTGATCAGATGCATATGGCTCTCAGACAATCCGTAGATACGAATTCCACCCTAACAGCTGAGCTTGAGTTTCATAAAGAAAAGGTCAAAACTTTTGAAATGGTCCCTCAAGTAGAGAAAATAACGTGTTCTGAATTTGACCAATTTCGTTTTGAAAAGATTGAACACTTGAAAGAAATAGAATCATTAAAAGCTAATATTTACAATGAATTAAAAGCAAAAGAATCGGTTGTCAATGATTTTCAGAAACTTAAAATGGATTTCGAAACTCTCGAGTCTAAAAAGTTTGAATCGAAAAATTAATGGTACCAAACTTCTTAAATTCAAATAACAACAGCTTTTAAAACAATACGCTTCCACAGAAAAGGTTCATCTTTTAACTAAATCGTTTAAAGAACTCGAACTTAAGCGTCTTCAAGATTTACCACCTAATCCCGGTTATGCAAAACAAGCTCAGGAATATATTCCGTGTCTTTATGATATGACCCTAATTGGCAAATCGAAAGAAGCACCTTTTGTTCGTAGTACTAAGGAGACACAGTCACTTGCGGAAGAAACTCATTCTAAAATGCTTTCAAAATTCCATAAGCTTGATTATGATACGTATAATAAAGATCAATTTTCTATAAAGACCCACATTCGCTTACAAAAGGAATTAGCTGAATTTACAGTTCTTGTGCCCCAAAGTTTGTCAAATGAAAACCATCCTAGTACGTCTCCTACACTTGTCAAAACGGATTTAAGGAAGTTAATTCCACCGGTAAGTAAGGCATACGTTAGCTTAAATGTGGTACACCAACACTTAGCCGATTTTGACAAGGTCATTTTGGAACGTACGACGGCTTCGGCCATAACGGAAGGTGAACGGAATTTTGAGCACACAAGAGCTGCATTTCGAGACGAAATTGTTCCATTTGTAAACAATGTTAAAGCTTGTCTTAGTACTATTGATCAAGATTTTCTTTTGGAAATAGAAGAAGTTAGACGTGTTTTCAATGAAATGGATGATGCTTATGAAAATAGTGTACTTGAAATAGAACGGGTTTCACGCCAAAATGATCAGCTTCTGAAGCAAGTGATGTCTCATGATATAGTTTTCGTATGTGTGAATAAAAGTGTTGATAATGATTCTATTGTGGATAATGTTGAATATGTGGATAATGTGGTAGATAGTACTTGTCACAAATTTGACGCTGAATTTTTAAAGCTTCAAGATTCTTATACTTTGCTTTCAAAAAGTTTTGATGAGATTCAAACACATTGTATTTCGCTTGAATGCAAGCAACAATTTATTCAAGAAATCTTTGAAACGTCATTTGAAGGTATTAATATCGATGATGCAAATTTTCAAAAGAATTTTCGATTGAATTTACAATCAAAACAGCGTTAGCCAAGTGACAAGGTTGCTAAATCTTTGCCGATAGACATAGAGAAATCTAAGGAGCTTAACTGTGTGAACGTACTTGAGGCCGCTGAGAATTTAAAACTTGATCTTGATAATCGAGTTTCCAAGATTTTGTCCAAAGTTGATAACTTAAAACAAAAAAGTACACAACTCTTCGATTCAGTAAAGCACGCATGTGCTAATACCACTGCACAAAATCAATCTTTGATTGAACAATTGAATCAAAAGTCGGTGGAAATATCTGATTCGAGGGAACAAATTTGTGATAAAAATCTGGCCTTGGCTGAGTTAAAGGAAATACTTCGTACTCTAAAAGGTAAGAATGTTGTGGATAACGCAGCCACTGTCTCAGCATCGTCCTCTAGTGCAATCAAAAGGAACCTTATAGCTGTCACACCATTTAATAAGGGCCCTAGGACTAAACCATCTCAAACAATGGTCACTAAAGACAAGGCAAAATCAAAACCAGCTTCTAATATTCCCGTGTTGCCTTCTACAGGAGTAATCACCACTACTAAGGCTCAAAGATCTAAGCTTAAAAGAAAGAAGAAGAATGATAGGATCTTGCCCCTATCTAGTAGTCAAGAGAAGAAGAAAGTATAAGCCCATCCTAGGAATGTTATTTATGTTTTGAATAAAAAGAATCATGTAGCTAAACCTAAAGGCTCTGTGGTTGTGCAGCGTTCTAAGCCTAATGTGAATTCTAATTTGAAATGTTGGAATTGCAATGAATGTATGTTTTCTAGTCTTCATAATTCTTGCCTTATTGACCATGTGAATGAGATGAATGCCCAGAAGAATGGATTAGAATCTAAACCGACTGGGAAAGTGTTAACCCAAGTTGGTTGGATGTGGCGCCCCACTGGTAGAACTTTCACTATAGTAGGAAATACGTGCCCTTTAACTAGGATCACTCCCACTAAAGCGAAGAAAGTGTGCCCTTTAATTAGGAGTACCAAGGGTACCAAAACACAAGCGTGTCCTTTAACTAGGAACACCAACACTACTGTAGGAAACAAGTGCCCTTTAAATAGGTCTCTCCCACTATAGTGCCCTCTAATAATCTAAAACCTCAGAAAATTGGAATAATCAAACCTGTTCTTGGTAAAACTAACAATAGAAAACACAGGAAATCTAAGGGCAACACAAATGTTAGCAATTCTGATAATATTGTATATGTATCTGCTAACACTCCGGAACCAATAGTTTCCAATGCATTGTCTACTGTTGTTGTTGAAAACAGGTGGTCCAAATTGTTCTCTGGTATTTGGACTCTGGTTGCTCTATACATATGACCGGAGATCTCTCTCAGCTCAGAAATTTCGTCAGCAAGTTTCTTGGTACGGTTCGATTTGGAAATGATCATATTGCAAAGATAATGGGTTACGTTGAATATCATATTGGGAAATTTTATAATTTCAAGAGTGTATTATGTGGAAGGTCTCGGTCACAACTTATTTTCTGTGGGACAATTTTGTGATGCAAACCTAGAAGTTGCTTTTCGAGAGCATACCTGCTTCATTCGTAATTTGGAAAGGGTTGATTTTGTAAGACTAAATCACACGACTAATCAAACACAAATAACATGATGATGATTAAAGTAAAAAAGAAGGATTAGATTAAGATAAAGAAAAGAAAAGAAATACAAAGTTGGTGATTTCCTAGTGAGAGAAAACAAACACCTTTCTCTCTCTAAAACTAATCAAATGGAAAGCACACACACAAATGAGGATTAAGAAGCCTTTTATACTAACTAAGAAATGTTTAGGAGGCCTTCCTCATTTGTGTGTTCGGGACTAAATCTCGTTACATAAACAATAATAACTAAAAACTCTCGACATCATTAAATAACATTTTTCACGAGCTTCGCAACGATATATTATATCACCATCACTTTAATTACTTCTAACAATCTCTCCTAAGGGGTGGTCATGTAATATGTGACTTCACTTCTTTGTTGTTGCAGACTTTGAATCTCGATGTCTTGAGAGTTTCTTCATAGTTCCTTTCATGACTTGTGATCTTGGATCTTTGATCTTTGCCTTGACTTGATCTTGTAACTTTGCCAGCTTGTGTTCTTGTGTCTTTCTCCACATACTCATGTTTTGTGTTGACTTGAAATCTTGTTAACAATCTCCCTTGATCATCATAGTAGCGGAAGTCTTTGCCTTTAGATGTTCTTGAGCTTTCTTCATTTATATGAGCATGTATCTTGAATTACGACGCCATCGTTTGCATTCCTCCGGTTTCCCGTTATACAGTAAGAATATTGTACCTGTGATTAGGTAAGTTCTAAAAACTTCCTTGACAGGGTTTCCGGCTGTTGTAGCCGTTCTCAATACTTGAATATATCGAAAGATAATTCATAGTAAGGAGTGAATCATGCAGTTCCATTCTGCTGATTAAGTCGTCAGTTCAATTTCCTGGAACAAGTTTGAATCAATTAAGAATCAAACCATCGTTGCTTTCCAGTTGACACAAGTTTGATTCATAAAGAATCGCACAAGTTACCTACCGCAATGCTGTTTGATGATGACACTGGAAGGATTTCCATTCGTCACTGTAAATACTGAAAAATTATTACTCTGAATGTTCTGGCAAGATCATAAAGATATGTTCAATTAAGAATCAAACCACTGTTGCGTTCCAGTTAACATATGTTCAATTCAAGTGAATCTTACATATGACCTACCGCAGTGCTGTTTGATGTTAACACTGTAAGGATTTCCATTCATCACTGTGAATACTAATGAGTATCACTCTGAATGTTCTGGCAATATCAGGGATAGAGCGTAGGACTCTGTAGATTATCGCATGTGTTCTAGTGATGAAAAACAATTGATATAAGGAATAAGTGTCCTAATGAGATTTTTGATGAATCTCGTTGGCTCTAGACTCAATAAGTGCACGTTTATTTGGTGATCGGAGGCTGGAGCAGACTGCCACCTATTCAATATCTACTATCTTGGAGTGAGAAAGTCGATAGAAATGAGTTGAACTCTGTGACAATAAAACAAACTTCTTTTGAGAGAAGCTTGAGTAGGCTGGGAGGGGTTGTGCAATGCATCACTAGGTCCATGATGCTTTGTCTTCAATACCAGAAATCATCAACATGATTCTGATAGTAGACGTATTGACCCGGTTTTTGCTTAAGTTGTATGGAGGGCTCCTTTCTTTACACCCTTTATCCTTACATTTCTTTTTCATTCTTCAACCCCTTCAATGCTTACCAAGACGTCATAACTAGCACCTTGTTGTGATTGTTCCAGTGCTAGCTTAAGTCATTAGTCGGCATTATTCCCGTACACTCAACTACTCCATCTTTCCTAAGGACTTCTAAGTTCTAATGGATTGTCCCTAGGAAGATCCCTCCGGTTCTGGTTGGATCATAGGATGAATACCTAACCACCTTTTGACACCAATACCATCGTGAATTAATGTGTTGAAGGGAATAGATATCGTAACCAGAAAAAACCTGTTGAAAAAGCAATCAAGGTGTTGATGAAATCAGAGTTTACACCTTGAAGTCTTTTTGTATCACCCAAAATGCTCCTCCTACATATGTGCATCATAAAAGGAAAAGTTTTTGCACATATTCGGAAGAGAAAGCACTTATATCAAAGATCTTATTCAAGATAACACATTTTAATCACTATTCTCCCCCTCAAAAATTGCATGAAATTGAAATTTTTGTGAAACTAGTGATGAAACATGGAGAGAATAATGTGTCATGAAACTTTGGAACAAATGTTTATGAAATCATTATACTCCCCCTCAAAAAGAAATTCTATTTAAATAGGGGAGTATATGAGCACATTGTTTTGAAATACTTTGAAAAATTATGCTCAAAAGTCCAAGAAAAATTGTGTTCATGAGCTTAAAACTTTGAATGTTTTTATATAAGCTCATGACCGAGAAAAATGAATTTCTCGTTGTTGAGGATAAGTCAAAGACTTTCCTTTATTTAAGGACCGGGTTATAGTCTGACATGTGACTATAAGCCATTATGAGAAGAAAAATAGAAAAGACATGTTTTGAAAACATTTGAACTCTCATTCGAACTTTATGTACGTACCCGTGTCGTTATTGAAAAACATTTCTAAGTACGTCCATATTATCGATGCTAAGAGACATGTCGAAGGAGAATATTTTTGGTATTTTGAAAGATTTTCTCATTTTTTATTTTGTTTTTATAGGTTTTATATTTTTTATTTTGATATTCTGATAGATATATACAAGGTTACTACTAATGTGCAAGACGTTAAAGATCATCAGGAGTGAAACTATGCATACCAAGTCGACGAACCAAGAATTCAAATCTGTCTTGAGAAAGATCTTTGGTGAAGATGTCGGCTAGTTGGTAGTCCGTCTTGACAAAAAACAGTTCGATCGTTCCTCTTTCCACATGCTTCTTTATGAAATGGAATCGGACAGCAATGTGCTTGGTCTTTGAGTGTTGGACCGGGTTACATGATATGGCTATGGATGATTGTGAGTCACAATAAATAGGCACTTTGTTAAAGTGAAATCCATAATCCGTGAGTTGTGTTCTCATCCAAAGGACTTGAGCACTACACATGGATAGAGACACATATTCTTCTTCCGCGGTGGACAACGCCGTACAGTCTTGTTTTCTTGATGACCAGCTCACTAGCTTCTCACCTAAGAATTGTGCGCCACCGGAAGTGATCTTGAATGAATAATGACATCTTGCATGGTTGGCATCTGAAAAACCAGTGAGATTAAAACAAGAATCCTTCGTATACCAGAGACCCATGTGAATGGTTCCCCAGAGATAACGAAAGATCCTTTTAACCTCCTTGAGGTGCTTCTCGGTTGGCTTAGCCTGATACCGAGCACATAAACAAGTAGCATGCATAATGTCCGGTCTACTTGAGGTTAAGTACATAAGGGACCCGATCATACTTCGGTATTTTGTAGCATCTACAAATGTCCCTTTCTTATCCAAATCAAGCTTGTGTTTAGTGTCCATTGGAGTACCAATAGGATCACAATTTTCCATTCCAAATTTCTTTAGAATTTCAAGCACATATTTGGCCTGATAGATGAAAATGCCACGGGGGGATTGGTGAACTTGTAGACCAAGAAAAAACGTCATTTCCCCCATCATAGACTTTTCAAATTGACTTCTCATAAGGTCTGCAAATAATATGAAAAATTTTGGGTTAGTAGAACCAAATATAATATCTCTACATAGACCTGAGCCACCAATATGTCGTTGCCGTAGTGATTGATAAACAAAGTTGGATCAATGGTTCCTTTGCTAAAGTGATTTTGTAGAAGAAATGATGCTAATTCGTCGTACCATGCCCTCGGTGCTTGTTTTAAACCATAAATTGCCTTTTTCAACTTGTAGACATGGCTTGGATGTTCTGTGTTGATGAAACCTTCAGGTTGACATACATACACATCTTCTTTTAGCGGTCCATGCAAGAAAGCCGTCTTCACGTCCATTTGATACACAGTGAACGATTTGTGTGCAGCGTATGCCAAGAAAATCCTAATAGCTTCCATTCGAGCAACCGGGGCGACAAATTCAGCGAAATCAATTCCCTCTTGTTGTTTATAACCTCTCACAACTAACCGAGTCTTGTTCCTAATGACCGTTTGCTCCTCATCCATCTTGTTTTTGAATAACCATTTCAGAGTAAGCGGATCGATATTGTCCGGTCGAGGTACTAACTCCCATACATCAAGCCGGATGCACTGATTGAGTTCTTCTTGCATAGACTCAATCCATGATGCATCGGTCATTGCTTCTTTCACACTAGCTGGTTCCAGTGTGCTGACTGATAGTGCATAGATACACATATCACCATCGGTACGCAGCTGATTGCGTGTTGAGACTGGTCTTGAGAGATTACCAATCACTTGAACCAAAGGATGATTCTTAGTCCATTTTTGTTCATGTGGAAGTGTATGAGAAACTTGATGCGAGCTCGACGGATCCACATATGATGTTGAAGGCTGAGTAGAACTTGTGGAAGCCGCAAATGGATTAACAAACTCGTGTTCGTTAAGCATCGCATTGTGTGCATTTTCAGCAACTATTTCATTCTGAAGATGAACATGATTTGGAATTTGCTGAGAATGTTGTTGAGTTGCGTCAGCAGTCGGAGACGTGGTTGGAATGTTTGGAGTCAATATGGTTGAGGTTGACGTAGATGGTGCAAAAACGGATGCCGATGGTGTAGATGCAGCTGGTGGTTCTGGAACTACCGCAGCAGGTGCAGCCGGGGCATTTTGAGGAACACCAAATGATGAAGGACCTTCCATATATTCATCATAGATTGGCCCAAATAAAACTTCCAAGTAACGTTCCGAAGGTTGTAACGATGATATTGCTGACGGTGCAAATTGCAGTGCGAGTCCTGAACTTACGTGTCCAGATGTCTGACTTTGAAGCTCGGGATGTGAACTTCTATGTTGAGAGGCCATGCCCGAGAGTTCGTCAAAGGTAACATTCATAGTCTCCATTACCTTTCTTGTCCTTCGATTATAAACCCTGTAAGCACAAGCAGTTGAAGAATAACCAATGAAAAACCAATATCACCTTTAGGTTCAAGTTTACCGATATCTTCACGATCATTCTTCGGATAACATAAAGCACCAAAGACATGTAAAAATGAAATATCTGGTTTTCTTCCATTAATGATCTCATAAGGTGTTTTGTTGAAGCGGGTGTGAATAATGGAGCGGTTTTGAGTATAACATGAACTTGCTATAGCATCAGCCCAAAGGAATAACGGTGCACTAGAGGAGAGAAGCATCGTCCGAGCAGCTTCAACTAACGTACAATTCCTCCGTTCCACAACTCCATTCTGCTCTGGAGTTCTTACAGCCGAAGTTTGATGAGATATCCCAACTTCGTCAAAATAAGCTTTCAGTTTCTGATTGGTGAATTCTTTACCGTTATCCGTTCTAACAATGATAACAGGAGCTTGAAGTAGCACTGATGTTTTCTTCAAGAAACTGATGATTACATCCGGAGCTTCATCTTTCGAAGCAAGAAAATGAACCCATGTGTAACGAGAATAATCATCCACAATCACAAGGACATATCGCTTACCATACACCCCACTTTGATAAGTGGACCGTTACGCGTAATCATGGCGTGTCATCAAAGCATACAAGGATAAATGTCTAAAACATTACATGACCATAGGGATAACCGGAATCAAACATCGGTTCCCAAACATAAGCCCAAAACATAATAAAGCAAAAGAAATGAATGAAAGACTAAACAAGCATAAGTATATGAAGGCAAAAAGGAAAAGAAGTCTCTAGCAGCTTCCATCCTATGCACGACCTCTAAATGCTCGAGTCTTTCCTAGGGTACCTACCGTTTTTGGGACATGGAAAGGAAAGTAACGGCTGAGCAAAACGCTCAGTGCACGGATATAGACATAGTATGAATGACTAAAACATAATAAAGACTTAATAGCAGCGGAAATGTATAAGTCCTGGAAAACCTGGAACATGTTCATAAAACTGGTTTTATAGTTTGAAAAGCCTTATGTTTATCTTATGAAAACTGTTTAACATATTTTACCATTAGCAAATATAGGTAATGAAAATCCACCGTACATGAATACTTGGAGGGGTGACCTCATCATGCAAATTAGAGGGGCTGCCTCTAATTTAATATACTGGTTTTGGGGAGGAGGGATCAGCTCCTTGTGAAGGATGCAAGGCACACACCACATTCACCATGAAATCCTGACTGAAAACATGTAACTAGGATGCACCCATACGCCCCACATGATAAATATAAAAATATGGCCAAAAGCTGAAGGGACGCCACGAGCAATCACTCCGCCGTGGTGAAGTCATAACACCAGTACCTCTAGTGTTATGGTTATGGTACCTCCATAACTAGGTGAAATCGGTCATGCATGTATATGGCTTTAGGTATTCTAATTAAACATAAGCAATTCAAAAACATATAAAACATATACTGGGGAAAACAGTTGGCTGCATACGGGAAATCCTAATAAGGAAGAATGTCCATACTGAAAGGACGGGAATCCGTACCTTATGTCCAGTGAACGAAGAAGATGAACTGAGGAGAATCCTACTTCGGTACCACTAATGCTACATAAATACATACATGAATAAGTATCTGCTTACTAAATACGTAACTGGTTTTATGTCATGTCTTAGCTTATTTTATATGTCCATATCATGTTTTACTGTTTTAAGCCTTAAACTGTGTTTATCTTATATTCTGTCTATTCTGATTAAGTATTTCTGGTATTTCATGTATTATTATACTTACTGTGTAATAATGAGTAACTTTCCAAAAATAGCAGGTTTCCTAAAATAGAAAGTTTCAAAAAATAGAAAGTTTCCAAAAATAGAAAGTTACCAAAAATAGAAAGTTTCCAAAAATAGAAAGTTTCCAAAAGTAGAAAGTTTCCAAAAATAGAAAGTTTCCAAAAATAGAATTACTGCTTAAAATAGATAAGTTTCTAAAAATAAAAAGTTTCCATAAATATATTAGCTGCCTTAATTAAATAAGTTTCCATAAATAGATTAGCTGCCTGAATTAAATAAGTTTCTAAAAATAGAAAGTTTCCATAAATGGATTAGCTGCCTTAATTAAATAAGTTTCTAAAAATAGAAAGTTTCCATAATTAGATATAAGCTGATTAAATAAGCTAAGTATATAAGCCTAAGTGTTTTTCTGATTATTTCTAAGTCATAATGATATAATGTATAGTTTATTAATTATTACATGTAATTTAAATAAACTATAGGTTAAAAGTATTTAATTAAAATATATCATGTTTTTAATTAAATAAAGTTAAATACTTAGGTTAAAACATGTATTATTATTTATTTATAATATAACCTAAGTCATGTTAATTAATTAATTATAACCATGGGTTTTAAATAATTAATTAATTATAAGTCTAGAAAATATAAAATACTTAGGTTAATAATTCCATGATTCATATAATTAAATTATAACCTAAGTCATGTTTATTAAATTAATCATGTCATATTTATTAATTTAATTTTAACATATGATTATTAAAAACATATCCTTAACATAAACCATGAACCGGATCGTGACTAGAAACCATGAACCGGACCCGTAATCAACACCATACCCCGTACCACTTCGGGGTTCTCCCTTGTTTGCTGCTGCCGTGGGACCCACACCACCAAACCGAGACCTTGAGGTCTCGGTGGTGGTCCATAAGCCAAGCCAAGACCCCTTAGGGGTTCGGTTTAGGCGTCGGCTAGACAAACACCCCTAAAAACCCTTGTTTTGATCTACCCCATGATCATAGACATGTTTAATAAATGTTTTTAATTAGTTTTTAAAAACATCATGATCTTATTTAATTTATTAAATCAAAACATAAAAGAAAAAGATTAAAAAGGTTATACCGAATATGTGGATCAAACGAGGATGAACACACACGAATGCTTGCACAAATTCCAAGGTTAAAATCAAACCGAATCACCCCTCCATGATGATTGTAGGTGGCGGCCATAGAGGACAAAAGGAAGCAGGAAGAAAACTTTTAGGGTTTTTGTTATTTTTCCTGTAATGTGAAAAATGACCAAAATCTTTCCTAATTCTATGTTTTAGTAAAAAATTAAAATGGGCTTGGCCCATTCTTTCTTCCTAATTTCGTGGGTAATGGGGCCCACAAGGGGTAACCCGAATGTTTTCCGTGTCTAAAATATTAGTGTGTTCTCGTGTGTTCTCGTGTTCGTGTTTTACGTGTTCTCGTAAAATATTAACCGTGACTTAATATATTTATTCGTGTTCGTAATAAATATATATACGTAATTAATATTAGCTCGTGATTAAATTACGTTCATGATTTCATGATCGCATGTTCGTGATTAATTATTGTTTAAATAATTATTGTGTGTGATTAATTATTGTTTAAATAATTATTGTGCGTTCGTACTTAATAAATACTTATCGTGTTCTAACACGTACGTAATACGTAAAATTCTGACACGTGAACGTAATCATACTATAAAAGGAAAGTTTTAATCTAGTACGTACGATCTTAAGGGTACTATTCATGGTAAAAGCATGCGGGTTTTACAACTCTTCCCCCCTAAAAAGAATAATTCGTCCTCGAATTATAGATAACGTAAACCGAAAGCGAAACATATCCGAATCAAACTGAGAGGGTATGTAAGATAAATGAACGTGCAGGTCACATGGTAGAAGGAACGTGACGTGACTGAAAGGACATCTCTAATTGATAAGAGAAAAACGGATAAGAAGTCTGGATGAACTTGTCCGTTTCCAAGTGGCTTCCCTCTTGGAACGGTTCCTTCATAAGATCTTGAGTCAAATGATAAATCTTGGTCCTCCTGACCTTGACTTAAAATACGAAGAAGTTCTTGGTTGTCAACGTAAGGTAGATTCCCTAAATCGATCGAGGGAATAAGGATTAACGTGTAAGGGCAACTAAAACGTTATCGTGGGGAAACACTCTAACTTAACTGATAATTAGCAACGATGCGCGAGACACAAAGAAACGTAGTACGTGAAAAATTTTGAACGTGACACGTGAAAAATTTTGAACGTGATGCGTTGAGATATGATGATTGTAGTATGAGTAAACATATCATGACCATGATACGTGTAACATATCTTGATCATGATATGAGGAACGTGGAATGAACATGGCATGTGAAACATATCATGAACATAGAATATAATGGCGGTAACGCCAAACGTTCAGGTGAGACGTGGAATATGACGTGAAACGTCTATCTGAGGATAGGGAGTTATACTAAACTTGGGTCTGATCTCTCAAGTTCTTCAAAACTTCCCAGAATGAGGAAAATGAACGTAAAATCGTAAGCCGAGATACCATAGTGTCATGAACGCGAGGGCGAAAGCAAGTCGTGAAATTAGAATGAAGGCGTGAAGTAAATAAGGAGCACAATTGCGAATCTTTGTCTGACCCAATAACTGAGGAATTGCCAAGTGATCAGGTGAGCCTTGGCTAGAACATGTCCGATCAATCTGTTGGTTCTGAAATCGTTGCAGATGTAAGGATTCTGCAGACTTGATCAAACTGTTTACGATGACCCAGATAACATCATGTTTCTTCTGAGTTTGCGTTAATCTGGTAACCAAAATCCATGGATATCTTGTCCCATTTCAATTTACAATTTCAGATGATGAAAACATCCCAGTCTGTTGGTGTCCTATCTTAACCTGTTGGTATGTCAGGTACTTAGATATGAACGTAACTGTATCTTGCTTCGTAGAACTTGATACCTAGGAGTTTGCGAAACTCTGAGTCTCTGAATCTAGACTTCTCCTAGCGTAGGATTTTCTAGAACACCTAATGTACTGTAGGGTTCTCCCTTTATGCATAAGCTAAGTCATGGTAAGATTAACCGTGAAACCCATGTGATTCAGCGTGTCACTGTAATCAAACAGAATTGATATTGGAAAAAAAATTCTAGGGTAAAATTTCTCTTGTCATAGAATTTGCAACATAGTGCAGATATGGTCTTCCTGTTCTTCTCTAGGCTTAGAGAAAATCAGGTTATCCTCAATGAAAACACTGATGAATTTTCTATGAGTTCATGGAAACTCATTCTTATAATTCCGTTGGAGCATTGATGAGACTAATTCAAAATCATAAATCTAGCATGACCGAGTCGTGCACGAATAGCAGTTATGGACATGTCCTGCTCTTTCACTCGTCACTGTTGGCAGCATGATCATGAGTTTGATCTTGGAAAAGTGATTAACACTATAAGGTCGATTGGACATGTTGTCAATACGTGGAGGAGAATAACGGTCATGAATGGTGATTTGTTTAAAAATCGACGGTAGTCGACACATAATCTTATGTTACCGTCCTTCTCCTTGAAGGTTCTTCTGGAGTGTAAGGAACAATTTTGGAATAATCCGTTGGTTATGCGTAAAAGGACTTCAGTAGTCGTGTCTTACTGACAGCTAGAAAGTTTTAGCAATCATGGCTACCAAAGCACGTGCTTGGAAAGCATAGATAATTTGTACAGATTTTCCTGATGGAAAATCGAGCTGAATGTATTCAGGAGCCTGAACATTACTATACATAATTATGAATCGTAGCATGGTGTGCTGTACATAGTCCATAATTAGGATAAAATTCATCTCGTGTCTGTCCGAGGAAATGCGTTAGCAGCTTGGATCTCATCATTAAGCTGAAGGAAAACCTTCGTATACATGGGAATACGAAAGGCATCCTTCATGGTCATGAATATATGAAATATGGTGAAAGAAATGAAAGTGACATCGGCAACGTGACAGTTCTCACTGATGTGCCGGTAATGGTATTGAAATTCTTGTGTCTTGATTAATACATGGCACAACAAAATGGATATACCCTTGGAGGGTACCCTGAATTTCTTAAAAATATTCCATAATTAGACGTGAGTCATGTGTCTTGACTCGTGTCTTGAGAAATGTAAGCGTGACATATGTCTTGACTGGTATCTTGACATGTGTCTTCAGAAAGTATACGTGAGACATGTGTCTTGACTGATGTCTTGACATGTGTCTCGAGATGTGAAACAATTAGAACTACAAATATTAGGTTATTATGCCAGAATTGGCAGATCAGTTGGACTACTGATCATTTGTATGTCTGATCACGTCCGCGGCCGGAGCCTCGGTTGTGATTTCTAGGATAGTTGCTGTCATAGTAGTGGTTACTATCATCCTGTCTGTCGGTTCCATGACAGTCATCCTCATGACCGTGATTCATGTAACTATTCAGTTGAGTGGCCGACTGGTACCGGTTTGCACTCATATGACTGAAACGACATTTGAATGACGTGTGACATGTAACTAAGAATTTGGGACAATGATTGATAAAATCGTCTGATGGCGAAGTATCTTCTCATCCAATAGCTTTGCTCTGACGCCTTTGTCTTCGTCTCGTAGGATCTTCAGGTTGTGAACAGCATCCGCATCTCGTAGCGTCTCGAACGTCAACAGCATCAACCTTTAGTAACATCTCCAAGTTATGAGCGGCATCAGCAATCTGTAGAATATCAGCAATTGAAAATACGCCTGAGTTGATTCAGAATCGACTAGCGAATACTCGTGAAGTATTGCAAGTGGAATACACATGGATCAAGGTATGTGTAATACACATGAAATACGGTACGTGGAGTAGACGTGGAATGCACATGATATGATCGGTATGGGGTCGATCATTTATCATGATTTAAGGAAAGTATATCGGTTAAACGGTTAGGAAAACCATCATGATAACCTGGCAGTATTAGCATAGACATCATTTTGGTTATATCGAGAAGCGTTAAAGTGTGGTTACACAAAATTCAACGATGATTTGCCTGACAGCATGATCAATGAAAACCAACCATGACTATCATGAAAGCAGAATTCAATGGAATCCAACAATGTCTTGCGTGAAAGCATAAATAACAAAAGAGGCGTAAAACGTAATCAACATGAAGAATGAATTATCATGAAGGAACATAAAACTATCTATCATAAAGGAGTATATAACATAATCAGCATGAAACTGAGTTTAACCATGACAGTATGAAAACATACTTGACATAAAACATAGTAACTTATGAGGGGACATGAAAAAAAAAATATGCCAATAAATCATGAGAAAAATTTTATGCATGAAAAACAGTGCATGAATGCGTAATGTAGTTTATAAAAACCTCTATATGTGCGAGGGGACGCCTATGGGTCGGTCCCAAAACAAAAGACATGGCGAGGGGACGCCTATGGGTTAGTCCCAAAGTTAAAAATTTCGATAAAAGCACATGCGACTAAATAGGGCCAGTCCTGTACCAACCATTACTTAGTCATAATCCCTGCAACAACGAACATTAAACATAAATAAATGAAACTCATCTGTCAAAACTTATCAGAAAAATTTTTATGTGACTAATTATGAACTATTGAGGTTCAGTCCACATAGTCACGGTTCACGAGGAACGTCATGCATGAAACAATGACACATAACTAAATATGAATGATGGTTGTCCATCCATATTAGTACAACATAATCGATGAAAACATCAAGGTTAAAACCTCAAGGTGCTGAAAACATCATGGTTAAAACAACAATGCGCTGAAAACATCAATACGTAGAATAACAAACGTTGGCTTAGGAAGCTTCTGGTGACTACCCACTAGTCACAGGTGTCACACCCCCAATTTATCAGAGTAATACAACACAATGGGGTGCGACGGTCATGACTATCAAAAGACATAGATACAAAGAACGACTATTTAAAAGCCGTTTAATTTAATTAAAAGCATAAAACTTGTTTCGGAAGCGAATTACACCAGATCATAATAAAACATTGATTCAAAAGACTTTAACTTTGATCCACATTTCATATACTAGTCACGACCATTTTCATTTAAAAATCTCCCATGCATAACCACGTCACTCCTCCGTCTTGATACCTGAGAAAAACATTGCTAAAGCGTCAACACAAAGGTTGGTGAGTTCATAGGTTTAAGTTTAAATAGTGTGATGAACCATAAGATTTTCCAAGGCAACCGGCATATAATCTTATAACAAATACAAGATTATAATCAAAAGTATACGTTTTAATCACCTACGCCTAAGCTCGTGACACCGAAGCGTTAACCTCAACCAACAAGAAATAATAAGAGCCCGAGCAAATGCCTATCCCAAAGCATTTGTAAATCCTCAAATGTAAGTGTATCTAACTTTGGCCACACAACCAAATTAGATAGGGAGGTTAGTCCCGATAGATCTATCCATAACATTCGCGCTTACACAAAGTAATTAACGGTTCACGATAGTGGGCTAAAGCATCTAGGGATATCGCTACTTAGACATCATGTAGGCAAACGTATGAGTTTAAAGCACTTATGTTCATCCGTTAAAAACAAGCAATGTTCTCACCCCAAAAGTATATTAAAACATGTAAAAAGTGGGGCTATGAAACTCACCTTGATGATATAGCAACGGTTAAAATAGCACAACGTAGACATGAAGAAATAATAGCTCGAAACAATCCGCAGTCTAAATTAAATAATGTATGTATTATTATACAAGCATAACGACAATAAACATAGCATCTAGTCCCCTAGTATGTGCTTGAGTTTATTTAAATAAATCTATAATTTTTAACACTTGCGAAGGTTTAACGTTTTACTAAAAATGTAGTCATTTAATTGGAATATATTTAGCAATATTAATATTTCTTTGTCGAAACAGTTTATTTAGTTGAGTTGTTTAATGGGTCAAATATCTTAAATATATTATATATTTTATTAAAATATATTAAATAATTAAATATTAAATTTAAAGAAAATTTAAAAAGAAGAAACATGTTTCCTTTAATTAAACTAAAGTGTCTCCTATGGGTAAACAAGTGACATGTGAAAACAATTTGTCAATTCCATTTTCAGCCTGTCGTTTGTTAATTTTGACGAAAACAAGGTAATCTCGACACTTTTTCGGCGTGAATAGCGGGTTCAATAGTGGCTCGCGGAGTAAACCGCAAGTACCGTTGAGTAGCTAGCCGGGTGATCAATAAGTAGGTGTTTTGAGTTTTATAAACCAGAATCGTTTGATAGGTTAAATTTGGGTTCGAAGTAAGGGTCGTGAAACAAATTTAAAAGAAAACGAGTCACTTTCGATCTCGTCTACGGTTCTCGATAACGACTTTTGAGTAGAACCAAAAGTATTCCCGTGTAGACGGCATGGCCGTGTACAACTTCCTTTATTCGACAGTCTCGGGGCAAATTCGTTTCGAGGGTCAAAAAGAGGTCGTAAAAAGTTGAGTCGCTACTATGACAACAAGTCTTATATGTTTACTTATTTATGCTAGTTCGTTCCAAAAGGGGCGTTTTCAAAAGCCTTTTCTGAGCTCAATACTTGATCATTTCAAGCAATTCTTTGTGCATCTAAAACTTTGTAGTAGTGGCTATGTTGCGAGCTACATGGCTTGACCCGTAGCTCGCTGTTTTTCCTTAAAATTAGGTCCAAAAGTGGTGGTTTGGTACATCTTTGAATGGTTTACTACTCATCTTATCCCCTGTCATCATTTCGACTGTTAAAAGGTCTTGGTCTTACACCTATTTCATGTAACTATGTTCTTTCAAGCAGGAATTATTTACGTGTTACTACATGTTCGATTATGTCGATTACACGACAAGCCCATGACCCGTCATAACCCATGTTCAGTGATCAACTTCTGGTCCTATGTACATTACATCGGGCCTTTTATTTTCCACATAAAGTCATGATTTTGTATCCTAATTTTAAACTAGTAAATCGATGTGTTAGGAGCTGATTTTATGCATGGGTTCCCCATGTATACCACGTTAAAGGGTAGTGAAATCATATTTCATCATGTTACCATTTATCCATGCTTTAAAATCTATGGTTCATTATCAGAGGGTTAAACTAGCTGAGAATAAGTTTTTCTTTTTAACCAAGCACATACTAGCGTAATGGACGTTACAAGTATGCTATGCGACATGATGTAAAAGTAAGTAGGTCGTGAGCTTACAGTTGTCCTAGTTTGAAAATGGTGAAGAAGAGCTAACCCGTGAGCACCCAACTATGCGACACTTCACTCAAACGCTAACCTCCAAAGGCTTAACACCAAATCTATAACCCGAACCAAAAACTATAATTAACCGTAACCCTTCTTCTTCTTTTCTAGGCGACGGCTACAATAGTCCCAATAGAAAGGAGTTTGTTTTTCTATAAGTGAGTTTGTGTGTGTTTTACTTTGCAAAGAACCTGCCATTTATAGGGAATTAAGGGAGTTAGGAGATCTCTAAATCTAGTTAGGGTCTCATGTTCTTTAGTTCATTTGGAACTAAATGTACCCTCCAAGAAGTACCATGGGGAAGTGCCAATATGTTGGGGAATTGTTAAAGCAAATTGGGGGTCGGTACATGTCAGGGATAAGAAGGAAAGTGTGGTCTTCTATATTGACTAATTAATATAAGATGCTTGTACATGGTTAAGTTCAAAGAAAATAATGGAAAATGGAAGCACACGTTGGACAAAAAAAAATGGAAAGGAGACAATAAGTACTAGTCTTTATGAGGGAGTGGAGGTACTAGATAAATTTAAATGATTTGAGTATGGGTTGAAAGAAAATGGGGCGTGGGTTTTATCATCAAAAGGGCATAAAACCGGTTTTGCATAGCAACAAGAAAAAGGAAATAGTCTTTCTTTTTATTTGGTAAATTTCAAGTATTTTGCTAAACATTAAGTTTGTGTAAATGTAAACAAAGTGTAATGGTTTTATGTGTAGTATTTAACTTAAGAAAATCCGAGTAGTAATGGGTTTAGTTTGAGGAGGATAAAGGATAGGTTTCTAAATGTGTTATGTAACTTATTAAGCGAATAACTTAAATTGCGTACGTAAGCAATGTATCATTCAAGTAGCAAATTGACATGAACGTCATTCATAAAATTTCAAATTCGTACACAAAATACGCGTAATCAATCGGGAACATCAATAGACATACAAGTCTATCGCGTTTTACGTAAATTAAATAGATTCAAAATTCACGTGTGTGACATTCGTAATCCCTTAAATTGAGTTTTGTCCTCAAAACTAGCACGTCGATGTCGTTATCAAAGCAATAGGTCAATTAAATTTTTATCTTCTTTTCATGGTGTTCAATGCGTTCGTTTTTCTTTAGTTTGTTGCTAAGATTTAAAATTACTATAATCTTGTTAGGATTTAAACGAACGAAAATTTCTTCCGACTTGTACATGGTTCTATAGCGTTCCCCCAAGTCTTTTATTGTATGTCAAATTTTTCTTGACGACGTCGGTTTTGTTTGATGAGTTTTCTCATTATTAACTTTCGTGTCGTCCCACGTATTACTTCCACTTTAAAGTGTCGCGTATTGTCATTTTTCTCCTAGATGACTATATATCGCACATTTGAAGATCGTTCCACATAGTTTGATTAATCCCGTTTACATTAACCATCTATTTGGTAGTGATAAGTAGCGTATCCGTCAAGGTTTCTTGAATTGGTTTCCAAAAATCTAGGACAATTGATCGTCCTAACACATGGTGGTCAAGACGTTTCTTCTTTTTATGTGACATTCAATATTAGATAATTTTGTTAATCAATCATTTTAGTTTGCGTTCCTCCTTGTTTATCTCCTTTTTCATAGAGAGGAAAACGGGTGCATAATTTATAATATATTTAAATCATAGTTCGTTCGGATTCCTACTATCAGGAAAGTATATAGTATTTCTTAAGCCTATGAGTATGGAGTGATGCTCTAACATCGTTAGTTAAAATAAATTTTTGTCCGAGTGGTTTCGGTATTCTAATTATATATAAAAGCATGCTTATCTTGACCCAATTTTATTCCTTAACATGGGTTAAGTTACGACGATTTCTCAATATTCGTTAAATTTAGGTTTTACTCAAATGACATTTCGTTCTTCTCCTTACCATTTAAAATTTGTTTTCGATTTTCTAACTCTAATCTATTTGAGTTTAATTGTCGTCAAAAATAAGTGGTGCTCTTAGTATTTTTTTTTGTGTGTCATATACGCTTTTGTATGTAATAGTGGCGAAGAAAATAATTACACTAGGTTTACTCGTATCGCGTACTCGACGTTTTTACTTAAGATGGTTGAAAAAGTGTTCGACGTGCATAGCACATAATAATTTTTCTTTGACGAATAGGGCAACTTGAATATATTCTACTAATATTAATATATTTCAATTTTATTTTATTTATTATTTTATTTTTTTTAGATGACTACTATGAGCATACTCGCGTTCGACCACGATCATACGTAGTTGATCAGGCTACGTACGTCTCGGGATCAACGCTTGCATCCACCTTTTCATCATAATTTAACTCTTTGAGGTTGTAATTTATATATCGATAGTCCATAGTTCATTTCGTTCGTTACCATCATTCACTTTCACAATCAACAAATTAGTCAATAGTTCATTTTATTTGTTATCATTGCTAACTATTAACAATCCACAAAATAATTTGCATACTTATTTGTACTAGTTCTCGTCAAGTTTATCAATAGCTTACGTCTTCCAAATCAAGTTGTTCGAAAAAATTTAGATTTTCCCAAAACTCTACATGGTAGTCCTTACTAAAAATGTTTCAACATTAGTCGCGGTGTTTTATACATTAAGTTGGTCGTCACGCCAGATTTTCTAAAACTTTGCATGATAGTCTATATCAAAACATTTTGTCATCAATCGTGTAGTTTTTTTTTTTTTTTTTTTTAAATTAATTTTTGTTTCTTATATTGTTTTCCAAAAGTGCTTAATAAAACTCCCCTTTTTTTTTAAAAAAAATTGATTAATTTTTCTCCGACATATATGAGAATATTGTAGGATAAAAATAATTTCTTAAGTAAAAGTTTCACAAGATATAAAGATTACATTTTCAAAATAACTAGAAACAATTAAATAAAAAGTTTTAAAATATGATTACTTAACCCAATTTTTGTTGGTGGTGACATCGACGATGTCGAGTCATTTGATTTTCATAAAAATAAATTATTTAATATTTCCCATCAGCCGCTCAATTCTATCATAGAATTTTCCAGGGCTTTAATGATGCTTTATTACATCTCAGACACTTCGGTCAATTTGTTTTTTTTCCAAAATTATTCAATTTGTTTAATCCGATCAACTAGTTAATTTCATCACAAAAAAATTTCATCGCAAAAATTGTTCATTTTCTTTTTATCTGCCATTTGTTCATAATCATTTTGTAGACTTTTTATGTTCGACACATGCTATTAGGGTTTCTAAGAAGTGACCACAATTCACATCTAGGGTTCTCAAGCTTTGTGACATGCGATAACCCCTTTAATTAAAAATATAGCATAATTCGAGTTCTTCCTTTAATTTAGCTGTTATATCATACTTTGTAAATTTATAATAGTTTCTTAGAAACATAGTTGCAAACCAATGGACTAGAATTTTTAGATCCGTCTTTGTACAATTTATCCAACATAAATTTCTCCTTGATGTGCATTTGACTTACGCGTCGCCATATTTCGGATAGTTTTTATATTTTTGTAATACTAATTTATGTTTGTTCCTTATGATATAGTAATTTGTGGAGTATTACAGGAGTAATACTTTGTATAGAGTGTTTATCATCGTATGTTGTATAAAAATAGAGACGACGACTTTCATTATTTAAGTGTTCGCACACCATGCAAACTAATGGTACTAATGTACCGTACTATTCAAACGTCAATGAGGTAATCACCTTGTCAGATCATGTAAGTCTTATCCATCCCCAAGGAAATTCACTAAAAATATTAAGTTGCGTTACAACTGGCACTTGACTAAGCCTCGCAACCCAATCAAACAAGAACAGCCTTGAGATCTAGTCAAGTATTAGTCGTTAAACTTCTTAACATCTTTGGTGAATTTACTCGTCTTTAGATATTACTCACACAATTTAACATTGATTAAACCTACACAAACTCATCAAATATGTTATACCCTAACTATAAAACTAATCACGCAAGATGTACATTCATGAGTTTTACCCATCCACAAGAAAACTCATCAAAAACCCTAAGTTGTATAACGACTGGCACTTAACTTAGTCTCGCAACCCAATCAAACAAGAACAGCCTTGAGACCTTGCTAAGTATCGTTGTATCCCTTAACATTTTCGATGAATTGTCTTGGTTTTTGGTTTTACTCACGACTTATCATCAACCATTGCTAAATATCAGCGTGTTCAAGTACTGTTTTGGCGTATATTTTAATTCAGCGTATATCGATATAGGGTAACATAGAAACACACAAGTGTTTAAATAGTTCATAGTAGTCCAGTGGACTATTTTTAACAAAATATGTAATAGCATAAGTACGGTATGTTTTACTTCAAATAAACATGATACAAACTATCTTAGTTCGATTTAAACATGGCACAAACCATCTTAGTTCGATTAATCATGGCACAAACCATCTTAGTTTGATTAAACATGGCACAAACCATTTTAGTAGCACAACAATCCAAACAAGGATGTTAGGTATTTTACTTCAAAATATAAGAAGAATCGTCTTAGTACACATTCCTATGAGTACATCTTACATAAGGATCATTCAAACAAGGCAGGAAATACTTAATGCTAATAATACGTAGAAATCAAGTTTAAACTAACATGGAAAATCACATTGAATAATTCAAGTCACAACTTACTTTTATCGAAGACGCGGAGTGAAGTGGTTCTTGGAGATTTTTGAGTTAGTTATAGTCTAGAATTATTTTTCCCAAAATTAAATTTTTGACTCACGTCTATAAAAAATATTTTGTAAAATAACCTAGTTCTCTATAACTACGGCCCTGATACCAATCTGTCACACCCCCAATTTATCAGAGTAATACAACACAATGGGGTGCGACGGTCATGACTATCAAAAGACATAGATACAAAGAACGACTATTTAAAAGCCGTTTAATTTAATTAAAAGCATAAAACTTGTTTCGGAAGCGAATTACACCAGATCATAATAAAACATTGTTTCAAAAGACTTTAACTTTGATCCACATATCCATATACTAGTCACGACCATTTTCATTTAAAAATCTCCCATGCATAACCACGTCACTCCTCCGTCTTGATACCTAAGAAAAACATTGCTAAAGCGTCAACACAAAGGTTGGTGAGTTCATAGGTTTAAGTTTAAATAGTGTGATGAACCATAAGATTTTCCAAGGCAACCAACATATAATCTTATAACAAATACAAGATTATAATCAAAAGTATACGTTTTAATCACCAACGCCTAAGCTCGTGACACCGAAGCGTTAACCTCAACCAACAAGAAATAATAAGAGCCCGAGCAAATGCCTATCCCAAAGCATTTGTAAATCCTCAAATGTAAGTGTATCTAACTTTGGCCACACAACCAAATTAGATAGGGAGGTTAGTCCCGATAGATCTATCCATAACATTCGCGCTTACACAAAGTAATTAACGGTTCACGATAGTGGGCTAAAGCATCTAGGGATATCGCTACTTAGACATCATGTAGGCAAACGTATGAGTTTAAAGCACTTATGTTCATCCGTTAAAAACAAGCAATGTTCTCACCCCAAAAGTATATTAAAACATGTAAAAAGTGGGGCTATGAAACTCACCTTGATGATATAGCAACGGTTAAAATAGCACAACGTAGACATGAAGAAATAATAGCTCGAAACAATCCGCAGTCTAAATTAAATAATGTATGTATTATTATACAAGCATAACGACAATAAACATAGCATCTAGTCCCCTAGTATGTGCTTGAGTTTATTTAAATAAATCTATAATTTTTAACACTTGCGAAGGTTTAACGTTTTACTAAAAATGTAGTCATTTAATTGGAATATATTTAGCAATATTAATATTTCTTTGTCGAAACAGTTTATTTAGTTGAGTTGTTTAATGGGTCAAATATCTTAAATATATTATATATTTTATTAAAATATATTAAATAATTAAATATTAAATTTAAAGAAAATTTAAAAAGAAGAAACATGTTTCCTTTAAGGAAACTAAAGTGTCTCCTATGGGTAAACAAGTGACATGTGAAAACAATTTGTCAATTCCATTTTCAGCCCGTCGTTTGTTAATTTTGACGAAAACAAGGTAATCTCGACACTTTTTCGGCGTGAATAGCGGGTTCAATAGTGGCTCGCGGAGTAAACCGCAAGTACCGTTGAGTAGCTAGCCGGGTGATCAATAAGTAGGTGTTTTGAGTTTTATAAACCGGAATCGTTTGATAGGTTAAATTTGGGTTCGAAGTAAGGGTCGTGAAACAAATTTAAAAGAAAACGAGTCACTTTCGATCTCGTCTACGGTTCTCGATAACGACTTTTGAGTAGAACCAAAAGTATTCCCGTGTAGACGGCATGGCCGTGTACAACTTCCTTTATTCGACAGTCTCGGGGCAAATTCGTTTCGAGGGTCAAAAAGAGGTCGTAAAAAGTTGAGTCGCTACTATGACAACAAGTCTTATATGTTTACTTATTTATGCTAGTTCGTTCCAAAAGGGGCGTTTTCAAAAGCCTTTTCTGAGCTCAATACTTGATCATTTCAAGCAATTCTTTGTGCATCTAAAACTTTGTAGTAGTGGCTATGTTGCGAGCTACATGGCTTGACCCGTAGCTCGCTGTTTTTCCTTAAAACTAGGTCCAAAAGTGGTGGTTTGGTACATCTTTGAATGGTTTACTACTCGTCTTATCCCCTGTCATCATTTTGACTGTTAAAAGGTCTTGGTCTTACACCTATTTCATGTAACTATGTTCTTTCAAGCAGGAATTATTTACGTGTTACTACATGTTCGATTATGTCGATTACACGACAAGCCCATGACCCGTCATAACCCATGTTCAGTGATCAACTTCTGGTCCTATGTACATTACATCGGGCCTTTTATTTTCCACATAAAGTCATGATTTTGTATCCTAATTTTAAACTAGTAAATCGATGTGTTAGGAGCTGATTTTATGCATGGGTTCCCCATGTATACCACGTTAAAGGGTAGTGAAATCATATTTCATCATGTTACCATTTATCCATGCTTTAAAATCTATGGTTCATTATCAGAGGGTTAAACTAGCTGAGAATAAGTTTTTCTTTTTAACCAAGCACATACTAGCGTAATGGACGTTACAAGTATGCTATGCGACATGATGTAAAAGTAAGTAGGTCGTGAGCTTACAGTTGTCCTAGTTTGAAAATGGTGAAGAAGAGCTAACCCGTGAGCACCCAACTATGTGACACTTCACTCAAACGCTAACCTCCAAAGGCTTAACACCAAATCTATAACCCGAACCAAAAACTATAATTAACCGTAACCCTTCTTCTTCTTTTCTAGGCGACGGCTACAATAGTCCCAATAGAAAGGAGTTTGTTTTTCTATAAGTGAGTTTGTGTGTGTTTTACTTTGCAAAGAACCTGCTATTTATAGGGAATTAAGGGAGTTAGGAGATCTCTAAATCTAGTTAGGGTCTCATGTTCTTTGGTTCATTTGGAACTAAATGTACCCTCCAAGAAGTACCATGGGGAAGTGCCAAATTGTTGGGGAATTGTTAAAGCAAATTGGGGGTCGGTACATGTCAGGGATAAGAAGGAAAGTGTGGTCTTCTATATTGACTAATTAATATAAGATGATTGTACATGGTTAAGTTCAAAGAAAATAATGGAAAATGGAAGCACACGTTGGACAAAAAAAAATGGAAAGGAGACAATAAGTACTAGTCTTTATGAGGGAGTGGAGGTACTAGATAAATTTAAATGATTTGAGTATGGGTTGAAAGAAAATGGGGCGTGGGTTTTATCATCAAAAGGGCATAAAACCGGTTTTGCATAGCAACAAGAAAAAGGAAATAGTCTTTCTTTTTATTTGGTAAATTTCAAGTATTTTGCTAAACATTAAGTTTGTGTAAATGTAAACAAAGTGTAATGGTTTTATGTGTAGTATTTAACTTAAGAAAATCCGAGTAGTAATGGGTTTAGTTTGAGGAGGATAAAGGATAGGTTTCTAAATGTGTTATGTAACTTATTAAGCGAATAACTTAAATTGCGTACGTAAGCAATGTATCATTCAAGTAGCAAATTGACATGAACGTCATTCATAAAATTTCAAATTCGTACACAAAATACGCGTAATCAATCGGGAACATCAATAGACATACAAGTCTAACCCGAACTATCGCGTTTTACGTAAATTAAATAGATTCAAAATTCACGTGTGTGACAACAGGTCGAGTTTTAGAGCCTACAGGTCGAAGCCTTGGCTCTGATATCATAATTGTAACACCCCACTTTGATAAGTGGACCGTTACGCGTAATCATGGCGTGTCATCAAAGCATACAAGGATAAATGTCTAAAACATTACATGACCATAGGGATAACCGGAATCAAACATCGGTTCCCAAACATAAGCCCAAAACATAATAAAGCAAAAAATGAATGAAAAACTAAACAAGCATAAGTATATGAAGGCAAAAAGGAAAAGAAGTCTCTAGCAGCTTCCATCCTATGCACGACCTCCAAATGCTCGAGTCTTTCCTAGGTTACCTGCCGTTTTTAGGACATGGAAAGGAAAGTAACGGCTGAGCAAAACGCTCAGTGCACGGATATAGACATAGTATGAATGACTAAAACATAATAAAGACTTAATAGCAGCGGAAATGTATTAGTCCTGGAAAACCTGGAACATGTTCATAAAACTGGTTTTATAGTTTGAAAAGCCTTATGTTTATCTTATGAAAACTGTTTAACATATTTTACCATTAGCCAATATAGGTCATGAAAATCCACCGTGCATGAATACTTGGAGGGGTGACCTCATCATGAGAATTAGAGGGGCTGCCTCTGTTGGAAATACGTTTTTACGTATTTAGGAAGATTCGGTCACTCCGACAATATATTAAGTAGTAGCTCGTAGTCTAGATATCTTTATTAAACAAACAAAGTCAAGCCTAGCCTACAACATGTGTAGGCCGGCCTAACATTGTAAGCCCAAGCCCATCACAAGGCTTGGGTATATAAACCCTCTCCTTTGATGGAGAGGGTGTGTGTTCCTCATTTTTACACATAGTGAAAAAGTGTTTTTCTTTCACTTTCTCTCTCTAAGTGTGTGTGTTCTCACCATCTTTCTATCTCTTTCTCTCTCTCAAACATAAGCAAGATTTACATATCATACAAATGGTATCAAGAGCCATGTGATAACTGTTTAGTTTTTGTGTTTGTGTTCTTGATTCATACGCCTATTTTGATCCATTTTTACACGAACCAAAATTTTTTTTTGTGTTTTTGATGGTTTCTTCTTGATACAAATCTTCTACATAGTTGTGGTAGGGATTTGGTATAGTTACTTTGGCTAAAAACACAAAATTTTTTGGTGTTTTGATCATTTTTTGGCTTAAAATCACGAATTGGTTGAGTTTTGTCCGAGAAAAGTGGGAATCATTCCGATCAGGTCATCGGAAAAGGGTTTATAGGAAATTCCGATCAGTGTAATCGGAATAGGGTTTAGGGATACCGATTTTGGGTACATTCCGATCAGGTATTCCGATTAGGTATTCCGATTTGGCATTCCGAAAAGGGACATTCCGATGTGGCACATTCCGAAAAGGGACATTCCGATTTGGTTCATTCCGATTTAGGACTTTCCGATTTTTGACATTCCGATTAGGGTTTATTCCGATTTGGGAGATTCCGATCAAGGTTATTCCGATAGGGCTTATTCCGACGGATATTCCGATCACTATTCCGATCATTATTCCGATCAATATTCCGATAATCAAAATTTATTCCATAAAAAAATTTCGTGTGTAATTTTGACTTGGAATTTTTGGTTTATCGAGGACATATTTTAGGGGATTTTAACATTATTTCTCGCCTTCAACTCACAACAACAAACACATTTACATTCTTTCATTAGTCGATCAACGTTTGTAAATCTTAACTTATTGAAATGGAGTACACATCTCTTACGGATAAGTCCATCCTCTCGGGTACGGACAATCGTCCACCAATGTTGGTGAAGACTATGTATGAGGAATGGGCTTCCCGAATGGAACTTTATATGTTGAACAAGGAGAATGGACATCTCATTTGGGCATCGGTGCTCAATGGACCATTAGATTATGGTACAGTGACGGAAGGTACAACTACTCGTCCTCGCACAATGGGTGAATTGACTAGAGATATGAAGATTCAAGAAAAATGTGATAAGTATGCTACAAACATCATTCTCCAAGCCCTTCCTCCAGATGTCTACAAACTCGTCAGCAAACATAAAGTTGCCAAAGAGTTATGGGATAGAATTCGTGTTCTCATGCAAGGCACCTCGTTAACTAAACAAGAACGAGAGTGTAAGCTTTATGATACTTTTGATAAGTCTGCCTATGTGCCAGGGGAGACTCTCAATGATTACTATATGAGATTTACCCTATTGTTGAATGAGCTCAATATCTATGGCATGACAATTCCTACCTTTCAATTGAACACCAAGTATTTGAACACTCTTCCTTCAGAATGGAAAAAATACGTGACGGATGTTAAATTGGCTAAGGACTTGCATAACACCAATGTGGATCAACTTCAAGCTTTTCTTCAACAACACGAATGCCATGTGATCGAGGCTCGGTTGATTACACCTCAAGTTCATGATCCACTTGTAATGTATGCTTCTCAACAAAACATGGCTTATAATTATCAAAAACCATCATACTTGCAGCAACCACCACCACACACCTATCAGCAACCATCTTATCAACCACCAATGATGCCACAACAAGCATATCAACAAGGTGTTCCTCAACAATCTTTTCTGCAGCAACCATCATATCAGACATCACCATCACAAGCCAACAATTCTCCAATGGGCTGTACTCCTCAGCAAGGATATTTTCCAATAGAAGCACAACCAGCACAAGCTTTCTACTACAATGAACTTCCACCAATCCAAGCACCGGTCTTTACTCCAAATGATACGCCAGCTGATGTTCTAAACCATCTCACGGCCTACTTGTCAAAACTTCTTGCAACTAGAGGATTTCCACCAACAACAATCAGCTCCGCACCTCATCAAATCCTCGACAACAAGCCACTGTTCAAGATGGTCAAGTGACGGTGCAACCAATTCAGGGAAGGCAACATTTATATGGACCTCCTACAAGGACTGGGAACAATCAAGTTGTGAATTCTCAAGCTAGTGGAAATGGGAGTCCTATTGGTCCTAAGAAGGTTGTGACTTGCTACAGTTCCCGAGGAAAAGGTCATATGGCTAGGGAATGCACTCAGCCGAAAAGGAGGAGGGATGATGCATGGTTTGGTGAGAAGATGTATTTGGTTGATGCTCAGTCTAAGGGGAAGATTTTGGATTCAGAGGAGTTAGCATTTCTTGCAGACCCAGGGGCAGTAGATACTGAAGGCATTGCAATCGTTTCTACTTCTAATGCAGCTTATCAAGCAGATGATCTTGACGCATATGACTCGGATTGTGATGACATTCACTCTGCCCAAGCTGCTCTCGTTGC
Source organism: Glebionis coronaria (assembly GCA_025667525.1). Classification (NCBI taxonomy): domain Eukaryota; kingdom Viridiplantae; phylum Streptophyta; class Magnoliopsida; order Asterales; family Asteraceae; genus Glebionis; species Glebionis coronaria. Next base: position 446,967,815 of record CM046878.1, read on the forward strand.
TAATCTCTCTCACTACGGTTTTGATTTCGTTAGTGAGGTACCAACCACATCTAATAATATTGATGATAACCAACATCAAGTTGGGCATGAAAATGACAACCTCAAACAACATTCGAGAACTAGTAACTCAAATGATGTGGTATCCAATCCTACACATTTGAGTGAACCTCAACCAAATGCTACGACGGGTATGGAATCTTATGCTCAACATGATTTGGTCATGGTACCTAAACATATTATTGATCAAATGCACATGGCCCTTAGACAATCCGTAGATACGAATTCCACCCTAACTGCTGAGCTTGCATTGCATATAGAAAAGGTCAAAACTTTTGAAATGGTTCCTCAAACAGAGAAAATAACATGTTCTGAATTTGACCAATTTCGTTTTGAAAAGATTGAACACTTGAAAGATATAGAATCATTAAAAGCTAATCTTTCCAATGAATTAAAAGCAAAAGAATCGGTTGTCAATGATTTTCAGAAACTTAAAATGGATTTCGAAACTCTCGAGTCTAAAAAGTTTGAATCGGAAATTAATGCTACCAAACTTCTTAAATTCAAAGAACAACAGCTTTTAAAACAATACGCTTCCACAGAAAAGGTTCATCTTTTAACTAAATCATTTAAAGAACTTGAACTTAAGCGTCTTCAAGATTTACCACCTAATCCCGGTTATGCAAAACAAGCTCAGGAATATATTCCCGGTCTTTATGATATGACCATAATTGGCAAATCGAAAGAAGCACCTTATGTTCGTAGTACTGAGGAGACACAATCACTTGCGGATGAAACTCATTCTAAAATGCTTTCAAAATTCCATACAATTGATTATGATCAACACAACAAGATCAATTTTCAAAAAAGACACGCATTCGCTTACAAAAGGAATTAGCAGAACTGACAGTTCTTGTGCCCCAAAGTTTGTCAAATGAAAACCTTTCTAGTACGTCTCCTACCCTTATCAGAACGGATTTAACAAAGTTAATTCCACCGGTAAGTAAGGCGTCCGTTAATTTAAATACGGTACACCAAAACTTAGCCGACTTTGACAAGGTCATTTTGGAACGTACGACGGCTTCGGCCATAACGGAAGGTGAATGGAATTTTGAGCACACTAGAGCTGCGTTCCAAAACGAAATCGTTCCGTTTGTAGACAATGTTAAGGCTTGTCTTAGTAATCTTGATCAAGATTTGCTTTTGGAAATAGAAGAAGTTAGACGTGTTTTCAATGAAATGGAGGATGCTTATGAAAACAGTTTACTTGAAATAGAACGGGTTTCACGCCAAAATGATCTGCTTCTGAAGCAAGTGATGTCTCATGATATAGTTTCTGTTTGTGTGAATACAAGTGTTGATAATGATTCTATTGTGCATAACGTTGAATCTGTGGTTAATGTGGTAGATAGTACTTGTCACGAATCTGACGCTGAATTTTTAAAGCTTCAAGATTCATATTCTTCGCTTTCAAAACGTTTTGATGTGATTCAAACACATTGTATTTCGCTTGAATGCAAGAAACAATTTATTCAAGAAATCTTTGAAACGTCATTCGAAGGTGTTAATATCGATGATGCAAACTTTGAAAAGAATTTTCGATTGAATTTACAATCAAAACAACGTCAGCCAAGTGACAAAGTTGCTACATCTTTGCCGATAGAAATAGAGAAAACTAAGGAGCTTAACTGTGTGAACGTACTTGAGGCCGCTGAGAATTTTAAACTTGATCTAGATAATCGAGTTTCCAAGATTTTGTCAAAAGTTGATAACTTAAAACAGAAAGATACACGACTCTTCGATTCAGTAAAGTCTGCATGTGTTGATAACACTGCACAGAATCAATCATTGATTGAACAATTGAATCGAAAGTCGGTGAAAATATCTGATTTGAGGGAACAAATTTGTGATAAGAATCTGGTCTTGGCTGAGTTAAAGGAAACACTTCGTACTCTAAAAGGTAAGAACGTTGTGGATAATGCAGCCACTATCTCAGCATCGTCCTCTAGTGCAATCAAAAGGAACCTAATAGCCGTCACACCACTTAACAAGGGCCCTAGGACTAAACCATCTCAAAATTTGGTCACTAAAGATAAGTCAGAATCAAAACCAGCTTCTAATATTCCCGTGTTGCCTTCTATAGGAGTAAGCACCACTACTAAGGCTCAAAGATCTAAGCTTAAGCGAAACAAGAAGAATGATAGGATCTTGCCCCCATCTAGTAGTCAAGTGAAGAAGAAAGTAGAAGCCCATCCTAGGAATGTTATTTCTGTTTTGAATAAAAAGAATCATGTAGCTAAACCTAAAGGCTCTGCGGTTGTGCAGCGTTCTAAGCCTAGTGTGAAGTCTAATTTGAAATGTTGGAATTGCTATGAATGTATGTTTTCTAGTCGTCATGATTCTTTCCTTATTGACCATGTTAATGAGATGTATTCCCGGAAAAATGGATTAGAATGGAAACCGACTGGGAAAGTGTTAACCCAAGTTGGTTGGATGTGGCGCCCCACTGGTAGAACTTTCACTATAGTAGGAAATACGTGCCCTTTAACTAGGATCACTCCCACTGAAGTGAAGAAAGCGTGCCCTTTAACTAGGAGTACCACGGCTACCAAAACACAAGCGTGTCCTTTAACTAGGAACACTAACACTACTGTAGGAACCAAGTGCCCTTTAAATAGGTCTACTCCCACTGTAGTGCCCGCGAATAATCCAAAACCTAAGAAAGTTGGAACAGTAAAACCTGTTAGTGCTAAAACTCACATCAGAAAACGCAGGAAATCTAAGGGTCACAAACCTGTTAGCAATTCTAATAATAATTTATCTGTATTCGCTAACACTCCGGAACCAATAGTTTCCAATGCATTGTCTACTGTTGTTGTTGAAAACAGGTGGTCCAAATTGTTCTCTAGTATTTGGACTCTGGTTGCTCCAAGCATATGACCGGAGATCACTCTCAGCTCAAAAATTTTGTCAGCAAGTTTCTTGGTACAGTTCGATTTGGAAATGATCATATTGCAAAGATAATGGGTTATGGTGAATATCATATTGGGAATGTTATCATTTCAAGAGTGTATTATGTGGAAGGTCTCGGTCACAACTTATTTTCTGTGGGACAATTTTGTGATGCAAACCTAGAAGTTGCTTTTCGAGAGCATAACTGCTTCATTCGTAATTTGGAAGGGGTTGATTTATTGAAAGGTACTCGAGGGAATAATATGTATACTTTGTCTCTACAAGACATGATGTCCGCTTCTCCCGTATGTCTTCTCTCCAAAGCATCGAAGACTAAGTCATGATTATGGCATCGACAGTTATCTCATCTTAACTTTGACGCTATTAATTACATGGCGAAAAACGAACTTGTTCGTAGTCTTCCTAAACTATCACTTCACAAGGATCATTTGTGTTCCGCGTGTACAATGGGGAAAAGCACTAAGAAGTCATACAAACCCAAGACTGAAGACACCAACCAAGAGAAACTTTATCTGTTGCATATGGATCTTTGTGGGCCAATGCGTGTTGAAAGTCTTAGTGGCAAAAAGTACATCCTCGTTATTGTGGATGATTACTCTCGGTTTACATGGGTGAAATTTCTTAAAGCCAAAAATGAGGCACCTAGATTCATCATCGGATTTCTCAAGATGATACAAGTGCGTCTCAACACTACTGTCTGACTCATTCGTACAGATAATGGAACTGAATTTGTGAATCAAATCTTGCGTGATTATTATGAAGAAGTTGCCATATCTCATGAAACATCAGTTGCACGCACTCCACAACAAAACGGTGTCGTTGAAAGGCGAAATCGCACACTTATGGAAGCTGCTCGAACGATGTTAATTTACGCAAAAGCTCCATTGTTTTTATGGGCAGAAGTAGTATCTACAGCAGTATACACCCAAAACCGGTCACTAATTCGTAAACGCCATGGCAAAACACCTTATGAGCTTCTCCATGGAAAAGTACCAGATTTATCATATCTTCATGTATTTGGTTCTCTATGCTATCCAAATAATGATGGTGACAATTTGGGAAAACTTCAACCAAAGGCTGATATTGGTATTTTCATTGGTTACGCACCCGCAAAGAAGGCATATCGAATCTACAACCGTAACTCTCGCAAGATCCTCGAAACTATGAATGTTGATTTTGATGAGCAGACAGCAATGGCTTCTGAGCAAAGCAGCTCTGAACCCGCACTCCATGAAATGGGACCCGGTAACATTAGTTCTGGTCTTGTCCCAAACAACCCTACTTCATCATCATTTACACCACCTTCTAGGACTGAATGGGATACGTTGTTTCAACCGTTCTTTGATGAATTCTTTACTCCTCCAAGTATTGTTGCTCCAGAACCCGAGGTAATAGCTCCGGTAACCGAAGTTGTCGCTCCAGCAACCGTTGCACAATCAGATACGTCTGCACCTACAATTGGTCTAGATATACCATCAACAAGTAATTCTCAACCAACACCTATTTCAACTAGCCATGTCATGCCTATTGATGATGAAGAGGATGATGATGATCACGATTTGGAATTCGCTCAAATGCGTGAACTTCCATTCTTTGGTGTACCAATTCCCGACCATAATCATGTCGGGTCGTCCACCTCAGAGGAAGCTCCTTCTACAGTTTACTCCAATCCACGGATTCGTGAACATGACAGCAAGTGGACAAAGGATCATCCTATAGATTATATTATTGGTGACCCTAATCGTCCGGTATCCACACGAAGTCAGCTACAAGAAAATGCAATGTTTTGTCATTTTGATGCTTTTCTCACTGAAGTTGAACCTAAGACATGGAAACAAGCTTTTACTCAATCCTGTTGGATAGAAGCTATGCAAGAAGAACTTAATGAATTCATACGTCTTGAAGTTTGGGAACTTGTCCCATGCCCGGATCAAGTGCAGTTACTCACTTTGAAATGGGTTTATAAGGTGAAACTCGACGAGTTAGGAGGAATATTGAAGAACAAAGCTAGACTAGTAGCTCGTGGATACAAGCAATTATTGGGCATCGACTTTATGGAATCCTTTGCACCTGTTGCCCGTTTGGAAGCTATTCGACTATTCCTCGCTTATGCAGCCCATATGAATATGATCGTCTATCAGATGGATGTGAAGACGGCATTTCTTAATGGTGAACTCAAGGAAGAGGTCTATGTTCAACAACCGGATGGTTTTGTGAATCCTAATTATCCTAATCATGTGTACAAGCTTAAGAAGGCTCTCTATGGGTTGAAGCAAGCTCCTCGCGCATGGTATGATCTTTTGTCACAATTCCTCATTATGCAAGGCTTCGCTAAAGGCAAGGTGGATCCCACGATGTTCATTCAAAAACGAGGTAAAGATATGATTATGGTACAAATATATGTTGATGATATTATATTTGCAGCCTCGACCCAAACCTTATCGGATGAGTTTGGGACACTCATGTCTTCCAAGTTTAAGATGTCAATGATGGGCAATGTATCATTCTTCTTAGGTCTTCAGATATCTCAGAGTCCCAAAGGCATCTTTATCAATCAATCCAAGTATGCCCTTGAATCGCTTAAGAAGTATAAGATGGAATCTTGCGACCCCGTGGATACTCCAATGGTGGAACGAACTAAGATTGATGTAGATCCACATGGAGTTGCCGTTGATCTGACACTGTATCGTGGAATGATCGGTACTCTTCTGTATATCACAGCTAGTCGACCTGATCTTCAATTTGCTATATGTATGTGTGCTCGGTATCAAACTCGGTCTACTGAGTTACACTTGGCCACTGTGAAACGGATCTTTCGATATCTTAAAGGAACCATTAATCGGGGACTTTGGTATTCGAAGGACTCTTCGATTGCACTTATGGCATATGTAGATGCGGATCACGCCGGTTGTCAAGATACAAGGCGTAGCACGAGTGGAACATTGCAACTACTAGGAGATCGATTAATCAGTTGGGCATCGAAAAGGCTGAAAAGCGCTGCAATTTCAAGTACGGAAGCAGAATACATAGCTATGTCCGGTTGCTGTGCTCAAATTCTTTGGATGAGATCGCAATTAATCGACAATGGTCTAGGTTTCAACAAAATTCCGATGTACTTCGACAACAAGAGTGCAATTGCCTTATGCTGTAACAATGTTCAATTCTCCCGGTCGAAGCATATCGACATTCGCTACCATTTCATCAAGGAGCAAGTGGAAAATGGAGTAATAGAGCTTTACTTTGTCCGATCTGAGTATCAATTGGCGGATATTTTCACGAAGGCTTTAGAGCGCGGTCGAATTGAATTTTTGGCCGACAAGCTAGGAATGAGAACCTTCTCGCCTGAGACTCTTAAGGAACTAGCAGATGAAGCGAAAGAATAGTGGTGGTAAACTATTCTCCGTATCCTTGGTGATCATCTGTATATATTGTTTATATTTTTATCTACTAAAGCAAAATACAAAAATATAATACCATATAAAAACCATAAAAATTGAAAAATCTAGAAAAATCCAAAAATATTTTTACTTTATTTTTCAAAGGCATGTCTTTTGGTACGATAATATTTACGGCCTTAGAAATGTCGATTAATATTGACACGGCGCCATAAATAGAGTTCGTACAAAAGTTGTACATATTTCATAAAACATGCCTAAATGGCTTGTAGTTATTTCTGACTGCAACCCGGTTTTCACATTAAAGTCAGGTATTTCTTATGAAAGCTTTGGCTAACAACGGGAATTAATTTTCTCGGGCAAGGTTTACTTTAAAACCTTGTAAGGGATCAAGTTTACTTTATAACTTGGTCTAACACAAATCTATGCACGTTTCAGTACATTTATTTGTTAAAACAAGAGAAGTCTTGTTTTTATGAAGCTATCATCTCTACAACCATAGCAATCTACAATTGGTATCTACATACTCGACGATGCGTCTACTCAACCGACGACTACAGCTCTTTCAATAGAACACGGGTCAACAATTGAGGGGGAGAAATTGTCAAGCATTCAGAATCTTCGATGCCGAAAGTGCCAAGTTCACAAGTTGGTGTCAAGACAAGAATACCAATAGTACATGTGGTGTCAAGAGATAACTTCAGACGTGACGAGGCGACCACCATATGCTGACAAGAACCATTTGATCTTATCATATGATGTTCTCATCAATCAGGTCCAACCTTGTCAATTCTTTTTAATATGGTGAATATGTGATCATGCTACAATTCGATATCATATCTTATGCATTTGATATCATGAAGATAACATGGACTTGCATTTTTCTTCCCAAAACCTTTATTAAAACTTCATTAAATCAATTGATACTAAAAACATCGACTGGGTTAATATTTTTAATATCGGGGAGAAAATGTGATTTAATATGGGATATTATCACAAATGGTTTGACTTAATGTGCTGGCTCATCCCGACATGTGCGAAATGTTTTCGAATATCGTGGCATATGTTAAGGGGGAGCAAAACGGATTTGCATATCAAAATGGATTTTCATGGTGACATATACTTACCCGAAACCCATTTATTTCACGACGATGAAGATTGTGGTGACATAAGGATGGTAGGATAGGTTAAGTCCTATGATTCTTCCAGAACCGGAGGAATCTTCCCAAGGACATTCCATAGCTAGAAATAGCAGTCCTTAGGAAAGTTGGAGAAAGATTGTGAACGTAGCTGAATGCCGACCAAGTACTTAAGTTAGCACTGGAACAATCACAACAAGGTGCTAGTTATGACGTATTGGTAAGCATTGAAGGGGTTGAAGAATGAAAAAGAATTGTAAAGATAAAGGGTGTAAAGAAAGAAGCCCTCCTTACAACTTTAGGCAGAAACCGGGTCAACACATATGCTATTGAGATCCTTTTAATGATTCTCGATATTGAAGACAAACATCATGGACCCAGTGATGCAATGCACAACCCATCCCAGCTAACTCAGATATCTCTCAAAAGGTATTTGTTTTAATCACACGGAGACAACACATTATCTATTGATTTATTCACTCCGAATAAATTGGTATTGAAAAGGTGGCACTCCTCTCCAGCCTCCGATCACTAAAATCCAAAATGCACGATCGAGTCTAGAGCCATTTGAGATCATCAAATATCTCATTAGGACACACTTTCATATTTCCTTGCTTCTTCACACACTGTGAAAAGTAAGAAAGATTTTAAGAGTCCTACGCAAAATCTCCATGATCTTGCCTGAACATCCGAGTAATACGAAAGTATTTACAATGAAGATGGAAATCCTTCTTGAGCGAATATCAAAAAGCTCATGGTAGGTGACTTGTGCGATTCTTTATGAATCAAACTTGTGATAACTGGAAAGCAACAGCTGTTTAATTCTTAACTGAATTTAAACATGTTCCAGGCCTCTACGCAATATCTTAGTGATCTTTCCAGAACACTCAGAGTGATACCTTAGTGTTCACAGTGATGAGTGGAAATCCTTCTAGTGTTAACCTCAAACAGCACTTGGTAGGTAACTTGAAAGATTCTATATGAATCAAGCTTGTGACAACTGGAAAGCAACGATGGTGCGGTTCTTAATTGAATTTCACTTGTTCTTGGAACATGAATTGACGACTTCAAATCATGCGGATATTATTATCCAAATGATTCACTCTTTATGTTCGCAGTCAGCTTTGGACGGTCGAATAAAGAGAACGGGTTTACCCACGAAATCCTGTCAGGAAGTTACTTAATTGAAACTATCCGTCACGGGTACGATATCTAATATCGTCCAACGGTCTTCACCGACCAGAGGTAAAATGCTACCTAATTAGAATGAAATGTTCAAAGCCATTTCGTTCGTGTCTACTTATGTTGCGGCATTTGAAGACGATGGCGTTGCGGGATTCAAGAAGAAGTCGTCCCCGCATGCTTATACTTTATGGACTTAATACCTCATCTAATTCAAGAATGCCTAAAAGTTAAGTCTTCCGCTGTATCGAACTCTGAAGCTTTCAAGAATTACAAAGGTATAAGTATGTGGGACATGGTGTCACGAGGAGGCGAAGATCACAAGTGATGGATGCATAAGATCAAGGCAAGAGATTAATACAAAAAATTGATATCAAAGATCACATCAGCATGTTCACCAGAAAAGAAAAAGAAAAGAAAGACGAAGACTACGAGCTCAAGACAAGCATAGTATGCTAGGTTTATTTCATTATTGTAACTCGGGTAACGCCCTTGTTTGGAGTGACCTCCCTTAGGGGGAGATTGTTGGAAATACGTTTTTACGTATTTAGGAAGATTCGGTCACTCCGACAATATATTAAGTAGTAGCTCGTAGTCTAGATATCTTTATTAAACAAACAAAGTCAAGCCTAGCCTACAACATGTGTAGGCCGGCCCAACATTGTAAGCCCAAGCCCATCACAAGGCTTGGGTATATAAACCCTCTCCTTTGATGGAGAGGTGTGTGTTCCTCATTTTTACACATAGTGAAAAAGTGTTTTTCTTTCACTTTCTCTCTCTAAGTGTGTGTGTTCTCACCATCTTTCTATCTCTTTCTCTCTCTAAAACATAAGCAATATTTACATATCATACAACCTCTAATTTAATATACTTGTTTTGGGTAGGAGGGATCAGCTCCTTGTGAAGGATGCAAGGCACACACCACATTCACCATGAAATCCTGACTGAAAACATGTAACTAGGATGCACCCATACGCCCCACATGATAAATATAAAAATATGGCCAAAAGCTGAAGGGACGCCACGAGCAATCACTCCGCCGTGGTGAAGTCATAACACCAGTGCCTCTAGTGTTATGGTTATGGTACCTCCATAACTAGGTGAAACTGGTCATGCATGTATATGGCTTTAGGTATTCTAATTAAACATAAGCAAGTCAAAAACACATAAAACATATACTGGGGAAAACAGTTGGCTGCATACGAGAAATCCTAATAAGGAAGAATGTCCATACTGAAAGGACGAGAATTCGTACCTTATGTCCAGTGAACGAAGAAGATGAACTGAGGAGAATCCTACTTCGGTACCACTAATGCTACATAAATACATACATGAATAAGTATCTGCTTACTAAATACGTAACTGGTTTTATGTCATGTCTTAGCTTATTTTATATGTTCATATCATGTTTTACTGTTTTAAGCCTTAAACTGTGTTTATCTTATATTCTGTCTATTCTGATTAAGTATTTCTGGTATTTCATGTATTATTATACTTACTGTGTAATAATGAGTAACTTTCCAAAAATAGCAGGTTTCCTAAAATAGAAAGTTTCCAAAAATAGAAAGTTTCCAAAAATGGAAAGTTACCAAAGACAGAAAGTTTCCAAAAATAGAAAGTTTCCAAAAATAGAAAGTTTCCAAAAATAGAATTAATGCTTAAAATAGATAAGGTTCTAAAAATAGAAAGTTTCCATAAATAGATTAGCTGCCTTAATTAAATAAGTTTCCATAAATAGATTAGCTGCCTGAATTAAATAAGTTTCTAAAAATAGAAAGTTTCCATAAATAGATTAGCTGCCTTAATTAAATAAGTTTCTAAAAATAGAAAGTTTCCATAATTAGATATAAGCTGATTAAATAATCTAAGTATATAAGCCTAAGTGTTTTTCTGATTATTTCTAAGTCATAATGATATAATGTATAGTTTATTAATTATTACATGTAATTTAAATAAACTATAGGTTAAAAGTATTTAATTAAAATATATCATGTTTTTAATTAAATAAAGTTAAATACTTAGGTTAAAACATATATTATTATTTATTAATAATATAACATAAGTCATGTTAATTAATTAATTATAACCATGGTTTTTAAATAATTAATTAATTATAAGTCTAGAAAATATAAAATACTTAGGTTAATAATTCCATGATTCATATAATTAAATTATAACCTAAGTCATGTTTATTAAATTAATCATGTCATATTTATTAATTTAATTTTAACATATGATTATTAAAAACATATCCTTAACATAAACCATGAACCGGATCGTGACTAGAAACCATGAACCGGACCCGTAATCAACACCATGCCCCGAACCACTTCGGGGTTCTCCCTTGTTTGCTGCTGCCGTGGGACCCACACCACCAAACCGAGACCTTGAGGTCTCGGTGGTGGTCCATAAGCCAAGCCGAGACCCCTTAGGGGTTCGGTTTAGGCGTCGGCTAGACAAACACCCCTAAAAACCCTTGTTTTGATCTACCCTATAATCATAGACATGTTTAATAAATGTTTTTAATTAGTTTTTAAAAACATCCTGATCTTATGTAATTTATTAAATCAAAACATAAAAGAAAAGGATTAAAAAGGTTATACCGAATACGTGGATCAAACGAGGATGAACACACACGAATGCGAAAAATGACCAAAATCTTTCCTAATTCTATGTTTTAGTAAAAATGAAAATGGGCTTGGCCCATTCTTCCTTCCTAATTTCGTGGGTAATGGGGCCCACAAGGGGTAACCCGAATGTTTTCCGTGTCTAAAATATTAGTGTGTTCTCGTGTGTTCTCGTGTTCGTGTTTTACGTGTTCTCGGTAAATATTAACCGTGACTTTTTATTCGTGTTCGTAATAAATATATATACGTAATTAATATTAGCTCGTGATTAAATTACTTTCATGATTTCATGATCGCATGTTCATGATTAATTATTGTTTAAATAATTATTGTGCGTGATTAATTATTGTTTAAATAATTATTGTGCGTTCGTACTTAATAAATACTTATCGTGTTCTAACACGTACGTAATACGTAAAATTCTAACACGTGAACGTAATCATACTATAAAAGGAAAGTTTTAATCTAGTACGTACGATCTTAAGGGTACTATTCATGGTAAAAGCATGCGGGTTTTACACCATTAATACTTTTGATTCTCATTGGGCCACACAAATCCATATGAAGGAGATGCAACCTATTCGTCGAATTTGGAACAGGTTTGGGTTTGTGAGGCTTCTTCTTGCTTTTACCTTGCTCACATGATGGGCAAAGATGGTCTTTAGTATATTGGAACTTTGGAAGACCGGTAACGAGATCATCTTTTGCAAGTTGGGTGATGGCATCGAAATTGAGATGAGATAACCTTTAATGCCATAACCATGACTTTGTTGAGGTAGCCCGGGCCATGAGACAAATTGGAGATGCAACGGACATTTGAAAAAGATTAATGGTGTAAAGGTTTGTTGTGCGATTTCCTTTCAACAAATCAATTCCTTCAAGATCCCTAACAAAACAAGTATGACTTCTGAAGGCAACCTCCAAATCTGAATCACAAAATTGCCCAACCGAGAACAAATTGTGTCCCAAGCCATCAACAAAAGACACTCTGGTGATGATAATATTTCCCCAATGAAGATCACCATAGCCTAGAATTGCCGCAACATGATCATTTCCAAATCGAACAGTTCCCATAAAACGCCATACAAAGTTCTTGAGAAGACTTCGATTCCCAATCATATGTTTGGAACAGCCCGAGTCCACACACCAGAGACAAATTACAACAGCCTGCCAATGATAAGAGAAGAGAAAATTTGGCAACCGAAGAAATAGGTTCCTGTATGGTTAGTTAATAATCAGGCCATATCACATACCGACATTTCACTGTCAGTATGAGATCTACTAGAATCAATAACATGATCATTAGAGGCAAAATATCTTCCAGTAGGCAACCACTTAGAGGTAACTCTAGGACTTCTAGGCGTAGCAAGACTTTCAGTGGACCCTACCTGCTTAGTTTTCGGAACATACACTTTAGCCTTAGGAGTGCTATGTGTTTTGCTGATAGAAAGCTTGTCAAGACGAGTGTAACCACCATAGTTCAAACCATTCATAGTCAAACCACAAACATCATGACTAAAAGTAAAGAAACATTTATTACATTTAGCACAAATAACTTCAGATTTTTCATTCCGAATAGCAAGTTTAAAGTAATTACATTAAGAAGAATTAAGTTTCTGATTATGAATAAAAAACGGTAAATTCCTACGGTGTTCTTCTACTTCCACATTATTAGCCTTGGGACGACTACTTCTAGAGGCAAAAGGGACCCTATCATTCCTTGTATTGCTCGTAGGCTGTGGCCTTCTGCTCTTAGTGTAGTTGTTTATTCCTGTAGAAAAAGACACACGCTTGTTAGAATTAGCATTTTTTAAATCAATGACTTGTGGTTGTGCGATAGTGGTCGGTTTTGTCCTAACGCTTGCTTTACGTTGGATGCTAGGCACAGAGATATCTACCCTAGTTTGAGACGAGGGTCTAACGCGAAACATTCCCGGGGCTATAACAGCAGTTGTCATTCTAGTAACCTTGGGAAACGGTGTTACAGCAATACGAGTGGGTCCCGAGGTTGCTGGTTTCTAGATCATTGTATTCGCACTCGAGCTAGGCTCAGAAGTCTTATCTTTTAACAAAGCCTTTAATTTACAGTTCTCACAGATTTTATCAATAAGTTTCTAATAGACAGACTTGCTTTGTTCAATAGCCCGCTTATATGAAACGACAACAGATTCTAAATCTGCAATCTTAGTCTTAAGCTTCTGAACATTACCATCACTAGCACTCTCTAACCCTAAAGAGGCCAAATTCGTTTCCTTAACCCCTCCTAACTGAGCCTGCAACCGAGCGATAGTTTGTTGCATTTCATTGTAAGCTTTTTCATACGAAATCTTGTCATATTTGCATTCATCACATTTTTTGACAAATTTATTCCAAAGATCGGTGAATTCTTTATCCTTTTTAATGACATAGGATTCCATTTTCTCTTTCATAAGATCAAGCTCAGTTTGAAGGTTTTCATTTTGCGACACAGAGGTACTTAACTCAACAGGGCTGCTATCAATACAATCACTTGCTTTAGAGAGGCGATCAAGATCATTTTCCAAAACATTGATTTTATCAAGAGATTCATCAGCTTCCTTCGCTAAAGATTTAAAGTCTTCAAAAAGTTGGAAAATTCTTTTAGAAAAGCGTTTTCCAAATTACCTAACCTAGCATCAACTTGATTAATAATCGGATTTATATCGTTTTGAAGAATTTTCTGGACCTCAATTTGAACAGGTGATGTAAAATTTCCTCTAGTTATTTTGGAATTAACAACACGTTTAAGAATGACAAAGTTATCTTTAAGCTCGTTTAGAAATCAGCGTGTGATACTCGGTTTAGGAGGGTCATCAGACAATTCCTCACTTGGTAGCAAAAGCATTTCAGTACTCGTTTTAGACCGAACAAAAACAGTTGGAGGATTAACTTTTGGATAATAAACAGGTGTCACTTCTTTATCAAGCTTTTTCATTCTTAAACGAGTCTCTATTGCAAGTTCAGTAGTTTCCTCGGAATCATGCACACTAGGAGGATCATGCTCATCAGACAAGAGCACACTACCATTATATAAGGTTTCATTAGTGGCCTGAACTTGCTTAAGATATCCTGGATTAGGAGGAAGGGGACAACCTAAGGCCAATTTGTATCGAGTGTAGTTTATCGCATTCACTTTTGGTGTGATCATATTTATTGTCTGCATAGTTTGGCCACGTTTTACCAAAAGGTTGTCTAATTCCCTAATCCTATCTCGAGCTTTGCAAAAATCCTCAAGAAGCCCGTCTTCTCGAATTATGAAATCATGTTTCAACTTTTTTATCCAAAATAATAGATTTTTTAGTTGAAAGCTGTTTGTTAAGAGATGTGATTTCATCATTCAATTCGCTTATCTTTTTAGCACTACTCAAGTGTAAGGCATTTAATTTCTTAGTGGTACATTTTTCTTGATAAACCGATGTAGCATGAGCTTGTTCAAGTTCCTTGATTTTAGCATGATGAATCTCAAAAATTTTCACCCGTTCCTTATATCCCGCAAGCTCAGGGGTCAATTTAGCATTAGTTTCTCTAAACTTATTATTAACCACATTCGCATGAGCAACATCCTTGGCAAGCTTATCAAATAATGATTTATAATACGCATGCGTCTCGTCAGGAAGGGTTGTAGTTTGGGCTACTTGATCCCCACTAAGGTCCACACTGGATGCATTAGATATAATATTGCTATTATTCGTTTGAACCCCGTGTGTCTCAGTGGAAGGGTCAACTGACTCAGTATACTCTTCCTCCTGATTAGACATATTATATAACTCATTAGCATTGAGACGTGGGTGTACCTCAGATGAACCGTCTGAATCATACACAGGAGCTCTGTCAGGTTGAACTACCGATGTGGATGAATGCTACGAATTAGCCATCAAGATGGAGTCGGGAGTCACTTCATCTTCCTCATCATATGCTGCTGCAGATGCCATAAGATCAAACTCTTCAGCTAGAAGTGGAATTCCCGCTTCTTCTTTTTGTGCTATAAGAAGTTGAGACTTGAGATGGGGAACATTCCTCTTCTTTCTTACATGTCTATCACGATGCTCAAAACCCGCAGCATCACTATCTTGTTGATAAGTCATCTTAGAAGTCGTGCGAAAAACAGGATCTCAATTCGTAGAAAGCAGAATGTTGAAGTTATAATCCCCTAAATATGATGAAATCCCCTAAAAAAAACTCTACTGAAACCAAAAATTCCAAGGCAAAAAAAACACACGATTAAAAATTTTCAAAAACACAAATTTTGAAAATATTTTCGGAAAAATAGCTTTTTCAGAAAAAACTACTTTTTCGGAATAAATGGCTTTTCAGAAAAACATTACTCGGAATAAATGGATTTTAAGAAAAAAAACTGCTTTTTCGGAATAATTGCTTTTTCGGAAAATTGAGTTTTTCAGAGAAATTGGCTTTTTCGGAAAAATGAGTTTTTCGGAATAAAAGAAGTTTTCAGAAAAAAATCTTCGGAAAAAGTTTGTTTTCAGAAAAATCTTCGGAAAAAATGAATTTCAGTAAAATCTTCGGAAAAAATGTATTTTCAGTAAAAACTTCGGAATAATTGGATTTCAGTAAAATCTTCGGAATAATTGGATTTCAGTAAAATCTTCGGAATAATTGGATTTTAGTAAAATCTTCGGAATAATTGGATTTCAGTAAAATCCTCGGAATAATAGGATTTCAGTAAAATCTTCGGAATAAGTGATCTTTTTAGTAAATTCTTCGGAATAAATGAACTTTTCAGAGATTTATAAACCCTTTTCCGAAATGGAAAATTTCGGAATAACAAACCCTTTTCCGAAAATTTATCTGAAAAATGAAGAAGTACCTTTTGAGACGACATAGATGATGCTAAACCACCACAACACAATCAGGAATCCACCAAAATCAATAACTACTGTGAGAACCCCAATAACAACACCTCAAAACCTCAAATACAAATCGAATCCAATATCCTAAACTAAAACCTCCACGAAAACAATACCAAATCTACACCAAATCAACACCAACGCTAACTACGAATCCCTTGGCGAATGATACCACTTGTTGCACTAAATTACACGACTAATCAAACACAAATAACATGATGATGATTAAACTAAAAAGGAAGGATTAGATTAAGATGAAGAAAAGAAAAGAAATACAAAGTTGGTGATTTCCTAGTAAGAGAAAACAAACACCTTTCTCTCTCTAAAACTAATCAAATGGAAAGCACACACACAAATGAGGATTAAGAAGCCTTTTATACTAACTAAGAAATATTTAGGAGGCCTTCCTCATTTGTGTGTTCGGGACTAAATCCCGTTACATAAACAATAATAACTAAAAACTCTCGACATCATTAAATAACATTTTTCACGAGCTTCGCAACGATATATTATATGACCATCACTTTAATTACTTCTAACAGATTTATTGAAAGGTACTCGAGGGAATAATTTGTACACTTTGTCTCTACAAGACATGATGGCCGCTTCTCCCGTATGTCTTCTCTCCAAAGCATCAAAGACTAAGTCATGGTAATGCCATCGACGGTTATCTCATCTTAACTTTGACGCTATTAATCATTTGGCGAAAAACGAACTTGTTCGTGGTCTTCCTATAATTACATTTCACAAGGATCATTTGTGTTCCGCGTGTACAATGGGGAAAATCACTAAGAAATGATACAAACCCAAGACTGAAGACACCAACCAAGATAAACTTTATTTGTTGCATATGGATCTTTGTGGGCCAATGCGTGTTGAAAGTCTTAGTGGTAAAAAGTACATCCTCGTCATTGTCGATGATTACTCTCGGTTTACATGGGTGAAATTTTTTACAACAAAAAATGAGGCACCTAAATTCATCATCGGATTTCTCAAGATGATTCAAGTGCGTCTCAACACTACCGTCCGACGCATTCGTACATATAATGGAACCGAATTTGTGAATCAAATTTTGCGTGATTATTATGAAGAAGTTGGCATTTCTCATGAAACATCCGTTGCTCGAACTCTACAACAAAACGGTGTCGTTGAAAGGCGAAATCGCACACTTATGGAAGCTGCTCGAACGATGTTAATTTACGCAAAGGCTCCATTGTTTTTATGGGCAGAAGCAGTATCTACAGCAGTGTACACCCAAAACCGGTCAATAATTCATAAACGCCATGGTAAAACACGTTATGAGCTTCTTCATGGAAAAGTACCAGATTTATCATATCTTCATGTATTTGGTTCTCTTTGATATCTAAATAATGATGGTGACAAATTGGGAAAACTTCAACCAAAGGCTAATATTGGTATTTTCATTGGTTACGCACCCGCAAAGAAGGCATACCGAATCTACAACCGTAACTCTCGCAAGATCCTCGAAACTATGAATGTTGATTTTGATGAGCTGACAGCAATGGCTTCTGAGCAAAGCAGCTCTGAACCTGCACTTCATGAAATGGGACCCAGTAACATTAGTTCTGGTCTTGTCCCAAATAACCCTACTTCATCATCATTTACACCACCAACTAGAAATGAATGGGATATGTTGTTTCAACCGTTCTTTGATGAATTCTTTACTCCTCCAAGTATTGTTGCTCCAGAACCTGAGGTAATTGCTCTGGTAACCGAAGTTGTCGCTCTAGCAACCAAAGCACAATCAGACACATCTACACCTACAATTGGTCAAGATATACCTTCAACGAGTAATTCTCAACCAACACATGTTTCAACTACCCATGTCATGCCTATTGATGATGAAGAGGATGATGACGATCATGATTTGGAATTCGCTCAAATGCGTAAACTTCCATTCTTTGGTGTACCAATTCCCGACCATAATCATGTCCGGTCGTCCACCTCAGAGGAAGCTCCTAATACGGTCTACTCCAATCCACGGATTCGTGAACATGACAGCAAGTGGACAAAGGATCATCCTATAGATTCTATTATTGGTGACCCTAATCGTCCAGTATCCACACGAAGTCAGTTACAAGAAAGTGCAATGTTTTGTCGTTTTGATGCTTTTCTCACTAAAGTTGAACCTAAGACATGGCAAGAAGCTTTTACTCAATCCTGTTGGATAGAAGCTATGCAAGAAGAGCTTAATGAGTTTATACGTCTTGAAGTATGGGAACTTGTCCCATGCCCATATAAAGTGTAGTTACTCACTTTGAAATGGGTCTACAAGGTGAAACTCGATGAGTTAGGCGGAATATTGAAGAACAAAGCTCGACTAGTAGCTCGTGGATATAAGCAATTATTGGGCATCGACTTTATGGAATCCTTTGCACCTGTTGCCCGTTTGGAAGCTATTAGACTATTCCTTGGTTATGCAGCCCACATGAATATGATCGTCTATTAGATGGATGTGAAGACGACATTTCTCAATGGTGAAATCAAGGAAGAGGTCTATGTTCAACAGCCGGATGGTTTTGTGAATCCTAAATATCCTAATCATGTGTACAAGCTTAAGAAGGCTCTATGGGTTAAAGCAAGCTCCACGCACATGGTGTGATCTATTGCCACAATTTCTCATTACGCAAGGATTCGCTAAAGGCAAGGTGGATCCCACGCTGTTAATTCAGAAACGAGGTAAAGATATGATTATGGTCCAAATATATGTTGATGATATTATATTTGCTTCCTCGACCCAAACCTTATCAGACGAGTTTGGGACACTCATGTCTTCCAAGTTTAAGATGTCAATGATGGGCAAGGTATCATTCTTCTTAGGTCTTCAGATATCTCAGAGTCCCAGAGGCATCTTTATCAATCAATCCAAGTATGCCCTTGAATCGCTAAAGAAGTATAAGATGGAATCTTGCGACCCCGTGAATACTCCAATGGTGGAACGAACTAAACTTGATGCAGATCCACATGGAGTTGCCGTTGATCCGACACTTTATCGTGGAATGATCAGTACCCTTCTGTATATCACAGCTAGTCGACCTGATCTTCAGTTTGCTATATGCATGTGTGCTCGGTATCAAACTAGGCCTACTGAGTTACACTTAGCTACTGTTAAACGTATCTTTCGGTATCTTAAAGGAACCATTAATCGGGGACTTTGGTATTTGAAGGACTCTTCGATCGCACTAATGGCATATGCAGATGCGGATCACACGGGTTGTCAAGATACAAGGCGTAGCACGAGTGGCACTTTGCAATTACTAGGAGATCGACTAATCAGTTGGGCATCGAAAAGCCAGAAAAGCGCTACAATTTCAAGTACGGAAGCAAAATACATAGCTATGTCCGGTTGCTGTGCTCAAATTCTTTGGATGAGATCACAATTAACCGACTATGGTCTAGGTTTCAACAAAATTCCGATGTACTGTGACAACAAGAGTGCAATTGCCTTATGCTGCAACAATGTTCAATTATCCCGGTCGAAGCATATTGACATTCACTACCATTTTATCAAGGAACAAGTGGAAAATGGAGTGATCGAGCTTTACTTTGTCCGATCTGAGTATCAATTGGCGGATATTTTCACGAAGGCTTTAGATCGCGCTCAAATGGAATTTTTGGCCGACAAGCTAGGAATGAGAACTTTCTCGCCTGAGACTCTAAAGGAACTGGCAGATGAAGCGAAAGAATAGTGGTGGTAAACTATTCTTCGTATCCTTGGTGATCATTTGTATATATTGTTTATATTTTTATCCACAAAAGCAAAATACAAAAATATAAAACCATATAAAAACCATAAAAATTGAAAAATCTAGAAAAATCCAAAAAAATATTTTTACTTTATTTTTCAAAGGCATGTCTTTTGGTACGATAATATTTACGGCCTTAGAAATGTTGATTAATATTGACACGGTGCCATAAATAGAGTTCGTACAAAACTTGTAAATATTTCATAAAACATGCCCATATGGTTTGTAGTTATTTCTGACTGCAACCCGGTTTCACATTAAAGTCAAGTATTTCTTATGAAAACTTTGGCTCTCAACGGGAATTAATTTTCTTGGGCAAGGTTTACTTTAAAACCTTGTAAGGGATCATGTTTACTTAATAACATGGTCTAACACAAATCTATGTACGCATCAGTGCATTTATTTGTTACAACAAGAGAAGTCTTGTTTTTATAAAGTTATCATCTCTAAAACCATAGCTATCTACATTTGGTATCTACATACTCGACGATGAAACTACTCAAACAACGACTACAGCTCTTTCAATAGAACACGGGTCAACAATTAAGGGGGAGCAATTGTCAAACATTCAGAATCTTCGATGCCGAAAGTGCCAAGCTCACTAATTGGTGTCAAGACAACAATACCAATCGTACATGTGGTGTCAAAAGATGACTTCAGAAGTGACGAGGCGACCAACATTTGCATACAAGAACCATTTGATCCTATCATATGATGTTCTCATCAATCAGGTCCAACCTTGTCAATTTTTCTAATATGGTGAATATGTGATCATGTTACAAATCGGTATCATATCTCATACATTTGGTATCATGAAGATTAAACGGACTTGCATTTTTCTTCCCAAACCTTTGTTAAAACTTCATTAAATCAATTGATATTAAAAACATTGATTGGGTTTATATTTTTAATATGGGGGAGAAAATGTGATTTAATATGGGAAATTATCACAATTGGTTTGACTTAACATGATGGCTCATCCCGACATGTGCGAAATGTTTTCGAATATCGTGGCATATGTTAAGGGGGGCAAAATGGATTTGCTATACCAAAATGGATTTTTCATGGTGACACATACTTACCCTAATCCCATTTATTTCACGACGATGAAGATTGTGGTGACATAAGGATGATAGGATAGGTTAAGTCCAATGATTCTTCCAAAACCGGAGGAATCTTCCCAAGGGCATTCCAAAGGTAGAAATAGTAGTCCTTAGGAAAGATGGAGAAAGATTATGAATGTAGCAGAATGCCGACCAAGTACTTAAGTTAGCACTAGAAAAATCACAACAATGTGCTAGTTATGACGTATTGGTAAGCATTGAAGGGGTTGAAGAATGAAAAAGAATTGTAAAGATAAAGGGTGTAAAGAAAAAAGCCCTCCTTACAACCTTAGGCAGAAACCGGGTCAATACATATTCTATTGAGATCATTTTCAATGATTCTTTATATTGAAGATAGACATCATGGACCCAGTGAGGCAATGCACAACCCATCCCAGCTAACTCAGATATCTCTTAAAAGATATTTGTTTTAATCACACGGAGATCAACACGTTATCTTTCGATTTATTCACTCCAAGTAAATTGGTATTGAAAAGGTGGCACTCCTCTCCAGCCTCCGATCACTAAAATCCAAAATGCAAGATCGAGTCTAGAGCCATTTGAGATCATCAAATATCTCATTAGGACGCACTTCCATATTTCCTTGCTTCTTCACACATTGTGAAAAGTTAGAAAGATCTTAAGAGTCCTACGCAAAATCTTCATGATCTTGCCTGAACATCCGAGTAATACGAAAGTATTTACAATGAAGATGGAAATCCTTCTTGAGCGAACATCAAAAAGCTCATGGTAGGTACTTGTGCGATTCTTTATGAATCAAACTTGTGATAACTGGAAAGCAATAGTGGTTTAATTCTTAACTGAATTTAAACACGTTCCAGGCCTCTACGCAATGTCTTAGTGGTCTTGCCAGAACACTCAGAGTGATACCTTAGTGTTCACAGTGATGAGTGGAAATCCTTCTAGTGTTAACATCAAACAGCACTTGGTAGGTAACTTGCAAGATTCAATATGAATCAAGCTCATGACAACTGGAAAGCAACGATGGTGCGATTCTTTAATGAGTCAAACTTGTTCCAGGGATCAGAATTGACGGCTTCAATCATGCGGATAATTTAATCCAAATGATTCACTCTTTACGTTCGTAGTCAGCTTTGAACGGTCGAGTAAAGAGAACGGGTTTAACCGCGAAATCTTGTCAAGGAGATTTTTAATTAAATCTATGATGAGACTGCAATTATACATAGTCTCATCGTCCAAATCGGGCTTAAAACGCTCAAAATATCAGGAAAATACCCCTATATTTGCTTGTATTTGTGTCTTGTGTATTTTAGGTGCGGATATCGTGTAATCAACAAAAGATCACAAGAATGAAGCAAAAACGAACACGGGAAATGAAGTCGCACAAAGAACCGGGCCCAAATCATGGATTTTCCAAAAAGACCCTTGAAGAATTGAAGAATGTCAAGAATGGTCCTTCAAGAAATGAAGACTTGTCATTTTATACCCTTGTAAAACCCAAATATTACATGTGGGTCCCTAAAATGTCAAGATATTACATTATTGGCCCTTGAAGATTGCATTTATTGCACCACTAGTCCTTTACCCAATGTTGGAAAAAGCTTGTGCCATATTTGACAACTTTGGCAAAGTTGATATAAAGATAAAAAGAGTTGTTGGCTGTTATTTACAAATTGAAGAAGTGAAGAGACATGGGGGGCCATTCCTGTCCAGACAAGAAACCCTCACCATCCAACCAAAGCTTGCCACGTCACCCACCCAACTCCCATCCACCAATCACACTACACCTCTCCTCCACGTCTGAATCCCACTATCCCTAAATATAATAAAACTGATTATTAATCAGTTTAAATTAAACTTTCCACAAAACAACTTTTTAAATCATTAAACCCAGAAAAAAAGATTAACCCCCCCCCCCCCCCCCCCAAGAACACATAAACCCTAAGACACAATTAATCACAAATCAAAGGGTTATCATTTGATTACCTACAGATTAGTAATTAATCATGTCTTAAACACAACCCACCTCTTACATCACTCTCCCGTGACCCCCATGAGGGCCCCCATGTTCCCCTGCTACACTTAAAATGGTAAAAAGAGAATCCAACAGTCATCCAACGTCTCCTATTGATTTTCTTGCTCCCAAAGGACTAAATGAACAGCTATGATCATCCAAGACCTCCTGGCATTCGAGGACATCACAAGAATCCACTTTGACGAAATTCAAATTTCTTTGACCAAGGGGCTTTTTAGGGATTTATTGTATTAGGGTTTAACTCTTCTAGTATCTTCTACCTTTAGCTATATAAGCATCTACCAGATTGTGATAAGAGCTTGTTCCAGATTTTGTAAGATTTTAACTTTATTAATGAAAATGAACAATTTAACATTTTGCAAGATTCTGAGTTCCAAGTTTATTATTTGTTAAGGTTATCTTATTCAGTGTTGGGAAATAAGTTTCACTTTTATCAACAAGTTTTCAAAGAATCAGTTTTTAAAGTTTTTTTTTGGCAAAAGCTATTAAAATATTGAAGTCAGTTTGATTTGAAGTGAAAGTGGATTTTCAAATTGTTCTATTTGTTTTGATGAGCTTTGATCAAGAAAACCTCAAGTTTTCTGGTTGGTTTCAATGGTTTGAGAAGAAATCAATTCCAAAAAGGTTTTTTTTTTCTTTTTATAAACCAAAGAGATAAGCTAGCTTAATAAATAAGCTAGGCTTATACTCTTATAAGCTATTATTTCCAGGTCAATTTTTCCTTCTTGTTTTATCTTGGCAGGTTTATCAAATGAAGTATATTGGATGATGTGTGGACTGTGGTAGTCCAACATCATCATCATCTTTACATACCAAAAGCAGCCTCACAATTCTTCACCAAAAGCTAGCTTTTAAGCTATAAGGAGAAGGCATTAGCAGCCTTAGTGGGGCCTGGATGTGGGTCCCACATGGTAAGAGCTTGAACCCTCTTTTTGGTTTAAAGTAAAAGTTATGTGATAATTTGAGTTGAGCTGTTTGGATGATTGATCAAATGCTTTATATTGTTAGTTTTTTAGATTAGAACTGGTTAGGATAGAGGTGAATGGATTTGGTCCATGATAGAATAGATTTTCTTTGTTAAATTTTCAATTTTCTGATTTAAAGGGGTGTTTGGATTCATGTTTTATAATTAGTTTGTGAGATGCAAGTGCTTTGAAACGAGTTCTAATGCTCCCATTTTATTAGCTGTGTGTTTTATCAACTTTGTATGTTGATTTGGTAAGTTTGTGAAAGAGTTGTTTGCCAAAATCTTGATATACCTAGTTCAAAATTCAGTCAAGCCTTGACTGCCTTGATTTTGTATAATTTGCCTTTTCAATCTTGTAGCTTGATAGGAATTAGGGTAGGTTAGTACTTGAACTTGATTTGGGGAAGCAAGTGAGTGAATTGACTGAGTTTTGGCCAGCCAAAACTCACCCAATTGCACTTTGCATCAGCAAAACAAGCCAACAGCCCCCATTCCTATATCAGTGACTGTGATTAGGTCGTTTTGCTTGATTTTGTGAGGTGATTAATTGTTTTCATATTTTATTTGACTCCCCACAACCCAACTGGTTGTGGGGGTGCCTTTGTTTGCCCACAAAACCAAGTAACCAACAAGATCTAAGCACAAAAGTGCCCAGACCTGAATTCTATTGAAAGCAGTGGGAACCAACTTCCCACTGCTAGGGTAAAAGTTCCCCCTGCTAAGCTAACAAACAAAAACAACCCACATGTCACTGTCAGATTCTTAAAATTTTGTATTTAGTGGGTAAAAATAGGATTTAGAACTTGATTTTTGTTTCATAATTTTTCTTATTTATTTTCTGATTTTTCTATTAATTTTATTTTCTATTTACTGTTCATTTAGTATTTTTTTTAGATTAAATAGCATTTTAAATTACTTTTTAAGTTTCTGATTTTTGTCTTTTAGTGACAAAAACTATTATTTTTTAGTTTTGAAAATTTTCTTAGATTAAGAAAAACATTTTAAGGTTTTTAGTCTAAAAAGATTTTATTGTTCACTTTTTAATTAATTTTTAGAATTAATTTAGTTTAATTAGGGTTTTAATTCTTAACTGTTTTGTCTTTAAGTGAAAAATATTTAATTTTTCAAACTTTTTCATTTTTTTTACTGTTCATTAGTGTAATTTAGGATTTTTAAAACAGTCAAATTATTTTTAGCATTATTTTATTATTTTTAATCATTATTTTAGTTTAAAAATTGTTTTTAGAGTTTTAAAAATAGAAAAATAGTATTTAAAATTTAGGAAAAATACTTTTTAGTCTTTAAATAATATAAGTGAGTTATTTGTTCAATAAAATAATACTTTGGGCTTTTTCTTAATTATATTTAATTTTTGGGCTTTAACTAGCATTAAAAATTGAATATTTAATTAATAAAAGGTTATAAAATTTATTTATTGGATTTTTATGCTTATTGATATTATTTTAGACTTAGCTTTCATTTTTAATTTGTTTTTAGCTTAAAATTTTTAATTTTTCACGTTTTACGTATTTACGTTCGCGTTTTACGTCACTCGTCGTAGTTTAATTATAGTCGAACCTCGTCTTTATTTTTCTTTCTTTTCTCATCCAAAAACGACACTATTCCAAACTTTTGATTATATATATTGGCACATTAATCCACACACCTCCTCGAGAACGAACCCGCATTTATTCGATTCGTCGGTTTTCCTAAATCGTCGAGTTTAATACTTGCCCATTATACGCTCTTTTTCCTAAAAGACATATTTCTACGACTATCAAAATGGCGCCGCTGCCGGGGAGGTGTTTTTAGTGTGCCATTATTAGTATCGTGTTTGTGTGAGTAGTGTGTTTTTGCTTTTCAAATTTTGGAAAGCGTGAATATCGTACATACTCATTTTTGTTATTTTTCCTTATTATATTATAGTATCCAAATAAATTGTGTTTAGTTTTTCTAAACTAAACACACAACAATCACTTTACTATATTGTAGATATCCCATTATTGTTTTCGTTTTTCTTTGTGAATATATTACTATATTGTACTTACGTAGAACAATAAAAATACAAATACTCCAAAAGCGTGAAAGGCAACCTTGATTCGGGATTTCATCACTCGATCATTGTATTCGAATCCAAAGCAAAAGTTTAAAGGCAAAATATATAAATACTTTCGTGAGGCTTAATTTCAATTAACACATACTATAAGGTGGGTATAAGGCGGTTGTATTTCACGATCTAAGGGAAAAAGGCTCTTAAGTGCTTAGCGCCGCCTTGTTTCCCCCGCTTGCTTGTGCGTGTTTTGAGAAAAAGGGCTAATCGAGGGTTTGCCAACCAAAGTATTATCTACGTACATATATTTGCTTGTTTTCAAGATTAAACCCTCTTGAACGTTTTGGTGTTCCACCAACGTTCTAAAGTCATCGAAGGCGTTCACTTCACGTGATCGTTTCATTCCTTGAGGCTCCTTTAATCGAGAAAGTCGATTCGAGGAGAGATTTGTAGATTTGAGTCTACGTAATACAACAAAAATCCAAAAAAAAAATTTAAAAACAATCAAAAAATCAAAAATATTCTTCTTACCCATATCCATTAATTCTATTTCTAACCCTCTAGAGTTTAATTCTCGTAACACCATTCTCGTTGCATCATGTCAAATAATGGTGGTTATTATTCGTGTCCAGATTGTGGAGGCCCACCCGATGGTGCCAATTGTTTTTATTATGAGGTTATTGGAGGTCGAGGGGGTTATATCTATAACCCCGCTCCACGTGATTATGGTAACAATTTTCAATCTTACGACCAAGGTCACCCATCGTCTTAGTTTTATTCGTCGTATGATCCGTCTTTTAATTGCAATGATGAGTCTATTCATAATGCCTTTAATGATTTTGTGAGACGAAATAATGAGAAATTAACGATGGTGGAAGAACAAATGACAAGCCTTAAGAAAACTTGTAATAAACGAATGGCAACCCAAAGGGAAACTTTCAAAAAAATGGAAAACGATTATGATACCCTTTTTGAAGAGCAACAACGTTTGTATGATCAAAATCAAGATATGTGGAAAAGATACGTAGATAACATTAAGGAAAATCATGCTAATGAGAGAGATAAAATTCTTTTAATGTTCGAGGGCTTAGTGGAAAAATTTAATTCTTTGTCAAATAACACCAATCCTAATTCCGAGGGAGAGGTTCAAGTTCTTTCGACTCCTAAGACTCGTACGTCTCGTATTGATCCTAATCTATCGAATTTTAGAGTCGTGCAACCGTCGTCATCTAGTAAGAACGTAGATGAAACGAAAACGTCATCTCACGATGTTTTGAAAAATGTTTTTGAAAATAAACCAAAGGAAAAACTCGTAGGATACTTAGGAACGTTGAATCTTGTACCTTCTAAGCCTAATTTTTCTAATGAGGATGAAATTATTGAGGATTTTCTAAATCAATATACACTTAATTTTGATGAAGAAATTCAATTAAATGATTTTGAAAAAGAAAAATGTGACAAGGTTTTAAAAGAAATCGTTGAACCCTCGTTTTTACAAGATGAACGAAAATTTATTCCGAAGGGACGTGTTAGTAGTTTTGCTAAAATGTTTGAAAACCCACGATCGATCCTTTCGAAGGACAAAGTTGAAACCGTCAAGGCAAAATCGTCACGAGACGAGCCTTTACTCCTAATCCCACATCGAGTGAGATTTTGGATTTATCATGTGAGAAGTCTGCCGATGGCCTTGCTCGCATTGATATGTTTTTCGATGTCGAGGTCAAAACGACAAAGGAAAAATCTTCAATCGAAGAGCCTTCTTTTCCTAGTTTCACGACGGTTGAAGCTAGCGACTCGATTATCGAAAACTTTATTGCTCAACCTCTTCCACGAGGAAGAGAAGACGTTTTTGATCCCGATGGCGATTTTTCCGAGATCAAACGTATTCTTGATGATCCACCTTCTATTTTCGATTTTGATGAGGACCGTTGCGTTAGCCCGGAGGGGGATGATTTATTAATCGATTCACATTTTAAAAATTCAAATCCTCCTTCCGCCTTCAAGATAAATGTGGATGTTTTAAGTGTGCCTAGAATTGTTTTAGAAACACCAAATATTTTCAATTTAATCAACTTGGGTTTTCGTAACAAAGAGTTAAAAAATGAAAAAGGGAATGATTTTAAAATTGATTTGAAATTTTTTCCAAAGTTAACTCCGTCATCACCTCGCTTAATTGAGCTTGCTACAAACTCGTCTACTTCTTTTGACGACGTTTTGTGTGGATCTAGTATGGGGGAAGCCCCATTTGTTCCCTCACACTTCTCCACCGAGGAAGAGATCTTTGACCCCGGTATCACATTTAAGATAAAATCTCGGTCTTTCACCGAAGTAGTCACTAGAAAATCCTTCTACACTTACGGTATGAGTTTACCTCGAGTAACTCGTTTTGTTTGCCCACCCAATGTCCCATCCTTCTCTTCTCATTCTATTTTCTTGTGTCCCTTTGGGACGATGATGTTGGAAGTCGTGTTGTTTCGTTTATCATCCGAAAATGAAGACACGATCTTTGATCCCGGTATAGAGGTTTTGCCTTTATACACGGTTGCTTTTGGGCCTTGATTACATGTAAGTCCCACCAAAAATGACCGAACCATGATTATCCCTAAATGATAACATTTATGGGGATTCGAGTCGAGCTTTTGACTCGGTTATCAAAAACAAGGTGCCTCGTGGGGGAGACCCATGCTTATCCATGTAAATATTATTGCTTTTTAATTAACCTAATGAGGGGACTTGTGCCCTTCCAACCTTTGTTTCGTGGTTGTTCGTGTTCGTGATTCATTAGGTACATTGTCATCATTGAAGCCTCTCGTGTTCGTTTTACGTAGCACTCGAGCTTCGATCGTTGCCTTTGGAGATTCCGATATCCGATGATATCCTTTTATGTTCTAACGTTTATCTTAATAGCATAATTCATAAACGGATTTTAGGTTATTCGTTTTACCCTTTCCATGCTCGAGATTAAGCATTCGACTACGTCTCTAGTATGGGGGTGTTTGCACCCCTAGACTCGAAACATTGAGGACAATGTTTAGTTTTAGTATGGGGGGTGAGTAGATACTTCACCTTGCTTACGTCAACACGCAATCCAAAATTTCATCTTTTTGTTATCATTTTGTTGCAAATAAGGCTAAAAATGGCCAAATTTTAAATTTTTTTCGTATTTTTCATAAGTGTTTAAGACACGAATATAGGTTTTCCGATGGTGAGAATAAGAGTAATTTTTGACTCGACCGTGCGTGTTGAGCACTTAGCTTCAATTCCTTAACTTTTTAGGCTAAGTCTCTTAAATGAGGACGAGAAATGATAGAGTTATTTATAAGTCTCGTAATCGTCACGATCTCATGTGTAGTAATTATTAGCTTATTCTCCCTACGCTTTTGCATAATAAATTGTTAATAAATATTGATTTAGCGGTTTAATCACTATCCTTGGTTTCTAATTTGTTTTAGTAGCTTCCATGTAATTAAATTGGGAAAACATTAAAGTATCGCCAGCGTCACGGTTTTGAAGTACTGGCAACCCGAATAATCGAAAGCTTCACCTAATAATAAGATTTCAAGTGCTCACCTAAATTAAGCAAAAATTTGAAGCTCACAAGGCCAAAAAATCTATGCCCAAATTGAAAGTGAATCAAGCCTTAATCTTTGAAGCTTTAAAGATCCAAAATTCGCTTTAGCGTGAGGATATACGTCTTTGGCTAATAAAACCACCGATGAGGCGGATAATAAAAGGCAAGGAAAGACCGAAGTCATAATAAAAGCTTCATGGCGAAGTTGAATAAAAGATGGAGGTAAACCATGATAATAAAACCACCGATGATGAGGCGGATAATAAAAGTCATGGTAATAAGTCTCATGTTCAAAACCGTTATAAAATCGTGTTTATCGGTCCTTCTTGTTGACTTAATTTTTTTGACATCGTTGTCTATTAGGATGAATTATTAATTTAATGATTTTGGTTACACCGTTAAAACTCTATTTTTAGACTTAATCTCTATTCACGCATAAGTCAATGATGTATCCTCGTGATCATTAAGACAAAATAAAATATAAGAGATACCAAGTAGGAATAAGGGAGTTTAGGTTTGTAATTAACACTCATAAGAAGTGATCGTGTTGCTAACTTATAATAACAATGATCTCGTTACAAGCTTAGCATGGATTGAGTGAAAATCGAGAACGACGAAATTATTTCTAACGAAGCATTCACGTGTTCTTGTTCTATGATCCCAAAAGTCACTTTATTGTGATGAAAACAATACACTATGTCTAAAGCACATGTAGTAGTTTATTTAAGTTTATGTTTTCAATAAATGTCATCATAAAATGAATTTTAGAGGTGTTAAGATACTTAATTCTAGCATTGCGTGGGGACACGGCAATGGTTTAGTATGGGGAGTGACGAGACTGCAATTATACATAGTCTCATCGTCTAAATCGGGCTTAAAACGCTTAAAATATCATGAAAATACCCCTATATATGCTTGTATTTGTGTCTTGTGTATTTTAGGTGCGGATATCGTGTAATCAACAAAATATCACAAGAATGAAGCAAAAGCGAACACGGAAATGAAGTCGCACAAAGAACCGGGCCCAAATCATGGATTTTCCAAAAAGACCCTTGAAGAATTGAAGAATTTCAAGAATGGTCCCTCAAGAAATGAAGACTTATCATTTTATACCCTTGTAAAACCCAAATATTACATGTGGGTCCCTAAAATGTCAAGATATTACATTATTGGCCCTAAAGATTGCATTTATTGCACCATTAGTCCTTTACCCAAAGTTGGAAAAAGCTTGTGCCATATTTGACAACTTTGGCAAAGTTGATATAAGGAAAAAAAGAGTTGTTGGCTGTTATTTACAAATTGAAGAAGTGAAGAGACATGGGGGGCCATTCCTGTCCAGACAAGAAACCCTCACCATCCAACCAAAGCTTGCCACGTCACCCACCCAACTCCCATCCACCAATCACACTATACCTCTCCTCCACGTCTGAATCCCACTATCCCTAAACATAATAAAACTGATTATTAATCAGTTTAAATTAAACTTCCCACCAAAACAACTTTTTAAATCATTAAACCCAGAAAAACAGATTAAACCCCCCCCCCCCCCCCCCCCCAAGAACACATAAACCCTAAGACACAATTAATCACAAATCAAGGGGTTATCATTTGATTACCTCCAGATTAGTAATTAATCATGTCTTAAACACAACCCACCTCTTACATCACTCTCCCGTGACATCCATGAGGGCCCACATGTTCCCCTACTACACTTAAAATGGTAAAAAGAGAATCCAACAGTCATCCAACGTCTCCTATTGATTTTCTTGCTCCCAAAGGACTAAATGAACAACTATGATCATCCAAGACCTCCTGGCATTCAAGGACATCACAAGAATCCACTTTGACGAAATTCAAATTTCTTTGACCAAGGTTCTTTTTAGGGATTTATTGTATTAGGGTTTAACTCTTCTAGTATCTTCTACCTTTAGCTATATAAGCATCTATCAGATTGTGATAAGAGCTTGTTCCAGATTTTGTAAGATTTTAACTTTATTAATGAAAATTAACAATTTAACATTTTGCAAGATTCTGAGTTCCAAGTTTATTATTTGTTAACGTTATCTTATTCAGTGTTGGGAAATAGGTTAGAGATAAAAGGTTTCACTTTTATCAACAAGTTTACAAAGAATCAGTTTTCGAAGTTTTTTTTTTGGCAAAAGCTATTAAAATATTGAAGTCAGTTTTATTTGAAGTGAATTGGATTTTCAAATTATTCTATTTGTTTTGATGAGCTTTGATCAAGAAAACCTCAAGTTTTCTGGTTGGTTTCAATGGTTTGAGAAGAAATCAGTTCCAAAAAGGTTTTTTTTCTTTTTATAAGCCAAAGAGATAAGCTAGCTTAATAAATAAGCTAGGCTTATACTCTTATAAGCTATTATTTACAGGTCACTTTTTCCTTCTTGTTTTATCTTGGCAGGTTTATCAAATGAAGTATATTGGATGATGTGTGGAATGTGGTAGTCCAACATCATCATCATCTTTACATACCAACAGCAGCCTCACAATTCTTCACCAAAAGCTAGATTTTAAGCTATAAAGAGAAGGCATTAGCAGCCTTGGTGGGGCATGGATGTGGGTCCCACATGGTAAGAGCTTGAACCCTCTTTTTGGTTTAAAGTAAAATTTATGTGATAATTTGAGTTGAGCTGTTTGGATGATTGATCAAATGCTTTATATTGTTAGTTTGTTGGATTAGAACTGGTTAGGATAGAGGTGAATGGATTTGGTGCATGATAGAATAGATTTTCTTTGTTAAATTTTCAATTTTCTGATTTAAAGGGGTGTTTGGATTCAGGTTTTATAATTAGTTTGTGAGATGCAAGTGCTTTGAAACCAGTTCTAATGCTCCCATTTTATTAGCTGTGTGTTTTATCAACTTTGTATGTTGATTTGGTAAGTTTGTGAAAGAGTTGTATGCAAAAATCTTGATAAACCTAGTTCAAAATTCAGTCAAGCCTTGACTGGCTTGATTTTGTGTAGTTTGCCTTTTCAATCTTGTAGCTTGATAGGAATTAGGGTAGGTTAGTACTTGAACTTGATTTGGGGAAGCAAGTGAGTGAACTGAGTGAGTTTTGGCCAACCAAAACTCACCCAATTGCACTTTGCATCAGCAAAACAAGCCAACAGCCCCCATTCCTATATCAGTGACTGTGATTAGGTCGTTTTCCTTGATTTTGTGAAGTGATTAATTGTTTTTATATTTTATTTGACTCCCCACAACCCAACTGGTTGTGGGGGTGCCTTTGTTTGCCCAACAAACCAAGTAACCAACAAGATCTAAGCACAAAAGTGCCCATACCTGAATTCTATTGAACGCAGTGGGAACCAACTTCCCACTGCTAGGGTAAAAGTTCCCCCTGCTGAGCTAACAGAAAAAAACAGCCCACATGTCACTGTCAGATTCTTAAAATTTTGTCTTTAGTGGGTAAAAATAGGATTTAGAACTTGATTTTTGTTTCATAATTTTTCTTATTTATTTTCTGATTTTTCTATTAATTTTATTTTCTATTTACTGTTCATTTAGTATTTTTTAGATTAAATAGCATTTTAAATTACTTTTTAAGTTTCTGATTTTTGTCTTTTAGTGACAAAAACTATTATTTTTCAATTTTGAAAATTTTCTTAGATTAAGAAAAACATTTTAAGGTTTTTACTCCAAAAAGATTTTACTGTCCACTTTTTAATTAATTTTTAGAATTAATTTAGTTTAATTAGGGTTTTAATTATTAACTGTTTTGTCTTTTAGTGAAAAATATTTAATTTTTCAAACTTTTTCATTTTTTTACTGTTCATTAGTGTAATTTAGGATTTTTAAAATAGTCAAACTATTTTTAGCATTATTTTATTATTTTTAATCATTATTTTAGTTTAAAAATTGTTTTTAGAGTTTTAAAAATAGAAAAATAGTATTTAAAATTTAGGAAAAATACTTTTTAGTCTTTAAATAATATAAGTGAGTTATTTGTCAATAAAATAATATTTTGATCTTTTTCTTAATTATATTTAATTTTTGGGCTTTAATTAGCATTAAAAATTGAATATTTAATTAATAAAAGGTTATAAAATTTATTTATTGGATTTTATGCTTATTTATATTATTTTAGACTTAGCTTTCATTTTTAATTTGTTTTTAGCTTAAAATTTTTAATTTTTCACCTTTTACGTATTTATGTTCGCGTTTTACGTCGCTCGTCGTAGTTTAATTGTAGTCGAACCTCGTCTTTATTTTTCTTTCTTTTCTCATCCAAAAACGACACTATTCCAAACTTTTGATTATATCTATTGGCACATTAGTCCACACACCTCCTCGAGAACGAACCCGCATTTATTCGATTCGTCGGTTTTCCTAAATCGTCGAGTTTAATACCTGCCCATTATACGCTCTTTTTCCTAAAAGACGTATTTCTACGACTATCAATCTACCTGCCACAAGTACGATATTTTATATTGTCCAACGGTCTTCACCGACCGGAGGTAAAATGCTACTGAATTAGAATATAATGTTCAAAGCCATTTCGTTCGTGTCTACTTATGTTGCGGCATTTGAAGACGGTGGCGTTGCGGAATCCTAGAAGAACTCGTCCCCACATGCTTATACTCTATGCACTTAATACTTCATCTAATTCAAGAAAGCCTAAAAGTCAAAGTCTTCCGCTGTATCGAACTCTGAAGCTTTCAAGAATTACGAAGGTATAAGTATGTGGGACATGGTGTCACAAAGAGGCAAAGATCACAAATGATGGATGCATAAGATCAAGGCAAAAGATTAATGCTGAAGATTGATATCAAAGATCACATCAACATGTTCACCAAAAAAGAAAAAGAAAAGAAAGACGAAGACTACGAGCTCAAGACAAGCATAGTATGCTAGGTTTATTTTATTATTGTAACTTGGGTAACGCCCTTGTTTGGAGTGACCTCCCTTAGGGGGAGATTGGTGGAAATACGTTTTACATATTAGAAAGGATCGGTCACTCCAACAATAGTCTAAGTAGTATCTCGTAGTTTTGTTAATTTAATATTCAACAAACAAGGCCAAGCCAAGCCTACAACATGTGTAGGCCGACGACCCAATGTAAGCCCAAGCCCATCACATGGGCTTGGGTATATAAACCATCTCCTTAGATGGAGATGGTGTGGTTTCATTTTCATTTTACACATAGTTAATCACTTTCTCTCTCTAAAGTGTGTGTGAAATCATCTATCTTTCTATCTCTTTCTCTCTCTATACATAAGCAAGATTTACAATATCCTACAAGATGTAAAACGACTTTCACGATCTGAGATAATAGATACACGCACTCCGTGTTGAGAGAATTTCCTTAATGTACAATCTCGTAAGAGTTTCCATACTATTAGTCTCTTTAATAGGAAGAAATCGCGCAGATTTTGTAAGACGATCGACAATAACCCAGATGGTGTCATGTCCATTTGATGTCTTAGCTAATTTAGTCACAAAATCCATCGTAATTATTTCCCACTTTCGTATTGGAATCTTTGTTTGTGTCAATAGACCAGATGGTTTTTGATATTCTGCTTTAACTCTTGCACAAGTTAAACACTTACTAACATATTATGATATGATTGCCTTCATGTTAGGCCACCAATAGAGTTTCCTCATACCTTGATACATCATGTCAAAACCAGGATGTATAGAATACTTCGATTTATGAGACTCGTGCATAATCAAATCTCGTAAATTACCATAGGTAGGTAACCAACTATGATTTTTAATACACGGAATTCCATCTTGACGAATTTCAAATTACTTATCCATTCCTCTCAATTTCTCAGCTCTTACATTCTCTGCTTTAAGTTTTTCTTCTTGCGCTTCGAGAATTTGGATAGGTAACTTCGGAGAAAGAATTATCATTAATGAATTAACTCGTAACAGCTTAACACGCTCCTTTCGACTTAAAGCATTAGCTACTACATTGGCTTTACCTGGTTGTTAACGAATTTCACAATCGTAATCAGCAAGTAACTCTAACCAACATCGCTGTCTCATATTCAATTCTGTATGATGAAGAATAAATTGAAGACTCTTGTGATCAATAAATGCTAAACACTTTGTACCATAGTGGTAATGTCTCCAGATTTTAAGAGCAAATATCACCGCTCCTAATTCTAGATCATGAGTAGTATCATTCTTCTCATTCGGTTTAAGTTGCCTTGATGCATAAGCAATAAGTTTATTCCTTTACATAAGTACTGCTCCCATCCCTTGAATAGATGCATCAAAATAAACGATAAAGTCATCGTTACCTTCTGGTAATGCTAGGATAGGTGCTTCACAAAACTTTTGCTTCAATAATTAAAAAGCTATCTCTTGACTATCTTCCTAGATAAACGGTTTGTTCTTTGAGTAAATTATGTCAAAGCTTTAGCAATCTTTAAAAAACCTTCGATAAATCTTCGATAATACCCAGCAGGTCCTAAAAATTGTCTAATTTCCGTACGCGTACTAGGCTTACTCCAATTCTTTACCGCTTCAATCTTAGCAGGATCCACACGAATACCTTGGCTATCAATGACATGTCCTAGGAATTGAACAACATCGATCCAGAATTCACACTTCGAGAACTTAGAATACAACTTCTCCTTCTTAAGTAATTCAAGAATTATACCAAGATGCTTGGCATGTTCTTCTTTATTACGAGAATAGATAAGAATATCATTGATAAACAAGATTACAAATTATCCAAGTAAGGCTTACACACTCTGTTCATGAGGTACATGAAAACATCTAGTGCATTGGTTAAACCAAAAGGTATCACTTGAAACTCATAATGTCCATACCACGTCCTAATAGCAGTTTTAGGAATGTCGTATTCCTTAACTCTCATTTGATGATAACCTGACCGTAAATCAATCTTCGAATATACGATT
Organism: Glebionis coronaria; assembly: GCA_025667525.1. Taxonomy (NCBI): domain Eukaryota; kingdom Viridiplantae; phylum Streptophyta; class Magnoliopsida; order Asterales; family Asteraceae; genus Glebionis; species Glebionis coronaria. The sequence continues at coordinate 447,004,377 of CM046878.1, forward strand.
GATCTTGGAGTTGATCAAATAAATCTTGATTCTGGGTAATGGGTAACGATTCTTTATAGTAAGTGATGAGTTGGCATTTATACATGATCTCATCGTTCTTTTCGGGCTTTAAAAGCATAAAAATGTCATAAAATACCATATATATGCTTGTGTTTGTTTACTTGTGTATTTTAGGTATGGATATCGTGAAAAAGACAAAAGATCACAAGAAACAAGGAAAAACGGACACGAGAAACGAAGCCGTACAAAGAACCGGACCTTAATTCATGAATTATCCAAGATTTACCCTTGAAGACTTGAAGATTTGCAAGATTGATCCTCAATGAATGAAGAAATGACACTTAAAACCCTTGTGAATTCATAATTACAAGTTTGGTCCCTTAAGTTTGTCAAAATTACAAAATGGTCCTTCAACTTTGAAGAAATGGCAAGATTAGTCCCTCATCAAAACTAATTTGTCAATTATGGTCCCTCATGAAGTCAAAGAAACATTGAAGACCTTTGAAGATCAATAAAGTCCAAAACCAGCCCTTGAAATATCCAAAAATGGCAAAAACAACCCTTTAAACCTTTTCACCAAAGTTTTGTGGCAAAAGTATAAACTTGGAAAGTTTATTAACAAAGGAAAATGGATTTGAAGGCTTAAAAACTTGTTTTACCACCTTTCTGAAAAGACAAGGACCAAACATGTGCAAGTGAAACATTCAAAAAGAATTTGCGCCAAACACTTTCCACTTCCACAAAAAAACGGATCAAAAGTGTTACTATTCACCTTTCACCACTAGTTACCATTCCACTTAAACCAAAGGGTAAATCCCAATTACCCATACCCACATGTGATTCACACATGCAGAAACCCATCCCACACATAAAACCCTCTTCTCCACTCACCAAAGGGTCCCACACTCAACCTCGTCCACCTATCACATCACAACTTATTCCCCAAGGAATCTGACGTGTCAAGATCAACAACCAAGACTCTTAGCTTAACCCCAAAGCTAAAATAAACGTCCATGATGCATTTGGACAGCTCATTCCATCAAAAGATCTAGAAGACTTCAAGGGAACTTTTGGGAATTCAGTTCTAGGGTTTATGAATAGTGTTAAGTTAACAGTTGCCTATAAAAGGAGACCTCAACATGTGAGAGTCCCTTTGTTCCAGTTTTACCTTTTAAACTTGTAATTCCTATTTGAAATTTATAAAAGTTGGTATTTTTTAGAAAATTGTAATTCCTTTTTATGTTTTTGAAAGTTGGTGTTGTTTAAAGGTGATTCTGAGTTCCATTTGTTGTTATAAGTGTGCTTGAATCATTTGGTTCAAGGACGTTTATGTTTGGTAAGGTTTTCAAGTTTGAAAAAGCTTGAAAAGTGGTTTCTGAATTTGCTTATTTTGTTGTACTGATCCTTAACCAAAAGCTATAAGCTCTTTCAAGCTTGTTGACACCAAGCTTGTGAAGGGATTAGGGTCTTTGGTTGGGCTGTTTGTTCATTGTGTTGAAGAAATCAAACCCTTGAGTTTCTTCTTTGAAACCTCAACCAAGGCAGTCATCCTTCTTTCTTGTTGAAGTACCTTGGTCTTGTTCTAGTTGTTGAACAAGGTCCAAGAAGCACTGCTGGTCCTCCTAGGATGTTGTGGAGGACAGGTATAACCTCTTGTTAAGATTCCTCTAAAAAATCATATGATATTGTCTGTTTTGTATTTTGGCATGTGAATAGGTGATTTAGTGTTTGTGCTTTGTGTTTTATGGTTTCAATATGTTATTTGTCACCTAGTGTAGCTATTTGAATGATAAAATCAATAGGTTGTGTTTAAAAATTACAAGTTGCTTTGAAAAGTGCTTGATTAAGGATTGTTTGGGATTACTGGTTCATAAGGCCTTGTGGCCTTGTGCCCTTGGTTCTTAGGGTTTGGGAAGTCTAAACAAGTCATTTTGAACAAGTTTCAGTCATTGGTTAAGTTTTTGAAAGTTTGGAAAAGGGATTTCAAGTTTTGCAAAAATCTGATAAAAGTGTTTTTGGAATTGGTCAAACACATCAGATTCAATAACTTCTTTGTTAGTTGGATCTAAGGTCTGAAATTAGGTTTGGGAATAGTTTGGGCGATAAGATATCTATTGGTTATCTGGTTGTTGAATTTGGTGGCTTATTGTGTTTGCTATAGCTTATCAAAGTTGGCTGAAGTGGTCATTTGCATCAACAAAGTGACCACCTCATTTGGTGTTTGCATTGGTATTTCTAGTGTAAGGATTGTTGTTTTGTTGCTTGGATCCTATTTGTGTGCTGCTTGTGAGGTTATTTGGCTATTTGGATTGTTTTGTGAGTAGCTTATAAGCTTACTGGCTTATTGGCTTATTTGTGCCAAAACACATCAAGTCTACTCAACTGGTAGGCCTTGATTCACAAGGTTTGTACTCAAGCCTTGACCAGCAGGGTGAAAAACAAATCTAAACACTTCATTAAGTCTGTCAACGTCCAATTTGTGCTTTTTAGCGTTTGATTTTCACTTGTCAGCGTTTGACTTTTGGTCAAACTTGGTCACATAGCTTATTGAATCTGTTTTGCTTATTGGTACATGCAACAACTTAGTTTTTGTAATAGAACTCATTTTTCTCAGCTTAATAACAAGTCTGGAAGGTTACAAGTCTTTTGGTTAAGCTTTTGCTAGAAAACTAGCTTATTTGGCTTTTTCAGCCAGCTTATTGGTTCTCACAGCTTATTCTACTTGGCTTTTTGTGATTTTCTTGATTGATTATTCTTAGTTAAGCTATTTGTGAGCTTTTGCAACAAACTAGAGCTTCTAAAACAGCCTAGAACTCTATCCCGACTATTTTGTTGTTTTGTGGAATTGTTCTTGACTTATTTCTGGCTTATTGAGTGTGCTTTTTCAAAATTCCTTCTTACAGATCTCTTTAGTATCCCAAAAGAAGGTTGTGTGTCAAATTAGAGCTTATGGCATTAGCTTATTGCTTAATGGGCTTAATGGCCCAATAAGGATAAGTTGTTTGTTCATTAAGCTGTGATAAGCTCACTTTCAGCTTTTGGGCCTTCAGAGTTTTGTGTTTAGAATTGAATTTTGAGTCAGATTGGGCTTTTCCAAATCAATTGGGCCAAGTTTAACTTTTTCGGCTAAAAAGCCCATTAAGCTTGACTGATTTTGCTTTTGGCCCATTTGAGGGGCCAATAGGGGTATTTTGGTAATTTCACTTTCATTTTCTGTTTTATTAGGTCAAAATAAACTAGTTTGCAAGTTTTTAGAATTTTTTATAATTTTTGGATTCTTAATATTATTTTAATATTATTTTATTATTATTTTTCAAATTTCACATTTTTTCACTTTTTATATTTTCTTAGCTTAAATACATTAAAATAGGAATTTTGCAACTTTTAGATTAATTTTACCATCTTTAGATTATTTTTATAATTATTTTAAGTTTTAATAGTTTTTAAATCATTTTAAATAGTTTTTCTTAGTTTAAAAATTTCTAAAAATAGTTTTTAATCTTTTAGGTCATTTTAGAGGTTTACCAATTGAAAAATCTTTATTTGGGCTTTTTGATAATAATTTGATAGGGCTTTAATTAGCATTTAAAAATTAATATTTAATTAATTAAAAGGTTTGAAAACGTTTTGATCATTGGTAAACTCTTAGTTTATTTATTTTGATTTTTGGTGAATTTTTGGTAATTTTTAGAATTAATTTTTATTTTTGTACTTTTTACGGTTTTACGTGTAGTCGTCGTAGTAACTAATTTCACGTCTTCGTCATTCTCTTTTCTCATCCCCTTCTAACCAATACTAAACTCAAATCTTGCCACATTTTAGTCACACACATATACCTCCTTGGGAAACGAACTTTTGGAATCATAAGGGTCATTTGTGCACGGTTTTCCTAAACCATCGTACTTAATACTTTCCCTATTTTACCCCTATTGTTTTTCCTAAAGCAAGGGTGTGTAAAAATCTATAATCATTTTTGGCGACGTTGCTGGGGAGGTGTGTCATGATTAATTTGTCTTGTTGCTTTTAATATTAACCATAAATAGTATTTGTATTAGTAGAACTCTACTAATACGTATTATCGGTTTTTTTGGTTTTTCTTGTGAAATTATTATTACTATATTGTATTAAGTATCACAATCCATACAAAATATCTCCAAAAGTGTGAAAACACAACCTTAATTGGGATTTGATCTCCTAATTATTGTATTCGAATCTCAAACAAAAAGAAAAAGGCAAAAATAGATAAATACTTTCGTGAAGCTCGATTTTGGAAAATACAAACTATAAGGTGGGTATAAGGCGGGTATTATATAATATACCCTAAGGAAAAAGGCTCTTAAGTGCTTCGCGCCGCCTCATTTCCCCGCTTGCTTGTGAGTATTTTGAGATTGAAGGCTAATCGAGGGTTTTGCCGCCCAAAGTATTATTACGTATAATATATTTGCTTGGTTTTCTTTGTGATTAAACCCTCTTGAACAATTTGGTTTTCACCAAAGTTCTAAAGTCATTCGAAGGCGTTCACTCCACGTGATCGTTTTCATTTCTTTGAGGCTTCTTTAATCAAGTGTTTGATTCGAGGAGAGATTTGGTAGATTGTTGTCTAAGAAGATACACCAAAATCCAAAAACAATTAAAAACAATCAAAAACACAAAAAAATTGAAAATTCACAAAACACCCAAAAAAAATCTTCTTTGCTCACCTCCCATTCTTCGTGAAGTTTATGATCACTCGTAATCAAGCAAAACGAGCTCGTAAACGTCTTCAAAAGCAAGCAAATCAAGAAACGTTGATTGAAGAACAAAATCCAATTGTTGAACCTATTGTAGAACAAGAAGTCGTCATGGCTAATCGTACTATGATGGAGTTGCTACAAGCACCCACCGAGGGTTTTGGAGAGGCCATTGTGATTCCCGCTATCCTTGGGGAGAATTTCAAGATTAAGACGGGTTTAATGTCAATGTTGCAAGCTAATAAGTTTAGAGGTCATGAGAAAGACAACCCGCATACCACATAAGGAATTTTAATCGTCTAACCGCAGCTAGCAAGTTTAAGGATGTTCCACATGACGCCATTAAGATGATGTTGTTTCCATACTCGTTAGATGGACCCGCTAAAATTTGGCTTGAGAAAGAACCTCCAAATTCGATTTTGACATGGGGTGATCTCGTTTATAAGTTTGTGATCAAATTTTTTCCACCATCTAAAACAACACATTTGAAAAATGAGATTTCAAGATTTGTACAACGAAATAATGAAAGTTTTTCAATGGCATGGGAACGCTTTAAAGAAATGTTACATGAATGTCCACACCATGATTTTTCGGAATTGCATCAAATTGATACTTTTTATAATGGGCTTAATGATCATGAACGAGATTATTTGAATGCCGCCGCGGGTGGTAATTTTTTGTGCAAAACGACCGATGAAGCTTTAAAGATTATCGAGAATAAATCTAAGGTTTATAACCCTCTTAACACATCGAGTGTTGCCAATTTGGGTTCGTCATCGTCGTCATCGTCTCGTAGCATTAATGCCTTACATGATGAAGCTAATGAGGAAAATCGGTTTTTCGATAGATTTGCTAATCTTATGACTCATTGGAAGGCACAAGAGGCTTTGAGTTCCGCTTCGGTTAAAGCGGTTGCTAAGAGTTGTTTGTCTTGTGGTGGAGCTCTTGATCTTTCCGAGTGCATTACCGCGGATGGTAACACTTCAAGTGCTTACGTAGCAACGGGAACTTATAACCAAAACGGCCAAGGTTCCCGCCCAAATCAAGCTCCACCAAATCAAAATGCTAATAACTATCGAAACAACAACCAAGGTGGTAATTACCAAGGCAATTCACGTAACTACAACAAAGGGAATTATCAAAGTGGGAATGGAGAAGTTACTAATCAAAACCAAAACCGTGATTTTCAAAACACTACACAAGGTTGTCAAAATGCTCACACTAAAAATCTTCAAGGAGAATTTTTGGATTATGCTAAAGCAAATGATGCTAAATTTGATAACATGCAACTTGAGATGATTAGCTTAAGATCCAGTTGAAAACGAGCTTAAAAACAAACTTGCTAATGAACTTAAAACTCATGCTAATAAAATGGAAGGAAATGTTCAACGTCTTCAACAAAATCAACAAAAGATGGAACAAGGACAACATGAGATCAAGCAAGAATTGTTAAAAGCGGATTTAAGGCAATCAAAATTTGAAGACCGTATGGCAAAAATGTTTGAAGCAATCATGTGTAAACCCTCTTCCTCGGGTGGTCTTCCTAGTGATACCATTGCAAACCCAAAGGGAGAAATGAAGGTTATTACTACACGAAGTGGTAAAACTTTCAAGGAACCAATTTCTCGTTCAAGTATTTCTACGGAGAAGGAAATCGAGAAAGAGCCCGAGGTGATGGTCGAAAAGGACCATATCACAAGCCCACGAAGTACCGCTCAAACCACACCTACGGTTGAACCAATACCAATCATGGAACCCGAGATTCCAAGGCCGTTGCCTAATGTCCAACCCACACCACCCTTACCTTACCCTTCGAGACGTAACAAGGAAAAGGCACAAGAACGGAATAATTATCAATTTGAGATTTTTATGAAAATGTTTCGTGACATACATTTTAACATAAGTTTTCCGACGCTCTTATCATGATGCCTCGATTCGCCGCAAACTTCAAAAGTATGCTAAACAACAAAGAGAAGTTACAACAATCGTCTAGTTGTTCATCGGTTTTTCTTAGCCGTATACCACAAAAAGTCGGTGATCCCGGTAAATTCTTGATTCCGTGTGCAATTCAAGATATGGAGGAATGCTACGCATTGGCCGATCTTGGTGCTAGTATTAATTTAACGCCTCTTGAGATTTTCAAATCGCTTTCGCTTCCGGCTCTTACTCCTTCGAACATGTCTATCGAGATGGCCGATCATTCTACGATTTTAGCATGTGGAGTAGCCGAGGACGTTTTTGTTAAAGTCGGAAATTTTTACTATCCCGTTGAATTTATTGTTGTAGACATTCCTATCGATCGAAAAGTTCCTCTCATTTTGGGTCGTTCATTTTTGGATACATCAAGAGCACTTATTGATGTTCATGCTCGAAAAATCACCCTTCGTTTCAATGAGGAAGAACTTGTCATCAATGCAACACAAAACTCCAATCTTTCTCATGTCTATTCCATTGCAACTTTAATCCATGGTAATTCAACCAATGTCGTTTGCAAAGATTTTTCACCAAGAGTTTTAGGAAATTTCGCCAAAAACAATTTACCATTTCCTCCGCCGGTGGAGGTTATGAGTGTAAAGCCTACAAAGAAGAAATCGTCAATACTTGAATCGAAAAATCCTTCGCCTCACCTCAAACATTCATTCTTGAAAAGTGTTGATAAGTTGCCGGTTTCTACGGAAGGTCTTTCGGATGACGAATATGTAGACCCTGATGGGGAGGTTTTCTTTGTCGATAAACGTTTTGAGAACTTACCACCACCAAAACCAAAACGGGTTTCAAATGTGTGAATTTTTAGTGTGACTAACATCGTCTTAGAAACACCAAATATTTTCGACATAATCAAAAAGGGTTTTCATAAGGAGAGTTTAAAAGGTAAAAAAGGAAAAGATTTTAAATGTGATTTAAAAGATTTTTCTACAAATCTAACTCCGTCATCACCACGTGTTTTGAGTGCTACAAGCTCGTCTACTCCTTTTGACGATGCTTTGTGTGGTTTTAGTATGGGGGAAGCCCCTTATGTTTCCTCCCCTTTCTCCACCGAGGACGAGATATTCGATCCCGGAATTTCATGTAAAGGTGCGAGTCTACCTCGAGTAGCTCAAAAGTTTGTCTTACCAATTGTCCCACCCTTCTACTTCTCATCTCTTTGCTTCAAACTCTTTGAGTTTATGGCACGTGTTGAAGTGGCGTTGCATTGTTTATCCAATGAAAACGAAGACGCCATCTTCGATCCCGGAATTTTGCATCATTTAAGTACCTAGTCCTTAATACCGGTTGCTTTTTGGGCCTTGTTTATCATGTAAGCCCCATCAAAAATTGACCATACCTTGATTTTCCCTAAATGTTCACATTTTGAGGGGATCGAGTCAAGCTCATGACTCGGTAATCAAAAAAGAGGTGCCTCGTGGGGGAGATCCCATGCTTATCCTTTTATGCTTACTAATAACTAATTAGAGGGGATTTGTGCCCTTCCAACTCGTTGTCTCGTGGTTGTTTGTGATTGTGCTATCTAGATCATCATCATCATCTACGATTGAAGACTCTCGTGTTCGTTTACGTGAGCCTCCATCGTTTGCTTGAAGAAGTTTTTCACGAATCTATTGACATATCCTTTATTGTTCTAACAATTATCTTTTAGCATAATTAATAAACGGCTTTAGATATATTGTTGATCACCCTTTCCATGCTAGATCCTAAGCATTCGATTCTTCGTCTCTAGTATGGGGGTGCTCCACCTTTAGACTCGAAACATTGAGGACAATGTTTACTTTTAGTATGGGGGGTGAATAGGTACTTGCTTTGCTACGCCCTCACGTTTTCCAACTTTCAATGTTTTGTTTTGTTGCTAATAAGGCTAAAAATGGCCAAATTTTAAAATTTTTCTTAGTTTTCATAAGTGTTTTTAAGAGACGAATGTATATTTTCCGATGGGTAGAATAAGAGCTAATTTTTGACTTGATGGGCATTTGGGGCCATTTACATTCCTTAACCCGCTCAATTCAAGTTTTGCTAGACTTTTATATAGGTAACTTTAAAACGCGAAAGTCTTAGCTCATTCGGGTTAAGAACAAAAACTTTTCGCAAGTCCTATAATTGATCCTAGAAAGTCACTTATGAAGGGAACTATAAAATTCATTCCCTAAACTTGAAAAAGTCCAAGAAAGTGCAAGATCCTATAGATGGCTTGAAATCCCAAAACATTGATTTAATATAGTCTTAATGAAAGCTAATCCAAATTTGGCTTAATTTTGACTTGCATGGCTAAGTATTCACGAGTCTCTTTAATTAGAGTTCTTTTTATAGTGAAGAACGAGAAGTGATAGAGTTAGACAAGTGATCATGCTAAACGTGGAACATGAAAATGTTCTTTCAAAAACTCATATGTTTTTAATTGTGGCTTTTTCTTCCCATAAGATCAATTCATTAGAAATAAAAATAATTGCAATAAGTAAGGTTGTACGATTTAAAAGGTTACTTAGCTTCTAGCGCAAGATCGTTTAAAAGTTGCTCGGGGTTGAATAGAGTTCATAGCCAAGGCATAACTTATTGAAGCGGGACGCGAAGATTGGTGAAGATTCAAAAAGGCCCTAACAAGGCATGAGGAGCTCTATTTTTGCTAAAGATCCAATATGATGTGAAGTATCATTATTCCAAAATCAATATGAAGGATCGAGACACACGACGAAAAGCAATTACTCCCCTAAAGATCATGGAGAAAGTCTATCCAAAAAGACCCTAACAAGGTATGAGGATAAATATATCCAAGTCCGAAAAGGAGGCGAATCGTTGTATATCAAAATCCAAAATAAAGATTGAAGAAAAATGATGAAGTCGTGGTCCTAATATGAAGAATCTCTCAAAAACGTCAAGTGAAGAAATTACAAATATATGAAGAGAAGACCATAATTTCAAGAACGTCTTCCCAAGATTTGAAGTATGAAGTACATGCCAAATATCGGTCCGAGAAAGGTCTCAAATCGTGAAACGAGTTATGCCAAGATATGAACTTAAGGAGATACACGAGAAGCCGTTTTAAAAGATTTTGTCCTTCGGCTAACTATCGATTAAATCGTGCTACTTTGCTTTCGGACGAATAAATACTCAAATAAGTCAATATGAATCACTTGTGATCCATGACAAATAGTAAAAAATGCTAGTAACCCTTTTCCTTTTATAATAACTAGGATTGCGGGGAGAAAAAGTATTACACAATTTGGACGTATGAGTAGTGTTAGCATTGTGACTTGTACCAACAATGATCTCGTTTTTGCACTTAGCATGGAATGTATGACAATCAAGGATGACGAAATTTACTCTAAGGGACATTTACTTGTTTCTATTCTTTGACCCTAAAAGTCATACTGGTGATGAAAATCATACATTATGTCTTTACACATCTTCGTAGTATTGTTGCAAATCTTTTACTCTTTAATAAAGGTTAATAAAATTGAATTTTGGTGATGCTTAGATACTTTATTCTAGCATTGCGTGAGGGCACGACAATGGCTTAGTATGGGGGAGTGATGAGATGGCATTTATACATGATCTCATCGTTCTTTTCGGGCTTTGAAAGCATAAAAATGTCATAAAAGACCATATATATGCTTGTGTTTGTTTACTTGTGTATTTTAGGTATGTATATCGTAAAAAAGACAAAAGATCACAAGAAACAAGGAAAACAGACACGGGAAACGAAGCCGTATAAAGAACCGGGCCTTAATTCATGAATTATCCAAGATTTACCCTTGAAGACTTGAAGATTTGCAAGATTGATCCTCAATGAATGAATAAACGACACTTAAAACCCTTGTGAATTCATAATTACAAGTTTGGTCCCTTAAGTTTGTCAAAATTACAAAATGGTCCTTCAACTTTGAAGAAATGGCAAGATTAGTCCCTCATCAGAACTAATTTGTCAATTATGGTCCCTCATGAAGTCAAAGAAACATTGAAGACCTTTGAAGATCAATAAAGTCCAAAACCAGCCCTTGAAATATCCAAAAATGGCAAAAACAACCCTTTAAACCTTTTCACCAAAGTTTTGTGGCAAAAGTATAAACTTTGAAAGTTTATTAACAAAGGAAAACAGTTTTGAAGGCTTAAAAACTTGTTTTACCACCTTTCTGAAAACACAAGGACCAAACATGTGCAAGTGAAACATTCAAAAAGAATTTGCGCCAAACACTTTCCACTTCCACAAAAAAACGGATCAAAAGTGTTACTATTCACCTTTCACCACCAGTTACCATTCCACTTAAACCAAAGGGTAAATCCCAATTACCCATACCCACGTGTGATTCACACATGCAGAAACCCATCCCACACATAAAACCCTCTTCTCCACTCACCAAAGGGTCCCACACTCAACCTCGTCCACCTATCACATCACAACTTATTCCCCAAGGAATCTGACGTGTCAAGATCAGCAGCCAAGACTCTTAGCTTAACCCTAAAGCTAAAATAAACGTCCATGATGCATTTGGACAGCTCATTCCATCAAAAGATCTAGAAGACTTCAAGGGCACTTTTGGGAATTCAGTTCTAGGGTTTATGAATAGTGTCAAGTTAGTATTTGCCTATAAAAGGAGACCTCAACCTGTGAGAGTCCTTTGTTCTAGTTTTACCTTTTAAACTTGTAATTCCTTTTTGAAATTTATAAAAGTTGGTATTTTTTAGAAAATTGTAATTCCTTTTTTTGTTTTTGAAAGTTGGTTTTGTTTAAAGGTGATTTTGAGTTCCATTTGTTGTTATAAGTGTGCTTGAATCATTTGGTTCAAGGACGTTTATGTTTGGTAAGGTTTTCAAGTTTGAAAAAGCTTGAAAAGTGGTTTCTGAATTTGCTTATTATGTTGTACTAATCCTTAACCAAAAGCTATAAGCTCTTGCAAGCTTGTTGACACCAAGCTTGTGAAGGGATTAGGGTCTTTGGTTGGGCTGTTTGTTCATTGTGTTAAAGAAATCAAGCCCTTGAGTTTCTGCTTTGAAACATCAACCAAGGCAGTCATCCTTCTTTCTTGTTGAAGTACCTTGGTCTTGTTCTAGTTGTTGAACAAGGTCCAAGGAGCATTGCAGGTCCTCCTAGGATGTTGTGGAGGACAGGTATAACCTCCTGTAAGATTCCTCTAAAAAAATCATATGATATTGTCTGTTTTGTATTTTGGCATGTGAATTGGTGATTTAGTGTTTGTGCTTTGTGTTTTATGGTTGCAATCTGTTAGTTGTCACCTAGTGTAGCTATTTGAATGATAAAATCAATAGGTTGTGTTTAAAAATTACAAGTTGCCCTTGGTTCTTAGGGTTTGGGAAGTCTAAACAAGTCATTTTGAACAAGTTTCAGTCATTGGTTAAGTTTTTGAAAGTTTGGAAAAGGGATTTCAAGTTTTGCAAAAATCTGATAAAAGTGTTTTTGGAATTGGTCAAACACATCAGATCCAATAACTTCTTTGTTAGTTGGATCTAAGGTCTGAAATCAGGTTTGGGAATAGTTTGGGCGATAAGCTATCTATTGGTTATCTGGTTGTTGAATTTGGTGGCTTATTGTGTTTGCTATAGCTTATCAAAGTTGGCTGAAGTGGTCATTTGCATCAGCAAAGTGACCACCTCATTTGGTGTTTGCATTGGTATTTCTAGTGTAAGGATTGTTGTTTTGTTGCTTGGATCCTATTTGTGTGCTGCTTGTGAGGTTATTTGGCTATTTGGATTGTTTTATGAATAGCTTATAAGCTTACTGGCTTATTGGCTTATTTATGCCAAAACACATCAAGTCTACTCAACTAGTAGGCGTTGATTCACAAGTTTTGTACTCAAGCCTTGACCAGCAGGGTGAAAAACAAGTCTAAACACTTCATTAAGTCTGTCAACGTCCAATTTATGCTTGTCAGCGTTTGATTTTCACTTGTCAGCGTTTGACTTTTGGTCAAACTTTGTCACATAGCTTATTGAATCTGTTTTGCTTATTAGTACATGCAACAACTTAGTTTTTGTAATAGAACTCATTTTTCTCAGCTTAATAACTAGTCTGGAAGGTTACAAGTCTTTTGGTTAAGCTTTTGCTAGAAAACTAGCTTATTTGGCTTTTTCAGCCAGCTTATTGGTTCTCACAGCTTATTCTACTTGGCTTTTTGTGATTTTCTTGATTGATTATTCTTAGTTAAGCTATTTGTGAGCTTTTGCAACAAACTAGAGCTTCTGAAACAGCCTAGAACTCTATCCCGACTATTTTGTCGTTTTGTGGAATTGTTCTTGACTTATTTCTGGCTTATTGAGTGTGCTTTTTCAAAATTCCTTCTTACAGATCTCTTTAGTATCCCAAAAGAAGGTTGTGTTGTTGATCCCAAACTTAGATCGATTTAGCTTTATGTATACGAGATTAGATCAAGTTATACACGTAGAGAAACCTTTGTATATGTATATGATAATCTAAGTGTTATGCGGAATTAACACTTAAACAAGAACACACAAAGATGTAAACAAACTTTCACTTGATTAATGATAACAAACTTGCTTACAATGAAAGTGTTTAACGTATGAAAACTTATATTGAACATTAACCTAAAGGTCTTCTTTTATAGACATAAGAAGCCTTGTACAAGAAGTCTACGTATCAACTATTCTAGGTAAAGATAATTATAGAAAATACATTATTGATCCTATCTTTACTAGAAACAAACTAGAACAATATACGAGTAGACTAAATCTTTCCATCAGTGCTTGTCTTCAATGTATCAACGCTTGACTTCTTCTTGTCAACGCTTGATTCTGTCAGCGTTTGTTTTCTTCCTATCAACGCTTGTTTTCCTCTTGTCAGCGCTCAAGTAGACTGGCTTATATTTTATTCCCAATAATCCTCCCCTAAACTTGATATCTACTCTAGTAATCAAGTTTCTGAATAAACATTAAGAACTAGGAGGAATCTTACAAACTTGTTCATATTGGTAATAAATATGTCTGATCAAATCTTTGGCCACGTCACTTGAATAATCAATCTCCAACTGTGTTGTCTTCATCTTCTCCAAGACTTCCTTGGACATGGAATATTGAGCATCTACAAGAAGATACTCAGCAAACTTTGTAGAACTCAAGTAATATACACCAGCAGCTGAATACAAACGCCATTGAAGACCACTGAGATCATCTTCAAGATCCTTCTAAATAGCAGGATCTTCATCTCTTGGTCCACACATTCTCTTGAATGTTGACCACAGTTTTATTACATTTACTGAAGTAGGAGCTTCACTCTCATACTTGGCTTCTAACAACCTCCAAAGGTCTACCAAGTCTTCTCTATCAAAACTTGCAAACAAAGATATAAGAGTGGTAAAAGTGTGAACCTCTTTCCCATACCTTCCAATCTTCCAAAACCCACATTCATCTTCTTCATAGCTTATAATAGGGTTTCTGGAATCAAAAGGTAACACTTGCACCATATCTGAAGCTTCCAATGGTGAGAGCTTGATGCTCCTTCTTATAACAGCTTCACTTAGATTCAACCTATCCATATCTTTGGGAAACTCAAGAGGGACTCCCTTCTTCAAAGGTCTGGGAACAATCATTGCCTTCTTAAGCTCCATTTCTTCTGCAAGTTCTTCTTTCCTTTCATCAGAAATAAGTCTTAGAGTGTTTTATTCCTGCACTCTTGCCCAAATGGGATAAGCCTTGTACTCCAACTCTTCAAATGTCAATCCAATCAATTTCTTATAAGTCCATCCTGTTCCATGACATCTGAGCAGCATGTAGTACAACTCCCTTCTATCCCTTTTCAACAATGAAAGAATATTGCTAGCTTTGTGTCTCAAAATTACCTTGCAGTTTTTTTGTACTCTTAGAAGAATTTCCAAACCCCATATTTGGTTTGAAATAGTCAAATGTGGATTCTCCATACACCTATCTTCCCAAGCATGGTACATCTGAACAACTTCTGGCATGTCAAAATCTACTTGCAATTTCAACTCATTCAACTTCTCTCTTGCCAATTCATCACCATACTCAAGTCTTTCTGGTTGTTCTATTATCATTACACTTGAGTCTGAACTAGCTTCATCACTCCCTTCTTGTTCTTCTGAAGTGACAACAAAAGGTGATTCACCAACCTTCTTTCTTTCTTGTTCCATAATTTGTGCAGCCAACCTTCTATCAAACTCAACCTGTGTTGCATCCTTTGGAACATCTACTTCTACCATGATTCCCTTACCCTTATCTAATGGATCAATTATGGGTAAGGTAGATGGTAATACCTGTGAAGAAACTTCTTTGATGATGGATGATGACTGGAATACATCAACCTCATCTGCAGATCTGTCAACGCTCAAATTTGCTTTGTCAGCGCCCAATTTACTCATGTCAGCGTTCAAATCTTGTTTGTCAACGCCCAAGTTACCTGTCTCAGCGCCTCTTGTAATTTCCTCCAACATGGCTGTAAAAGACAAGTTTAAGTTTGTAGGAGTAACTAGAGACGTATCAAAACCTGGTTGTTTCTTTAAACTAGTTAGGGCCTCAACAACACCCAAAGATTCACCATCATGTAAGCCCTTATCACTCACATTTATCTGTTCATCCTCCCCTTTGGAAGATTCCTCCATCCCACACCTTGTGCTAGCATTTTCCAAAATAACAATCCTCTCCCTCAATTGCTTGAGTTCAAGGCCTTGTGTATTGACAATATGTACCAAGTCTGCATTTTGCTTTTGCAAGCTAATGCAGACAGCCGTCAATTCCATTAAGGTCATTGGTTCCAATCTGCCCTCTTCTAAAATGGGTATTTGAGCTCCCAAGTCAGACTCATATGGATGAGGTCTTAAAGATGTTAGGACTGCCTTGGCCAGCATCTAAGCCAGAACCAATAGTCCCAGCCTCATCCATAGCACCAACCACACTTGTGGTGGTGATTCTCTCTGCTACATGGCTAGGACCACTAGAGGAGAATGCTCCAGTAGTCCTTTGGCATTTTTGTAACCTATATTGTGGTGGGGTAGAAGATGATGTGGATTGGGTGGATATGGGTTGGTTAAGGGGTGTTTGGGTCTGTGAAGGATTGGTGTCAACGTTTGGATTAGTTGTATCAACGCCAACATTGAATGTGTCAGCGTCAAAGGGTTCTTGGTCAATTTGCATGTGTGTGGTGAAGGTAAAGATTTTGGTATTGGGTCAAGTTGGGGTTGTGGGTCTGGTTGGGGTTGTGCTGCTGCAATAACAACAAGCATAGCTTGGGTGAGGGGTAATTCACGGTGAGGGGGTGAGTTCATCTTTGCAAAAATAGCTTTCTTTCGCACAGGGATCTCATAAAAATCATCATGATCCCTTGTGTAGTAATTTTGGACATCAAAAACCATTTGTAAAAATCTGGGATAAGCTAAAGTCATTTTATTCCCTTTGTTTTTACACATGTCCTCAAAAATCATTTTAGAATAATTAAACTTTTGCCTAGTAGCAATGCACACAATAGCACTAGCAATGGATCTATTAATCTCATTGTGTGCAGTACACTTGGGACTCAAACATTGTAAGAGGACATGTATTAGGTACTTCCAGGCTGGGGGAAACTCTTGTTTATGATATTTGTTTAAAGTTCCCTCATCAGGGAAAGGATAACCCAAAGCCCTTAGTCCTTGTTCTATTTCATGAATAGGAAGGATGGTTATACCATCTGCATCATCAAGATGCAAAGCATGGCGAACCAAGGCTTCAGTAACCACCCATGTGCGCCCATGAACAATAGATGATAATGTAGTCACTCTATTAACTGTTGAGGAACTAACACTGTTCCAAAACTGCTTAATATGTGTGACAGGAATGAGTGGAGCATGAGAAAGAGCATACCTAAGTGGGGATGCATTCAAATACGCCACCATCTGTGTCTATTGGGGAAACAGAGTATCATCAGCGTCCAAATATGCTATCATATTGTGTTGACTCCTGAATCCCAATTCTAAATCACTTGGTTTAAATTTTTGTGCAATTGTTGAAAGCTGTGTGAATAATTGATAAAGATGAAGTATAGGATAAAATTGTGTTAGACAAGAATGATAGGTACCCTGTTTAAAAAATAAGAGCCAAATATATAGGAGAGAAATATGCATGTGATTAGTCAAAAATTAGGCAACTATTTTCAAAATACAATCATGAAAATATTGAAAAGAAATAAGCTTATCTCATGCATTAAATGAAAGTTATCTGCTCCCAAAATTACGGCCCAAAAATTTGTCAAAAAGTAACAACTAGGTAGGTCCCAATGAGTGTCAACGGTCAAAAATAACCCATCAACGCCCAACGGCTATATTCTTGTCAACGTTTGCCAAAGCCATGTCAGCGTCTAAATTGGTCATATCAACGCTTGGAAAAATACTTGTCAGCGTCCAAAAAAAAATATATATTAAAAATGAAAAATGATCTTAACAGAGTAATTTATCCTAGAGAAGATAACCTATAAGTTGATAATTATTATAGGGCGGCAAGCACTGTCCAGTTATGCACACTTGCTTATGCAAGATAGACATAACAGTCCTCTAGTGTCCCTTGCTAACCAAAACTCTTAACAACTAAGTTATCTCATAAAATTCTTTGTTACTCCCAGGTAAAACCCATGATAAAATCATACCCAAGTCTCCCAACAGACCACAACCAATTCTAGGCCAAAAATGTCTTGGCAGCATACATAGTATATCAACTTTGCATGCTACAGTGCCTCATGATTTAGTAAAACTAACTCATACTCACCTGTGGACACAATCTATGTAACACTCTCATTTTTCGTATCGGTACAGCGGAAGGGTCTTTCAGAGTGTTACGGGATAGCACAATAACTCCAATCATAGACAACACATAAAAATGGTTGTACAAGGTTTAACAAACATTCATTCGATAAAAAGGTTTAAAAGTGTACAACAGGTCCCAAATTATACAGGTCATTAAGTTTACAAAACACAGATCGAATGAACATTTTTAATATTAAGTGTGGGCCATCAGAGTCGATCTCCATCCGGATTACCTTCAAGCACCTGAGATAGAAAACATGCAAAAATCATATCAGCGAATGCCGAGTGAATTCATAGAGTTTAATGAAAACCGTTATATAAAACAATCATTTACAATCATTAAAATCAGAACACAAGTATATTATCGGAAGTAAGTCCACATATTGCTAGTCAGGCAATATATAAATCAAGCATACATCTAAAACCGTCCATGAGACCGTAGTCTCTATATTACCATGATAGGTAATATATTCATCGTTAATAGCGTCGTTATCATATATAGGATACATTTTTATTTGGATTAGGTTGTAGGATTATTATTAGTCGCATGACATTGTTACCTTACTGTGAAAACAGCGGGCCGCGAACCCGACAAACAATTTGCCCATCTAAGTTAGCGTGTCGTCACAAAAATCACGCTATGAAATCTTCTCATACATAAATTCGCTTACCAATCAATGTGGTACGACGGGGATCAACCGTCAAGGCGCGAACTGGGGTGATCGTCCTCAAATAGTACTATCAAATGCATAAGCGTCTACCAAATCCCGGTAGTTCACAATTCATGCTAATGGGACTTTAAGTGACATAACCTAACTACTAATAATCCTTTTAGTCTCGAATATAGGGTCATAGCATCATTCGGGTCCATCTCATTAAGCATACAATCGGGACTACTTGTGTTCTATTTATAAAAATCTAGCATGTTATCTCCCTCGCGGGTTTACAAATCATTTTATAAAACATTTAAAAGAGTGCGAGGCTATGAACTCACGTTGTTAATGAAAGGCGGATTATCGGCTACGGGCGTGCTTCGGTCACGGAAACCTATATAAATAATAATCGGTCTTAGACTCGGTCCAATGACTTTTATCAAAATAACAATATACATATATATGATTATTGTACATATGATGATGATCAAGTGGGTTCATAAATCCTCATTTACTCATTTTAGTGTTTACGTTTTAGTATCGTCTTACTAGTTCACTAGTTTTACCGATTTTACCTATTTTAAGTTCATTAAGTCTTTTATAAGTTCTTTTACTTGTTTTTACCCATTATATACTTATATGATCAGTATATATACTTTTCAGGTTGGGTCCTATTGGGTTAAGCCCAAATAATTCTTTTACAAGTATTTATCTTATTAAGTCCAATTATTAGTCTAATAGGTTTAGTTAGCTCGTAATTGTCCGTAATTCTTATAGTTCGGCTTTTATCGGTTTTTACTTGTCTTAGTTACTTATACATCAGTATATATCTTTATAAACTTCACATTAGACGGGTTTGGTCGTCTAAGTTTTATTTGATGAAAAACGTTAATTTCACGGCGATAGCCGAAAAAGTCGTAAAAATCAAGTTTATAGTTTTTATTACTTATAAATATTATTTTTACCACCATTTATATAATTTACCCATTCAATTAACCTTTTATACTTTTATATATTTAAGTTTTATAAGTTAGTGGGTTTATACTTTATATTTTATAAATTATAAAGTGAGTGCTTATATAATAATAATAAACATTATTTCCAAAATCTGATTTTTAACTTCACTTTCACCATTTTTATCATATCTAGAGTTATACAATGACTTAGAAGCTCATTTTTAGATGACAACTTCTTCATAATATGTGCTAAATATAACTTAGTTATAGCTACTGCCCAATTTGAGTCTAAGTTGCCTTAACAGTCCCTACAAAACTTCTTATCCAGATTGTACCACCTAACTTGTTTTGATCATATCTCACTCATTATTTTGATTCCATTGCATGGCCAACTCTCACATGTGTATAACATAATCTACTTTACTGTAAATAGATCAAACCATGCATTTTTATCAGTTATTCATTTAGTTATCTACTGTTTTTATACAGCCAACTAATTAGACATGATTTTAGCTTCATTTCTTATGGTTATCATCATTTTTAAGCATGTTTATCAACACTTGATCCCCACACAACATTTTTATCATCATATATACATCATATACATATACAAAATGAAAGAAAATACATTTGTTCTTTACAAAATAATAAGAGAAAAATGTAGAGGATGATCTTCTTTACCAATCCAAGTGGATTTCTTGTTTTAGGAAGGCAAGAACTTGATGAACACAACAAGTATCTCCAAGACCATCAAATAGCAAGATCATATGTTGGAAAATCAGCCCTAGGACACAAGCAAATCACCTCCAAAGTTGGTTATATGGCCATAAAATGATCAAGGTTTCAAGGAAACACCTTAATAGGACTAGTAAACATGTGGTTTGTAGTTAGAAAAGATCAATGAGGGTGTTTGTGGCTTGATATGGGACGACACACAGATGAAGTAGAGAGAGTTTTGAGAGTGAAATGCATGTAAGAAATGGTTAAGTGAAAACCATTTGTTGGTTTTGTGTAGTGGTGGAAAGGTTTAGCTTAAAGTGTAAGCATGAGCTTACACTTGTATAAACAAGTTAAGTCTTGTGCCACCTAAGTGTGGTGAGTCATTTTAGCCGTCCCATGTAAGCTAGTGGGATGGGGCAAAGTGTTTTGTCCCATCTCACTAGTTTACGGGTATTTCTCGATTCTAGTTTTCTCGATTTGCGTGCCCTCGGGTCGTTTTACGAAAAACGTCTTTATAAATTATGAATCACCGTCACAAAACGAATCCAATAAAAATTGTCTCATCAAAAACGGAGTTCAAAAACGTAAATACGTAATCCTAAGGTTTCCGGTTTAGTCGTAAAAGACGCCAAATTATGCACGTAAGCCCAAATTTAAATCCGTAAATTGTGAGTTCGTCAACCAACATAAAAATAAGTTTCAAAATATTATACGAGAAAATATTTAACTACCTGAAAATGTTAGATTTGTCACAGCTTTTCCTCCTAAAAGGGATCAACGTCCTCGTGATCCATTTCATTTGGATGTCCGTTTATTATTGAAATCGAAGAGGTGCGGATATTTCTTCCACATTTCATCCTCTCGTTCCCAAGTATACTCCGGTCCATGCTTTGAATTCCATCGGATCTTGACAATAGGTATCCGACTTTGTTTCATTTGCTTTACCTCACGGTCCATAACTTCTACGGGCTCTTCGATAAAATGCAACTTCCCATCTATTCGAACCTTACCTAACGGAATTTTCTCATCACTCACTGCTAGACATTTCTTCAGATTAGATACATGGAATGTGTTGTGAACACCATGAAGTTCTGGGGGTAACTCTAGTTTGTAAGCCACCGGACCTACTCTAGATAAAATCTTAAAGGGTCCAATATAACGGGGATTCAATTTTCCTCGTTTTCCAAATCTTATAACGCCTTTCCATGGCGATACTTTCAACATTACTCGGTCACCCACTTCAAACTCCATTGGCTTCCGCCGCACATCCGCGTAACTTTTCTGTCTACTACGGGCAGTCAACAACCTCTTCTTAATCTGAACTATCATCTCCGTAGTCTCCCGGATCAAATCCGGTCCCGTGAGCTGGGTATCCCCAACTTCACTCCAACATACAGGAGATCTACACTTCCTAACATACAAAGCTTCAAACGGTGCAGCCTTAATACTAGAATGGTAACTATTGTTATACGAAAACTCTGCTAACGACAAATGTTTATCCCAATTCTTACCAAAGTCTAACACACAAGCTCTCAACATATCTTCCAGTGTTTGTATCGTCCTTTCACTCTGCCCATCAGTCTGGGGGTGATAAGCAGTGCTCATATCGAGATTCGTTCCCAAAGATCTTTGGAGAGATTTCCAAAAATTCGATGCGAATCTAGGATCTCGATCTGAAATGATCGATACAGGCACTCCATGCTTGCATACAACATTATCGAGGTATATTCGAGTCAGCTTCTCCAGTGAGAACTGCTCCTTAACCGGAATGAAGTGTGCTGATTTGGTCAGTCTATCGACAATAACCCAAATCGAATTGTTTCCAGATGATGTTCTAGGAAGCTTGGTGATAAAGTCCATCGTAATTCGCTCCCACTTCCATTCAGGAATCTTTGGTTGTTGAAGTAGTCCTGATGGCTTTTGATGTTCAGCTTTGACTCTAGCACAAGTCAAGCATTGAAGAACATACATAGCTATGTCAGCTTTCATATTCGGCCACCAGTACAACTTCTTCAAATCATGGTACATCTTATCAGATCCCGGATGAATGGAATACTTAGATTTATGGGATTCTAACATAATCAAATCTCTTAAGCCTCCAAACTTAGGTATCCACATACGACCTCTTAAACATTTCACTCCATCAGCTCTAACCTCTAAAGGATCTCCTTCTCCTCGGAACCCTTCATTAACAAAATTCTCCTTCTTACAAGCTTCTATTTGCGCATTTCTAATTTGCTCAGGCAAATTATTGTGCATGGTCAAGAATAGAGAACGCACCCTGATAGGCTCTCTATCTTTCCTACTCAACGCATCAGCAACAACATTGGCTTTTCCTGGGTGATATTTTATATCACAATCATAATCACTTAACAACTCTATCCATCTTCGTTGCCTCATGTTCAATTCCTTCTGGTCGAGAATATACTGTAGGCTTTTGTGATCGGTGAATACCGTACACTTGGTGCCATACAGATAATGTCTCCACAACCTAAGAGCAAAGACCACAGCTCCTAGCTCAAGATCATGAGTAGTATAATTCTCCTCACTCTTCCTTAATTGCCTAGAAGCATAAGCTATCACTTTCTCTCTCTGCATCAAAACAGCTCCATAACCTCTAAGAGATGCATCACAATACACTACAAAATCTTCACTCCCTTCGGGTAATGATAAGATTGGCGCACTACATAATTTTTGCTTCAATATCTGAAATGCTCCATCTTCATCACTTCCCCAAACGAAAGGTTTATTCTTCTGAGTAAGCTTAGTCAAGGGTTTAGCTATCAAAGAAAATTCTTTAATGAATCGCCTATAATAGCCAGCTAATCCTAAGAACTGTCGCACTTCCGTTGGCGTTGTCGGTGCAGACCAATTCTTAATAGCTTCAACCTTTGCAGGATCAACATGAATTCCATCTCTGTTAATCACATGACCAAGAAATTGCACAGAATCTAACCAGAAATCACACTTCGAAAACTTAGCATACAACTTTTCATCCTTCAGCAACTTCAAAACAATCCTCAAATGTTCTCTATGCTCATCTTCATTCTTAGAATAGATTAGAATATCGTCAATAAACACAATCACAAATTTATCCAAGTAGGGCTTGCACACTCGATTCATTAAATCCATGAAAACCGCAGGTGCGTTAGTTAACCCAAATGGCATTACTTGAAATTCATAGTGTCCATAACGAGTTCTAAATGCAGTTATAGGAATATCTTCTTCACGGACGCGAAGTTGGTGATATCCTGACCGCAAATCTATCTTAGAATACACACTAGATCCTTGCAGTTGATCAAACAAATCATCAATCCTAGGTAAAGGATATCGATTCTTAATTGTCAACTTATTCAGTTCCCTATAATCAATGCACATACGAAAAGATCCATCCTTCTTCTTAACAAACAAGACTGGAGCTCCCCAAGGCGACGAGCTCGGTCGAATAAAACCTTTATAAGACAACTCCTTAAGTTGCTCAGATAACTCCTTTAATTCAGAAGGGGCTAATCGGTAAGGCGCACGTGCCACCGGTGCAGCACCAGGAATTAAATCGATTCGAAACTCTACTTGCCTTATTGGTGGAAGTCCTGGTAAATCTTTAGGAAATACCTCAGGAAATTCACAAATAATAGGTACATCTTCCAATCGTTTCTCCCTAGACTCATTCCCGGTCACTTGAGCTAAGAACAACTCACAACCGTTCCTGATGTACTTTTGGACTTTAATACATGAAACGATTTTCAAACGGGATTCACCTCGACTACCATCAATTACTAACGTCCTATTCCTAAGAGGAATCTTAACCTTCTTCTCTCCACATAAAATAGTAGCATTATTCAACGACAACCAATCCATACCAATAATAATATCGAAACTTCCTAATTCTATCAACATCAAATCAATCGGAAAGGAATGGTTCAAGAGATTTAGAGAGCATCCTTCTAATAGCTTATTAGTTTTCACTAATTTACCATCAGCCAATTCCACCTCGTAACTGGTACTTATCTCAACAGGTTCAATATCAATAAGGGCACTAAATTTAGTGGATACAAAGCTCCTATCGGCACCCGAATCGAATAAAGCAACAGCATAATGATTGTTGAGTAAAAACGTACCGGTAACGACATTCGGATCCTCTTTCTTCACCTCAATTGTTCCAAGTTGGTAGATACCACCCAGGGGGTTTCTTCCAGGTACAATCGCTTTCAACTTGGGGCATTCCGATTTCCTATGACCTTCTTCATTACAGTTGAAGCAAATCGTTCCCTTCTTACACCTTTCAACCTTGTGTCCAAGCTTTCCGCAATTTCGGCACTTCCAACAGTCGCCAGGATGCCTCTTGTTGCCACACTTAGGACATCTATCATCGTTGCGCGGTGCATTGTTGGTAATAGCATTTGCATTCCCCTTTCTCTGGTTCTGACGGTGATTGAAATTCTTCCTATAATCACCTCTATCTACACGCTCACCGTCTCCCTTTCTTTTCTCACCTACACGGGCTTCATCTTCCTTATCCTGAATTATCTGTCCAATGAGTTGGTAAGCCATTCGAATAGCATCATCAATGGTCAGTGGTTTCGATGATGTCACGTCCCCCCGGATATTCCTGGTCAACCCTTTCACATATTGCTCAATTCGGATCTCTTCGGGTTCAACCATTCGAGGACATAGCAAGGCCAACTCATGGAATCGGTTCGTGTAACTATCAATGTCCACACCTTTCATTCTCAGATGAATCAACTCTTGTTCTAACCTAATGATCACACTACGAGGACAAAACTCCAAAGTCATCCACTTCTTGATTTCAGCCCAAGGAGTAGCATTAGCAGCATCAAGACCCATGAAAGCAATTCTCCCGTTCCACCAAGTCAACGCACGACCTTTAAGAGTAGCCATAGCAAAAGTCACCTTATCTTCCTCCTTACATTTACTAATCCTAAACACCGATTCAATCTTCTCGATCCACTGGCTTAGTCCTACAGCACCTTCAGTTCCATTAAAAGGTAGAGGTTCACACTTCATGAACGTCACATAAGTACAGCCACCAACTTCAGGTGCATTAGTTCCAAGTCCTCCTACATTTCGTCCAGCATTAGCATTCACATTATTAGCATTCACATTCACATTAGTACCGCCAATTCCACTACCGCCAGCTCCACTACCGCCAGATCCACTACCGCCAGCTCCACTACCACCAGCTTCATTTCTAGCATTTGCCATAAATTCAGTCATAGATGCGGTAACTTGCTCCGTAATAATCCTACGTACATCATCCTCAGTCACAGCCTTCTTGGGCGGCATAGTTCTATAATTCCACAATTTCAAAGCATTAAGCATTCATCCAACAAGGATTCATATAATATGGATCGAATTCATAATCAAGATACAAATAAGGCACAATATGGAATTCAAGACAAGATACATATTTCATTCGATCTGAAACAAAAGTATTGTCTTAGTACATCCATATCAAAGTTCTAACACTATATACACTCAAAATTCGTGCCAAGTCTATTACTAACAAGTCGGTTCAGTCAAAGCTACAAACACAAAAGATCTAAAGGTCACTACTAAACACAGACTGGTCTACTGAGAACCGCCAGATGGTCCATCATCCATCGTCTTCTGGATCTTCGTCGGACGACCACTAGACACATCTTCAGCTGGGCGCTTACGGATTACTCCTCTTTCAACCATGTCGGCATAAAATCTACTGTTCCAACCCACAGATATATTCAACTCCTTTTCGGCTTTCTCACGCATCGCACAAGCCACACTCAACTGAATCTCCATAGAATTCACCTTTCTCTTCATAGCAGCATACTCACCACTTTCCAACACCGATAACCTCCTAAAAGCCTCATTCAAACCACGTTCTACATCACTCAAATCCAAACTAAGCAATTCTTGCTCTTTCTCACCAACCTTAGTCTTCGACTCCAGATAAGCAACCTGAGTCTGAACAACACCTAATCCAACCTCTGTCACACAACTCTTAACACGGGAAGCATCTAGATCACGTCTCAAGGCCCATGGTGCAAGACCATCAATATGAGTAACCTCTCGAGTACTAGACGACTCTCCTATCTCACGTCTACGAGTAGCAATACCATCAGTACCGTCAGGTGCATTGTCATCCTCATCCTCCTCTGATTCAGAATCAGATTCAGATGATTCAGACATTTCATCCCTAGGTAACTCATCCTCGGAATCAGACAAACAAACTGGTGGGGGCAAAGGCTCGCCCTATGGAACATCATACGGATATATAAGCTCAGCTTCCTCATCGTCATCAACCTCAACATCTATACCTACGTCCTCCTCGACATCCTCGTCGTCAATCTCATCATCTAACTCATCTAACCCAATCTCATTCTCATTCTCAATATCAGCATTCTCAATCTCCACATTCTCATTATCCACACTCTCATTACCCACATTCTCAATATCCACATTCTCTACTAAGTCAACCTGAGGGGCAATCTGATCTCCTAGTCCTAACTCGGGCTCGGGATCCTCAAATGGTTCCTCCTCATCATCAATATCAAAATCTACCAAGTCTAAATAAGGATCATCTTCTATATTAGGTTCGGGAATAGCATGGTTTTCTACAGGAATATTAGGGTCAGCCATGACAATCTGCATTTATATATATTTATCTCGTATTAGGATAACATACTAGTTAAACAATTACATAATGAAATCACGATATATACATATATAAATTAAATTATATATATCAAAATATATATCTTCTCAATAGGGCTTGTTGGTAACGTCGGAGATCTCTGGCACCGTTATAGTCAAAAGATTTTTTTTTTTCAAATATTTTCTCAAATGTTCATTGTCAAAAGATTTTGAAAAGTTTTGTTCAAAACCTTGGTTTTTAAAATCTTTTGTTCTCTACAACGAGAGCTCTGGTACCAAACTGTAACACTCTCATTTTTCGTATCGGTACAGCGGAAGGGTCTTTCAGAGTGTTACGGGATAGCACAATAACTCCAATCATAGACAACACATAAAAATGGTTGTACAAGGTTTAACAAACATTCATTCGATAAAAAGGTTTAAAAGTGTACAACAGGTCCCAAATTATACAGGTCATTATGTTTACAAAACACAGATCGAATGAACATTTTTAATATTAAGTGTGGGCCATTAGAGTCGATCTCCATCCGGATTACCTTCAAGCACCTGAGATAGAAAACATGCAAAAATCATATCAGCGAATGCCGAGTGAATTCATAGAGTTTAATGAAAACCGTTATATAAAACAATCATTTACAATCATTAAAATCAGAACACAAGTATATTATCGGAAGTAAGTCCACATATTGCTAGTCAGGCAATATATAAATCAAGCATACATCTAAAACCGTCCATGAGACCGTAGTCTCTATATTACCATGATAGGTAATATATTCATCGTTAATAGCGTCGTTATCATATATAGGATACATTTTTATTTGGATTAGGTTGTAGGATTATTATTAGTCGCATGACATTGTTACCTTACTGTGAAAACAGCGGGCCGCGAACCCGACAAACAATTTGCCCATCTAAGTTAGCGTGTCGTCACAAAAATCACGCTATGAAATCTTCTCATACATAAATTCGCTTACCAATCAATGTGGTACGACGGGGATCAACCGTCAAGGCGCGAACTGGGGTGATCGTCCCCAAATAGTACTATCAAATGCATAAGCGTCTACCAAATCCCGGTAGTTCACAATTCATGCTAACGGGACTTTAAGTGACATAACCTAACTACTAATAATCCTTTTAGTCTCGAATATAGGGTCATAGCATCATTCGGGTCCATCTCATTAAGCATACAATCGGGACTACTTGTGTTCTATTTATAAAAATCTAGCATGTTATCTCCCTCGCGGGTTTACAAATCATTTTATAAAACATTTAAAAGAGTGCGAGGCTATGAACTCACGTTGTTAATGAAAGGCGGATTATCGGCTACGGGCGTGCTTCGGTCACGGAAACCTATATAAATAATAATCGGTCTTAGACTCGGTCCAATGACTTTTATCAAAATAACAATATACATATATATGATTATTGTACATATGATGATGATCAAGTGGGTTCATAAATCCTCATTTACTCATTTTAGTGTTTACGTTTTAGTATCGTCTTACTAGTTCACTAGTTTTACCGATTTTACCTATTTTAAGTTCATTAAGTCTTTTATAAGTTCTTTTACTTGTTTTTACCCATTATATACTTATATGATCAGTATATATACTTTTCAGGTTGGGTCCTATTGGGTTAAGCCCAAATAATTCTTTTACAAGTATTTATCTTATTAAGTCCAATTATTAGTCTAATAGGTTTAGTTAGCTCGTAATTGTCCGTAATTCTTATAGTTCGGGTTTTATCGGTTTTTACTTGTCTTAGTTACTTATAAATCAGTATATATCTTTTATAAACTTTACATTAGACGGGTTTGGTCGTCTAAGTTTTATTTGATGAAAAACGTTAATTTCACGGCGATAGCCGAAAAAGTCGTAAAAATCAAGTTTATAGTTTTTATTACTTATAAATATTATTTTTACCACCATTTATATAATTTACCCATTCAATTAACCTTTTATACATTTATATATTTAAGTTTTATAAGTTAGTGGGTTTATACTTTACATTTTATAAATTATAAAGTGAGTGCTTATATAATAATAATAAACATTATTTCCAAAATCTGATTTTTAACTTCACTTTCACCATTTTTATCATATCTAGAGTTATACAATGACTTAGAAGCTCATTTTTAGATGACAACTTCTTCATAATATGTGCTAAATATAACTTAGTTATAGCTACTGCCCAATTTGAGTCTAAGTTGCCTTAACAGTCCCTACAAAACTGCTTATCCAGATTGTACCACCTAACTTGTTTTGATCATATCTCACTCATTATTTTGATTCCATTGCATGGCCAACTCTCACATGTGTATAACATCATCTACTTTACTGTAAATAGATCAAACCATGCATTTTTATCAGTTCTTCATTTAGTTATCTACTGTTTTTATACAGTCAACTAATTAGACATGATTTTAGCTTCATTTCTTATGGTTATCATCATTTTTAAGCATGTTTATCAACACTTGATCCCCACACAACATTTTTATCATCATATATACATCATATACATATACAAAATGAAAGAAAATACATTTGTTCTTTACAAAATAATAAGAGAAAAATGTAGAGGATGATCTTCTTTACCAATCCAAGTGGATTTCTTGTTTTAGGAAGGCAAGAACTTGATGAACACAACAAGTATCTCCAAGACCATCAAATAGCAAGATCATATGTTGGAAAATCAGCCCTAGGACACAAGCAAATCACCTCCAAAGTTGGTTATATGGCCACCAAATGATCAAGGTTTCAAGGAAACACCTTAATAGGACTAGTAAACATGTGGTTTGTAGTTAGAAAAGATCAATGAGGGTGTTTGTGGCTTGATGTGGGACGGCACATAGATGAAGTAGAGAGAGTTTTGAGAGTGAAATGCATGTAAGAAATGGTTAAGTGAAAACCATTTGTTGGTTTTGTGTAGTGGTGGAAAGGTTTAGCTAAAAGTGTAAGCATGAGCTTACACTTGTATAAACAAGTTAAGTCTTGTGCCACCTAAGTGTGGTGAGTCATTTTAGCCGTCCCATGTAAGCTAGTGGGATGGGGCAAAGTGTTTTGTCCCATCTCACTAGTTTACGGGTATTTCTCGATTCTAGTTTTCTCGATTTGCGTGCCCTCGGGTCGTTTTACGAAAAACGTCTTTATAAATTATGAATCACCGTCACAAAACGAATCCAATAAAAATTGTCTCATCAAAAACGGAGTTCAAAAACGTAAATACGTAATCCTAAGGTTTCCGGTTTAGTCGTAAAAGACGCCAAATTATGCACGTAAGCCCAAATTTAAATCCGTAAATTGTGAGTTCGTCAACCAACATAAAAATAAGTTTCAAAATATTATACGAGAAAATATTTAACTACCTGAAAATGTTAGATTTGTCACAATCTAGAATTGTGATAAGAGTATCATAAGGATACCCAAAAATCCTAAAGGTTCCTAAAACCTCCCCTTAAACTGTGATACAAATGTTGCCAAAAATATGTATGAACATAAAAAATTTATGTCAAGATAGGAATAGAAAATTCCAACCATCATCTATAAATAAAAACATGCTCAAATGATTCTCCAAGGATCCATAAGCAACTCTGTATCCAATGGTATAATGCTAACACCACCTGCACATTTAGATTAAAAACCACAAAACTAACATTGTTGCTGACAACAGCCCGATAACACTTGTCAGCGTTAAGAAAACATTTGTCAGCGTTAGACAAATATATTGCTGACAACGTGTAACAACCGTGAAAGTGCCGTATGATGCTAAGTTATCGTCTCAAGAGTTGTTCAATATGAGCATCTCTCTTAAGTTGTGGCTCACTTGTGGATGTGATATCCCGAGCCCAACGTCATTTATTTAATCCTATTTTACGTATATTTTTGAAATTTTTAAGAATTTTTATCGTGGAATTATTTGGCGGTTTAAGTTGAAACCAACGTTTACGGTCGTAATTTAAACGTTTGACGATTTAAGAAGAACCGATGACGACTACGATACCGACGGATGCCCAAAACTTACATTTTATTATCGATTGATCGATATTTGAGTTTTTCGAGAATTTTACTTACGGTTCGTGTTAAGTTGAGTCGGGTGAGTTTTATAGCCTTCCGAGTACATTTAAAGTATCCCAAAAATATTTTGGAGTGTTCGGGATGATTTCCGACTCCCGTAAAATTTTCTAAATTGACTAGTGAGTCAATCCCGCAAAGTTTTAAGGACGTTTTTACTTGAGGCCAAAAGAAATCAAAAATATACACTTTAGTCCCTCCCATCTCACAAAAAGGCACAAACACACACACACCACACATTTTAGAAAAAAAAAAGATCAAACCCCTCCCTTGTGTTCTTAGGCCGACGGCCACCCACCAAAAACCACCAATCCACCACCAAAACTTGGTTTTTGAAGAATCCAATCAAAGTCCCATGTTTATAACATCAAGTTAAGTAAATCCCACCAATAAAATTACACATGCAACAACATTTTTTTTAGATCTAATTTTTGATTAATCTTGATAAAAACTATGATTTGATTTAATTAATCTCGTGGGGTTATGTTTAAATGTGTTTAGGAACACACTACTAAATATTGGAGCATGAGAGATGTTTTCCCATGGTGATTTCAGCCCCAAACCCCACGGCACACATGGGGGTTTTGGTGTTCTTGAAGCTTTGATCCATTTTGTTCATGGTATGGTTCCATTTCTTTGTTATTAATATTTTATATATATTTAATTATATTGCATGTTTAGTTTTTGATGTGGGTTTTGAATAAGGATGAACATACAAGTGATTTAGGGTGTTTTGGTTTGATTAGGATGGTTATTAGGTGATGTTAGGAGTATAGGAGTTGATGAAATTGGTCAAAATGATGTTTTAATATGATTTTGAAAGAGTCAATTTAGATCAGATTGTTTAAGGGTTATTTTCGTGGGTTTAAGTCTAAGTCCAGGTTGAGAAGATAGGATATTGTTGTAGAGCTTCTTTTTAGCTTCGATTCGGTATAAGGTAGAGCTTCTAACTCAAAACGAGTCAAAAGTTATGATATTTTAAAGTTTGAGGCGTACCGGGTGATGAAAATCACAAGTTACGGGTTTTTGTCAAAATATAGGTCGAACGTCTAGGATTGTAACTAGAGTTCTAAAAATGTTTGGAAGTTTTTCTCAGGCCCTAAACTTAGCATTTTGAGTCTATTTTCATAATCAAGAGTCGGATTTTCAAATGGCATTGGTTAAGATGGTCAAAACGATCTTACGAGTCGGGTGTGCAAAACTGTCCGAATTTTGTACTTCAAAGATGTGTCGGGCAGAAGGTCTTAGGAGTGAAAACTTTTTATGAAATTTGGTGAGGGGTTTCTACAGATTATAAGTGATTTTTACAAATTTTCTCAGATTTTTAGGAGTGGTCTAAGTGGGGTAAAACAGCCCGTACATTCGGTATGTACCGGCAGAGTTGTAAAATGCGCAATAATTCTAATAAAGTATAAAATGGTTCGTGTCTAGTAAATATCACTTGTATGGATTTTTGGCGTGAGTTTATATGAACCTTGAGTGTTCTTAATTATGTACATACAGTACTTGAAGGTACTTGAATGTGTTGATTCATTACGTGTTTATTCGTTAGGTGTTGTATTTGATTTCCCGGGGCATCCCCATCGTCGGTGATCGATTTCGTTTACGCCGTAGTTACTAATACTACTACTACTGCGCCAGGTGAGTCTATAGCCTCGCTCTTTACTTTATTCAAATGTTTTTAACCCGCGAGGGGGATACATGCTAATTTAAATGAAAATGAACATAAGTCTTGATTGATTGTTGGACCCGAATGTTGCCTCGAATTTGTGTTGAGTACCTAGTTGCAAAAGTCCCTAAATTCATGAACTATTAACTATTGTCCTGCCCTCGAGTAGGGGGAAATAGCCGCTTATACAATTTGTAGTACTACGGGGCTAACGACCCAATGCTAGCCGAGAAGCTGTACGTTGAGTAAGTTCTGCGGTAGATTATCTTGTATGAGAGATAAGGTATAATTGCAACTGATGCCTTTAGAAGGGGCACTGGTTTCATCTAAATCACGCCGGTAATTATTACGCGGGTGATTGAGTTAACGGATTAGTGTCATGAGCTTAAACACAATTGTCATATCCTTGAGTAATAGATTGTGAGTACGACAATGCTATTGAATGATCATGATTGGTTTTTAATACTTATGTTCAACTTATGATTTGATAAACCTATAGATTCGCTCAACCTTTGTGTTGACGATTTTAAGCATGTGTTTCAGGTAACCAAGATTGTTAGCAGCGGAGCATGCGAGGATGGAAGTTGTGGTGGCTTGGCGGTCTACTTTGTTTTCCTCCCTTTTGCACTTAAAAATTTTATACTATGTCATGTGAATGAAAATGTATTTTTGGGTTGAGATTCAGTGGGGACCTAAACGCAAACTCTGTATTGTATTCTTTTGGGGTTTGGAAAACAGTAGACATGTACATTTTAACTATGTTTAAATTATGTCAAGACTTTTACGTCTTTTGAGTCATTTGATATATCTGGTGTGCGATGATAACTGTGTAGCACCCACATGTTGTAGTTCCGCTGCGCATAGCATTTGTGGGGGTGTTACAGATTGGTAATCAGAGCCATGAGTTATAGAGAACTAGGTCATTTTGAAAAATCCTAAACTATAACTTTTGGTGTCGTAAGAAATTGTCCAAGCACACAACTATCCTGCATGGCTCCGGTAAGAATTCTTTAGCATTGCTTTATATTTTAGATGTATCCCTCTAAATTGATATGAATTCCCTAAGTATTTAGTAAGTAAATACTTTGAGATATATATTGAGATATATTGTTTTGTACGTTGAGTACTTATCATCGTAATTTGCAAATTCTTATAAGATTATCGTATATGTTGCATGTAATTGGCATAACGGGCTACATTGCATTACATGGCAACACCGCGTTGTAATCCTACGTGTATGTAGGAATGATTGTATGTATTAGTATGTATATACTATGGTATTTAAAGGCATTGCACGTGAAGCAATGGTCCTTGTGTGATTATCATACGTTAAAATGCGTTTTTGTTGAGAATTCGGCCTTACCGCTAATTATCAATCTTGATAATTAATTTATTGTTCGAATAACCGAATATGAACCTCGTTTGATACCCTAGATACGTAAATGATGCTTCGTAACATATTTTATATCGACTAGGTTGATCTCGATTGTCGTTATCGCACCGTGATGTGTCATTTTGGACATTTTCTTTTGAAACGTAATTTACTTACGTATTACTTTATTTCCTTTATTCCTAATGGGTTTGTTATGTTAGTTCACGTAACTATAACATAGACGAAGTATAATCGACGATGCGTACATTGGGGCGGTGAATCATGTGTGTATATTATGAAACGTGGTTGAGGCGTGTTGCCATTTAATCGTTGTTTACTATTCTACTTGAATTTTAAAGATGTGTTTTAAAATAGACTGGCGTTGTGATCAAGCGCGATAACTTGGAATTTGGTTGGTTTTTGTGTTAATTTTGTGGAGTACGATTTCGAGACTCATCCGAGGCCGATAACAACATTTAGTTGACATACGTATTCTCGTTCCATTTATTCCATTTTGTTTTGTTGTTTCATTATTTTGAAGTTAATATTTTACATGACGAGGTCCGGCATTTGTGCAAGTTAAGTAAGCATCGAACTTTGTTGATTGAATGATTTAAACATAAAGTGTTTTATATATTTAATATTTGGTGAATGAAACTTTCGGATAAAAATGACGTATGATGTGTTTTGTAACAAGTAAAATTCGTGTAGAGAATAAACGGACATTGTGAAATTATTTTCCTTCAACCTTGGTTGGTAAATCGTAATAAGTAATTATTATTACTCGTAAAATCCTTGTTTTCATATATTAAAATTTGATACTAAAAGATTGTGATGGACTTGTTAAGAATTTGTTTAAATTAGTTCGAGAAAGGAGTTATAATAAAATTTGCGAGATGACTATTGAGTATATGTAGCTTCGGATTTAGTATGAATTAATTTTCGGGTCAATGTAGCAAACTTTTGGTATAATTTGTAATATAGAGTAGAAAAATTGGTCATATATTTTGGGGCTAGAAACTTTGTAAAAATTGGTTTATTTTAAACATAAGGTCATGTTTACGTATGCATTGGTGTAAACTAGAACTCGTCACTCGTTGTAGTAAATAAACTGGGATAAAATCGGAATATACACTTTAAGTATGAAATTATAATGCTTGAAATAAAACTTTAAACATTGATGGAACGTCATTGGAAATCATTTGTTTGTTTAAGTGTCGTTATAGAGAATCAATATGTGTAATTTGATGATGCTTGTTTAAAATCGTTTGAAAAATCTTTTGTTTTATTCCGCGACGAGATGTGTTAATTTTAATGGGCTAAGGATTAAAAGTTGAATTTTATATATATTAAAATTATCGAGATAAGCATTTTGGTTGTTTATTATATTATTATTATTGAGATTTAAGTCTCGACTAAAATCAGTAAGTATCCGAGATAATACCACGTGAAACCTCTTTATCATTTGAGTCGAATTACGCGAATATGATTTAACAAAACAGTTTTGGGGAAACCATGTGTGTAATAAAAGTCAAAGGTTGATTTTAAGAGTTAATTGGACTAGTTTGAGTCATGTTGGATACGTGTATATTTGTGATAATATGAGTCGTAATAATAATAACGTAAAACTTTGAAAATTCTTACTATGTACGTTTTTGGTACTTAAGATATGAACATTAACGAGATTTTGACACAAGTATGGGGATTCTCAAACCTAATGAATTGTCGATTATGATAACCGAGTCACCGCATCTACTAATGTTAATAATTTCCGAGAGATTGAAATTTTTCCAGAAATGAAAGCGTTGTAAAGATTGGAAAATGAAAGGTATAAATTCTTTAATGGTGTAACACAAATTAAAAATGTGTAAATGTTCGGTTTTACAATGTACAAGGTAACACTAATTATTATACGCAACTGGATTACACAACACACGCCTACTTGTATATTATTTAATAAAGATGTATATATAATGTTTTGAGTCACGATGGTTCGATCGTCCGACATCCCTTCTTTGATTTTGTGAGTCTGTATCTAAACATGAGTCGTCATGTGATTGTTCATTTTAATATTGTCTATGGTATGAAACCAATATTATTATATTTATTTTGTGTCGCTACTTCGCTAGTACTTGATGATGAGGGTATGTCACCCGGTGTATTTTGTCATGATCATGGACGCCGTAACTTTCTTCTTTCGGTTAATGGAACCTAAAAATTCTGTATTTACTTGTATGATGCTATAAATCTTCATTAGAGTGGTTGTTTATTTATATTTAACAAAAGCGAGGAGGCGTAGCCGCGTTACCAAATTGTAGAGGTGAAAGAACTCGATCTTCCTGGTGAAATTGTTTCTATTTAACCAAGTGATTATTCTTCTCTCCCCGTATACCCTTGGTGGAATGGGTGTGCAACTCGAGACGATGGGAAGTGTGATCGTTGTTTTATTTTTGACGCTTGTGTTGATATTCAACTTTTACTCCATGTATTCGTGAATCGCTGCTATTATCCTGAGACTTTTGTCATACATTTGAAGTATTTTCATTTCTAATGTAGTTAATTTCCGTTGGCAAATATATTGCTCGTTTACCTCGTTCGATCTCATTGATCTTAATTTTATTACTTGTTGTGCTTGCAATGATCTTTAATCATGAACCACCTTACCGTTATTTTGTGAATAGTCTATTGTGAAAATAGGTATGAGTGTGTCAAATGTTTTGGTGAACTAAATGCAAATGGTGTCGATTTCTTTATTTAATTATTTATTTATTTTTCCTCACAAAAAGGCAAAGTAAAAGTATGTTTCCAAAGTGGACGAAAAATGTTTGATGTGTTTCTTAAAACGATGGTAGCAATATTTTCCCATTTCAAATTTCATTTCAAATGATTTAATTATTTTGAAGGATAGGTCGAAAACTTCCATAGTCGTGTTTGGTATGTAATAATAATGTTTGTGTTGTCACTCGATCCTCAATTATGCACAGCTTAGCTAACTATGCATAATTCGGGAAGAGTCCTGTTTTGTTGGTTGTTGTTGCTTGATCCTCAAGTATGCATGATCTAGCTAATTATGCATAGTTTAGGAAGGGCACTATCGTTTCAAATAAATTGGTCATCTTGAAACTTGTAGTGTTTTGATAAATGTTTGGATGAGAACGTTTCTTTTTAAAAATGGTGGATCCTTATGCAAGTAATCGAATTTTCTTTGATTCTTAAAGAAAATTTTTGAATTTTCTTGTATTCCTTGAAATCTTTTCTTTCGTTTGGTGTTGACTTGGTAAGTCACTGTGACCGAGTAGTTTTTGGAAAATGTTTTTATGTGTTGGGTGTAACATGCGAATTTCATCGGAATCACGAGGGTGTTGATGAAATACCAAAGGGGCGCGAATCGACACTGAGAAGAGTTTTTTTAATAAAGATGGAAAAATGCCGAAGTAGAGGAAAACCGAGTTTGAATAACTCTAAGGGAAAGGACGAAGACTTCTCCTACGTCGAATGTATCGTACTTTATTTATTATTCTTTTCTTGTTCTTTTGATATGACAACGACACGCGGTAAACTGTTGAAGTTTACCAACTGTGCATCAGTAATTGGAAGACAATTCCATTGTCGTTCTCGTTTATTTAAGTGAGGGATCCTCTTTGCTTGACTCAACCATCCTTGATTATCGATGGTTAAACGATAGATATCCATTGTTGATGTTTTTGTGGTAAACCCTTGCCTTTTATGTATTTGTGTGGTAAGTAATCTGGTCGAGTGATCGTAAGTTGTGAGAACTTGAGACGACATTGTCCAATGAAGTCCGATCATGGAGAACACGTGCCATGTAATGTTTTTTTTAACTGTGAACGATGATATTTATTAAGATTTTGACCACGTTTGGGACGGAAGTAAGATGGTGTTCTTGTAGTATCTTTTGGGTATGGATCCGTGTGTGAGCACCCCACGATGACACATGTAAGTATTTTGTTTCTTTTTGAATATGCATCCATAGCTAGCAATCTCTTGAACCTTCTTTAACTTGCAATTTTCTTTTGACTGGACTCATCCGAGAATTATGTAAATATTCTTGTTTTATCTTGGCTTGGCTGATTAGCAAGCGTGGGTTAACTGATTGAACTGATTGGTTTAGCATGGTTTGGCTATGTTGCAAACATGTCGTAATATGGTTGTATGTGTTTCATAATGGCTTTTGTGTTTGTTTGGATTGTGATGTCTTCGAGAGAGTTATGTATACGCCGAATGATTTCGTATCGATGAATTCGTTTTTGACGAAGTAGGGTTGTATGTACGTAATATCGTAATAAGGTGATTTGGTACGACTAGTATTGATTTCTTCGTCTTTTATATTTTGAACGTTTTTCTATGAGGTGATGTGCGACCCGTGTGATTTTCTTTATGATTAATTGTTTTTATGAGACGATGAACCAAGTGAAAGGACGATTCGAAAGTTGGAAGACGTGCTCCGAGCGTATGTGTTTGATTTTGGTGGAAGTTGAGATCGTGGAAGGGCGTGATTCATTTTGGAGAATAAGAAAGGTGGGTCCAAAGGTATGTTGGACTAGTTGCCTACTAGTTGGAACTGCTGGATGAACTCCGTGGAAATGACAATACTCTTCATGTGTCGAATTTGAAGGATTATGGGATGAAAAAGTAGATCACCAGTTGGATAGAATGAAGCAGGAGAAAGTCAGTTGAATGGACTTGAAATGATTCGAGAGGCTACGGAAGAGATGGTGTAGATTAAGAATCACTTGCTAACCGCGAGAAGCTTTGAAAAGAGACGTGTTGATAACCGTAGGAAGAATTTGGGAAATTGAAGTGGAGATCATGGATCGAGATAGTAAGAGACTGAAGCAAGGTGTAATAGCCATGGTGAAAATGTGATAGAACCCGAAACGTGAACCGGAGCTCGAAACAGAACATGAAGACCTCTCTAGGAAGAAGTACCTTTATCTTCCTAGTAGTACAAAATGCGAGTATAAGAACCGGAGAGCGCCGGGACGTCGCTCCCTTAAGGGGGGAAGGATGTAACAACCGTGAAAGTGCCGTATGATGCTAAGTTATCGTCTCAAGAGTTGTTCAATATGAGCATCTCTCTTAAGTTGTGGCTCACTTGTGGATGTGATATCCCGAGCCCAACGTCATTTATTTAATCCTATTTTACGAATATTTTTGAAATTTTTAAGAATTTTTATCGTGGAATTATTTGGCGGTTTAAGTTGAAACCAACGTTTACGGTCGTAATTTAAACGTTTGACGATTTAAGAAGAACCGATGACGACTACGATACCGACGGATGCCCAAAACTTACATTTTATTATCGATTGATCGATATTTGAGTTTTTCGAGAATTTTACTTACGGTTCGTGTTAAGTTGAGTCGGGTGAGTTTTATAGCCTTCCGAGTACATTTAAAGTATCCCAAAAATATTTTGGAGTGTTCGGGATGATTTCCGACTCCCGTAAAATTTTCTAAATTGACTAGTGAGTCAATCCCGCAAAGTTTTAAGGACGTTTTTACTTGAGGCCAAAAGCAATCAAAAATATACACTTTAGTCCCTCCCATCTCACAAAAAGGCACAAACACACACACACCACACATTTTAGAAAAAAAAAAGATCAAACCCCTCCCTTGTGTTCTTAGGCCGACGGCCACCCACCAAAAACCACCAATCCACCACCAAAACTTGGTTTTTGAAGAATCCAATCAAAGTCCCATGTTTATAACATCAAGTTAAGTAAATCCCACCAATAAAATTACACATGCAACAACATTTTTTTTAGATCTAATTTTTGATTAATCTTGATAAAAACTATGATTTGATTTAATTAATCTCGTGGGGTTATGTTTAAATGTGTTTAGGAACACACTACTAAATATTGGAGCATGGGAGATGTTTTCCCATGGTGATTTCAGCCCCAAACCCCACGGCACACATGGGGGTTTTGGTGTTCTTGAAGCTTTGATCCATTTTGTTCATGGTATGGTTCCATTTCTTTGTTATTAATATTTTATATATATTTAATTATATTGCATGTTTAGTTTTTGATGTGGGTTTTGAATAAGGATGAACATACAAGTGATTTAGGGTGTTTTGGTTTGATTAGGATGGTTAGTAGGTGATGTTAGGAGTATAGGAGTTGATGAAATTGGTCAAAATGATGTTTTAATATGATTTTGAAAGAGTCAATTTAGATCAGATTGTTTAAGGGTTATTTTCGTGGGTTTAAGTCTAAGTCCAGGTTGAGAAGATAGGATATTGTTGTATAGCTTCTTTTTAGCTTCGATTCGGTATAAGGTAGAGCTTCTAACTCAAAACGAGTCAAAAGTTATGATATTTTAAAGTTTGAGGCGTACCGAGTGATGAAAATCACAAGTTACGGGTTTTTGTCAAAATATAGGTCGAACGTCTAGGATTGTAACTAGAGTTCTAAAAATGTTTGGAAGTTGTTCTCAGGCCCTAAACTTAGCATTTTGAGTCTATTTTCATAATCAAGAGTCGGATTTTCAAATGACATTGGTTAAGATGGTCAAAACGATCTTACGAGTCGGGTGTGCAAAACTGTCCGAATTTTGTACTTCAAAGATGTGTCGGGCAGAAGATCTTTGGAGTGAAAACTTTTTATGAAATTTGGTGAGGGGTTTCTACAGATTATAAGTGATTTTTACAAATTTTCTCAGATTTTTAGGAGTGGTCTAAGTGGGGTAAAACAGCCCGTACATTCGGTATGTACCGGCAGAGTTGTAAAATGCGCAATAATTCTAATAAAGTATAAAATGGTTCGTGTCTAGTAAATATCACTTGTATGGATTTTTGGCGTGAGTTTATATGAACCTTGAGTGTTCTTAATTATGTACATACAGTACTTGAAGGTACTTGAATGTGTTGATTCATTACGTGTTTATTCGTTAGGTGTTGTATTTGATTTCCCGGGGCATCCCCATCGTCGGTGATCGATTTCGTTTACGCCGTAGTTACTAATACTACTACTACTACGCCAGGTGAGTCTATAGCCTCGCTCTTTACTTTATTCAAATGTTTTTAACCCGCGAGGGGGATACATGCTAATTTAAATGAAAATGAACATAAGTCTTGATTGATTGTTGGACCCGAATGTTGCCTCGAAATTGTGTTGAGTACCTAGTTGCAAAAGTCCCTAAATTCATGAACTATTAACTATTGTCCTGCCCTCGAGTAGGGGGAAATAGCCGCTTATACAATTTGTAGTACTACGGGGCTAACGACCCAATGCTAGCCGAGAAGTTGTACGTTGAGTAAGTTCTGCGGTAGATTATCTTGTATGAGAGATAAGGTATAATTGCAACTGATGCCTTTAGAAGGGGCACTGGTTTCATCTAAATCACGCCGGTAATTATTACGCGGGTGATTGAGTTAACGGATTAGTGTCATGAGCTTAAACACAATTGTCATATCCTTGAGTAATAGATTGTGAGTACGACAATGCTATTGAATGATCATGATTGGTTTTTAATACTTATGTTCAACTTATGATTTGATAAACCTATAGATTCGCTCAACCTTTGTGTTGACGATTTTAAGCATGTGTTTCAGGTAACCAAGATTGTTAGCAGCGGAGCATGCGAGGATGGAAGTTGTGGTGGCTTGGCGGTCTACTTTGTTTTCCTCCCTTTTGCACTTAAAAATTTTATACTATGTCATGTGAATGAAAATGTATTTTTGGGTTGAGATTCAGTGGGGACCTAAACGCAAACTCTGTATTGTATTCTTTTGGGGTTTGGAAAACAGTAGACATGTACATTTTAACTATGTTTAAATTATGTCAAGACTTTTACGTCTTTTGAGTCGTTTGATATATCTGGTGTGCGATGATAACTGTGTAGCACCCACATGTTGTAGTTCCGCTGCGCATAGCATTTGTGGGGGTGTTACACAACGTCACAATAACACTTATCAATGTTAAAGGGACCTTTGTCAGTGTTAGAAAAATATAGTGGAAAATCTAAATCCTCAAAAAGACCAATAACAATGCATTATCATGTACATACTTTTACAAAAAGACCCCAAAACACATATTATGTGAGATTGATCATTCCAATACTTGTTACCAAGTATTGAAACCTTCCAACATCAAAAGGTTTAGTTAATAAATCAGACACATTTTCCTCTGTGTCAACCCTATCTGGTTGTATTAAACCCTTTTCAAAACAATCTCTTATAAAATGATGTCTAATTTCTATGTGTTTAGTTTTAGAATGATGTACATGATTCTTAATAATGCATAAAGTGCTGTTATTGTCAACAAATATCTTAGTATGCATGAAATTATACCCATAGTCCAACAGCTGGTTCTGAATCCATAAGACTTGTCCACAACAAGCAGCTGCAGCAACGTACTCTGCTTCAGTTGTAGAATTGGCCACCACTGTTTGTTTCTTGCATTGCCAAGATATCAACCTACTCCCAAGAAACTTACATCCACCAGTTGTGGATTTTCTATCAAACTTATCACCTCCATAGTCACTGTCTGAATATGCAATAAGCTCCAATGGTGAATCCTTTGGGTACCACAAATCAAGACTGGGATAACATCTTAGGTACCTAAAGATTCTCTTGACAGCATAAAGGTGACATTCTTTGGGAGTCACTTGATGGCGTGCACATGCACACACAGCAAACATGATGTCAGGTCTGGAGGCTGTGAGATACATCAACGAACCAATCATTGATCTATAGTGCCTGACATCCACATCTTTTCCATCTCCAATATTTCCCCAAGGGTGTTCTCTATCCATAGGAGTAGTAGCCCTCTTTTCATGTGGAGAAAAGCCAAACTTCTTCAAGATCTCTTCCACATACTTATCCTGAGAGATGAAGATACCATCTTCTTTCTGCTGAACTTGTAATCCTTGAAAGAAGTTCATCTCCCCCATTGCACTCATCTTGAATTTGTCTGTCATAAGCTTGGAAAAGTCTTCACTCATCTTTGGATTGGTAGATACAAAGATGATATCATCAACATAAACCTGAACAAGTAAAACATCCTTACCAGCCTTCTTGGTAAATAATGTCTGGTCTATGGTGCCCCTCTTGAATCCATTGTCCACCAAATAAGTGGATAATGTGCCATACCATGCTCTTGGGGCTTGATGAAGTCCATACATAGCCTTCTTGACTCTATACACCTTGTCTGGATTCTCTAGATCTTCAAAACCAGGAGGTTGCATTACATACACCTCCTCAACAATTGTTCCATAGAGGAAGGCACTCTTCACATCCATTTGATAGACAGTGAAGCCCATGCTGGAAGCATAGGCTAGAAATATTCTTATGGCTTCAATCCTTGCAACTGGTGCGAAGACCTCCTCATAGTCTATCCCTTCCTCTTGTGTATATCCCTGAGCCACTAAACGTGCCTTGTTTCTGACCACAATGCCTCTTTCATCTCTCTTGTTCCTTAGAACCCATCTTGTCCCTATAGGTCTGACATATCTGGGACAATCAACCAGCTCCCAAACATCCTGAATTGCAAATTAGTGAAGCTCATCCTACATTGCTTCCACCCAACTTGGTTCTTTGAGAGCATCAAAAATCTTCTTGGGTTCCTGTTGTGACAGAAAACAGGCAAACAAACATGCTTGAACAAGAGGGGTATCAACCTTCTTGTGAATATTAGCAATAAATCCTCCAAGACTTTGATGAGATCTTCTAGTCTGAACAGGAGACATCACATCACCAATTATAAGAGAAGGAGGATGATTCTTGGTTGTAGTAGTAAGCACTCGTCCTTCAAAAAGTCTGTTGTCCTCAATCTCATCTTCTATATTGCTAATATCTTCTTCAGACTCTCTTTCATCAATATGAACCTCTTCATAAGTATTGGAAGGTCCACCTTGCTCAAAACTAGAAGCTAAAATATGCTCATAAGTGTTGTCAACGCCTAAACCTTGATTGTCAGCGTTTGAGTTATCAACGCCTGGAATGGTGTTGTCAACGTTTGAGCCATCAACGCCTGAAATTGTCCTGTCAGCGCCAGATTTTCCTTTGTCAGCGCCTGAAGGATCATGCATGTTGTTAACTAGTGGTACTTGGGGACCACCATTTTCCTTTCCAGCAGCAGCAGCAGCAGCAAAAGCATCTGTCCATATGGGAATTGTAACATACTCTTGTATGGGAGGTGCCTTGTCTGCTTGTGATCCAACCTCTTCATGAACTTGTGTACCTGAAACATCAACAACTTGTTCTTCCACAACATTTGAAGTTACCTTCACAATGTCTGGATTAGTGACAGGCATATAATTTAAAGTCCTAGATAGAGGTTCCAAGTCAAACAACCAAGTTGGACCACTTTCAGGATCACTAGGTTTACTCTCTAAAAACCTAACATGTACTCTTTCAAGTATACGTTTTTCCTTCTTAAGGTAAACCCTATATCCCTTGCTCTGCACTGAATAACCCATGAAATAGCCTTCATCACCTTTTGCACTAAATTTACCTAAGGCACCACTAGTATCTAAAACAACTACATGACAGCCAAAAGGTTTAAGAAAACCAATATTAGGTTTCCTTCCCCAAAGTAATTCATAAGGTGTTTTGTTCTGTATCTTGTTGACCAATGCTCTATTCTGAACATAACAAGCTGTATTCACATCCTCAGCCCAAAAAGCTATGGGAAAATGAGCATCAACCAACATTGTCCTGGCTGCTTCAATTAGGGTTCTATTCTTTCTCTCATCAACCCCACTTTGCTGTGGGGTTCTGGCAACACTAAACTGCCTAGTAATCCCTTTCTTGGCACAAAAATCATCTAAAATCTTATTTCTAAACTCACCACCATTGTCACTTCTAAGCATTTTAACTTCATTACCAGTTTTCTTCTCTATCTGAGTAATAAAATCAATTAAAGTGTTAGCAGTGTCACTTTTCATAGCTAAAAAGAAAGTCCAAGTAAACCTAGAAAAGTCATCTGTGATGACAAAGCAGTATGATTTACCATTCAAACTCTCTATATTAGTTGGACCAAATAGGTCCATATGTAGCAAGTGAAGTGGTTTAGAACTAGAGTGCACCTGTTTAGACTTAAATGAGACTTTGTGTTGCTTGCCTTTAGACATGCAACACAAGAGTGGTCATTGTGAAAAGCCTTTTCAGGCAAGCCATCAACCAAGCCAAGTCTCACAAGCCTGTTTATATTCTTAAA
Source organism: Glebionis coronaria (assembly GCA_025667525.1). Classification (NCBI taxonomy): domain Eukaryota; kingdom Viridiplantae; phylum Streptophyta; class Magnoliopsida; order Asterales; family Asteraceae; genus Glebionis; species Glebionis coronaria. Next base: position 447,049,130 of record CM046878.1, read on the forward strand.
GTTTATGTGCCCTAGTCTCCTGTGCCATAGATTACTCTCATCTACTAAAGCTTTAACATAAAAACATGACATATTATTATTCATCCTAATTCCATTAAGATTCACATTATAGATGTCTTTATGTATAGGTGTTCTATAGTCAATATATTTCTCATCTGGGATTTTATAATCCTTGCTTAACACCAAGCATTCAGTATCAGTAAACAGAACTTCATTTTTGTTATCACAAACTTGTGATACACTAAAAAGATTGTAATCAAGTTCCTTTACCAGAAATACTTTCTCAAAACGCAAGTTCTTGGTGAGAAGAGTTCCTTTGCCTGTGATAGTTCCATATCCGCCTCCAAAGTAAACCTTATTACCATCCTTAATGGGAGTGAAGTTATTGAGATAATCTTCCTTCCCTGTCATGTGCCTGGAGCATCCACTGTCCCAATATCCATAATCATTGACCTGTTTTTGAATGCCCTACACATAAAGAAAACAAGTTAGTTTTCTTTGGGAACCCAAGCCTTAGCAGACTTGGATTCATCTGGTTGTTCAACAAGAACAGACTTAGTTCTCATAACAACCCCTTGTTCATCCCTCTTTGGATTAAATACCCAGTTAACCCCATTAGGTTTTGTAATGACCTTTGAAATGTAGTTAAATCTGTTGCAGGTCATAGAAATCCCATTATCATTAGGGTTTTGATCTTGCTTAGGTCTCCATGTCAAGCTTGAAGAAGCTTTAGACCCCTTACCCTGTGGTTGCAAATATTTAGGTCTGGTCACGTTTCTGTCAGCGTTAGATTTGGTCTTGTCAACGCTGAAATTATGCTTGTCAGCGTTAAACCTAGGGTTTGCTACAGAAACCCATTGCCTATTAGACCAAGTATTGGTCTTTTGAAAAGGTCTTTGTCCATGAGTGTTAGACCCTCTAGTGAAGAAAGGGGCTGGTCTAACAACTTGAGGACTTTGCTCCACACAAGTTTTGGGTCTGACAACGTTTGACTTTTTAACAGCGTTGACCTTGGAAGCGTTAACACACTTATATGCTAAATGTGAAATGCTACCACAAGTGTAACAGGCTTTTCTAGACACAACCCTAGGTCTAGAAGAGAAGAAGCATGTTCCATCATTACTAACTTGGCTTTTAGGTGACCTAGTATTCCTATACATCTATGCATACTTGATACTAGGTTTTCTAACAGTGTTTGAGCCAAGGTCAACCGTCTTACCAATGATTGGGTTTGTTACCTTAATGGGGGTTGACTCATTAGGACTTTCACATAACAAACCACCCTTAACAAACAGGGTAGGGTTGGCTTTCTTCCATTCATTCAAGTCAGTCAACTTATGTTGATACTCTTCAACTGGGGTAATGACTCTTGGTGGAGGAATAAATTCCTCCTCTTGGAGTTCTGGTAGACCAGTCCAAGATAGGTCCTTTCTTTGGACACCATAGAAGTCCCCAGCTGGTGGTGGAACCATAGTATAGTCTTTCATCCCAATCCCAGTCATGTCCTTAGGATCCCTTTGTTTATTAACACACTCTCCTAGGGTTTGTGTGGCCTTATCAAATCTATAGATTTTATGGTCAACATTATCCTTATTTTTGATGGCATCATCTAACTTAGCCTGTATATCAGTGTTGACCATTTCCATGATGTTTCTAATATCATTACGTATCTAAATCATGTTTTAACATATTTATTTTATCTTTTAAGTCAAATTCCATTTTCTTGTACTCAGAGATTGTCTTCTCAGTTTGAGTGAGAGCAATTTCATAATTAGACAGTTTGCATCTCTCGATACTCACATCATCTAACAATCATAACACCTCTTTCTTAAGTTTTTCAGTATTTAACCTACAACCCTTACTACAAAAAGCATCATCGTATACCTCATTATCTGATGAAGAGGAGGAGTGTGCCATGAGAGCATATTGAACATGCTCTTCTTCTTCTATCTCAGCAACCAAAGCTTTATCCTCTTCCCTATCCTTAACCAAATAGCTCCAGTCCCATCTAATACCATCAATGTCTTGAACTGCTACCATGGCCTTAGGATCCTAAGCCTTGACAACTTGGCTTGAGGGTTTGCCAGCATCAGATCTTCTTGGAGATCTGCATTCCCTCATGAAGTGCCCCATACGATGACAATTGTAGCACTCAACCTTGGATTTGTCAAATCCAGCAGTGTTCTTTGCATTAAAGGTCATCTTCTTCTTAAACCTTCTATTCCACCTGTTTGCTCTTATACTAGCAAGAGCCATGTTCCACTTAATATCCATCTCCTCCAAGTGCTCATCACTTATTTGCTCAAGGTCCTCATATGTAATCACTGAACCATTGGGCAAAGAAGCAATGTAAGCACACACAAATCCAGATCCAAACCAGCAGGCTTCACTCTTGGAGAATCACTTTTGTATGTGTCAGCGTCTGAATATGAGGCGTTGACAGGATATGATCCAGCGTTGACACATGTTGATCTAGTAACTGGGTGCATGTAAGAGTCCTTCTAATCAAATTGACCTTAACTGCGTGAGAAGAAGGCCATGTTACTATTGGTAGACTTACTTCCATGCTCCAAAAGAGTTTCATTCTCCAACAGCCTTAGTTTGTTGTAGATATCATCAAAAGTTGAACTTTTGTGAGTGTTATTGGCAAGTATAGATCTTGCCTCAATCTTCCACGCATCACCAAGACTTTTAAGAAATGTAGCATTAATGTCAACATCACCAAGTTGTGTCCCCATGAAGGACAGCTTGCTTGTAATGTCAAGCAGTCTGCTTCTCACACTACTAAGCTTCTCATTAGGTTCTGCCTTGAAAACAGCATACTCATGCATGAGTTGCTTCTTCTTCTATTCCCTAGTATCATCATTGCCACCATATGCAACTTCAAGAGCTGCCCAAAGGTCTTTTGCAGAATCATAACCTCTGTATTTATGCTGGTTCTCTTGTCCCAAAGAGAGTTTCAGAATGTTTAGGGTTTTCATATCAACCCTTCTCTTTGCTATGTCTTCAGCAGACACAGCTCTACCATCACCAGGTTTTTCTTTCTTATCTGCTTCTGGACATCCAGCAATAGCAGTTCTTGCAGCAATGGCATCAGCAATCTTTTGAGCTTTATTGAATGTGTTTCCATATTCAATAATCTCCCAGAGAGTGTAATCATAGATTCCTAGATATTGCTCAAAGTTGAATTTCCACAACTCGAAGTTGGTTGCATCAAGCATGGGAATCTTGATGTTTGGTAAAGGTGAGGAGGAGGAGGTTACTTCTGGATTTGACATGATGTTTTTAGGGTTTTGTGAAAATTAGAGTTTTTGGTGATTTTAGGGTTCTTGTGTTCTTTAAGATCAAAAGTTTCTCAACAAGCTCTAATACCACTTGTTGATCCCAAACTTAGATCGATTTAGCTTTATGTATACAAGATTAGATCAAGTTATACACGTAGAGAAACCTTTGTATATGTATATGATAATCTAAGTGTTATGCGGAATTAACACTTAAACAAGAACACACAAAGATGTAAACAAACTTTCACTTGATTAATGATAACAAACTTGCTTACAATGAAAGTGTTTAACGTATGAAAACTTATATTGAACATTAACCTAAAGGTCTTCTTTTATAGACATAAGAAGCCTTGTACAAGAAGTCTACGTATCATATATTCTAGGTAAAGATAATTATAGAAAATACATTATTGATCATATCTTTACTAGAAACAAACTAGAACAATATACGCGTAGACTAAATCTTTCCATCAGTGCTTGTCTTCAATGTATCAACGCTTGACTTCTTCTTGTCAACGCTTGATTCTGTCAGCGTTTGTTTTCTTCCTATCAACGCTTGTTTTCCTCTTGTCAGCGCTCAAGTAGACTGGCTTATATTTTATTCCCAACATGTGTGTCAAATTAGAGCTTATGGCATTAGCTTATTGCTTAATGGGCTTAATGGCCCAATAAGGATAAGTTGTTTGTTTATTAAGCTGTGATAAGCTTACTTTCAGCTTTTGGGCCTTCAGAGTTTTGTGTTTAGAATTGAATTTTGAGTCAGATTGGGCTTTTCCAAATCAATTCGGCCAAGTTTAACTTTTTGGGCTAAAAAGCCCATTAAGCTTGACTGATTTTGCTTTTGGCCCATTTGAGGGCCCAATAGGGGTATTTTGGTAATTTCACTTTTATTTTCTATTTTATTAGGTCAAAATAAACTAGTTTGCAAGTTTTTAGAATTTTTTATAATTTTTGGATTTTTAATATTATTTTAATATTATTTTATTATTATTTTTCAAATTTCACATTTTTGCACTTTTTATATTTTTCTTAGCTTAAATACATTAAAATAGGAATTTTGCAACTTTTAGATTAATTTTATCATCTTTAGATTATTTTTATAACTATCTTAAGTTTTAATAGTTTTTAAATCATTTTAAATAGTTTTTCTTAGTTTAAAAATTTCTAAAACTAGTTTTTAATCTTTTTAGGTCATTTTAGAGGTTTACCAATTAAAAAATCTTTATTTGGGCTTTTTGATAATTAATTTGATTTTTAGAGCTTTAATTAGCATTTAAAAATTAATATTTACTTAATTAAAAGGTTTGAAAAAGTTTTGATCATTGGTAAACTCTTAGTTTATTTATTTTGGATTTTGGTGAATTTTTGGTAATTTTTAGAATTAATTTTTATTTTTTTACTTTTTACGGTTTTACGTGTAGTCGTCGTAGTAATTAATTTTACGTCTTCGTCATTCTCTTTTCTCATCCCCTTCTAACCAATATTAATCTCAAATCTTGCCACATTCTAGTCACACACATATACCTCCTTGGGAAACGAACTTTTGGAATCATAAGGGTCATTTGTGCACGGTTTTCCTAAACCACCGTACTTAATACTTTCCCTATTTTACCCCTCTCGTTTTTCCTAAAGCAAGGGTGTGTAAAAACTCTACAATCAGTAAGTTTGTTTAACTCACGGTAATCGATACACATTCTAAAATATCCATCTTTCTTTTTCAAAAATAAGACTAGAGATCCCCATGACGATATACTAGGTCTAATAAATCCTCGATCAGTCAGTTCTTGGATTTGACTTAACAATTCTTGCATTTACGAAGGTGCTAATCTATAAGGCGCTTTAGCAACCGGTGTTGCTCCTAGTATCAAATCGATTTGGAATTCAACTTGACGTTCAGGTGTCAGACCTAGTAATTCCTCAGGAAATACTTTGGGAAAGTATCTAACTATAGGAATATCTTCTAGTCGCTTCTCTTCTTGCTCTTTCTTCACCACTTGGACTAAGAAAACTTGAACACCTCGAGATACATACTTATTTATCTTTAAGCATGATATGAGATTTAGTCGAGTATTACTTCGTTCACCATGGACAACCAAAACTTCACTGTTAATAGGAATATGAACGGCTTTCTCATCACATAGGATTTTAGCATGGTATTTAGATAACCAATCCATCCCAATGACTACGTCAACACTACCGAGCTTAATTAGTATAAGGTCGATTTCAAAGGATTGACGTAGTAAAGTAATGATACATCCTCGAATAACGATATTAGTGCTAACTATTTTTCCGTTGGCCATGTCTATACCGTACTTAGTATCCATGGAAACAGTCGAAATATCTAACTTAGTAGCAATTTTAACAAATATGAAACTTCTATCAGCTCTTGAGTCAAATATTGCTTTAACAAGACGTTGATTTAGATGAAACATACCCGTAACCGTATTCTGATCTTGTTGAGTATCGTTTAGCAAATAAGCTTTTCCTCGGCTATTGCTCTCTTTACGACACTCATTCATCAGATGCCCTTTTTCTCCGCAGTTTTGGCAAACTTTAGTTACAGGAATTTAATTACTTCAAGTAGCTGGTCCTTTACCTCTATAGAATCTTGTCTGATGTCCTAGTTTTCTACAATTCTGATAGTTGATAGTGCAAAATCCTGTGTGATGTAGAGAACATCTCTGAAAAAGGGGTAGTCTTCCATTATAACCATTGCTATTAGCTACAACATAAACTTTAGAAACATCATTTCTTTTGTTCTGCTGCTGACGATTATTGCCTTGATTATAGTTGCGAAAATTATTCTTCTAGAAATTACGATTAACAGGAAAGTTCCTCCTATCATCAAACTTCCTCTTATTATTAACTGCCACTGGTGCATGATTATACCTTATCACTTGATCCATTAATCTTTGAGTAATGGTGATAACTTCCTCTAAAGTTTGGGGTTTAGAGGCGGTAACATTCCCTTCAATACTTCTAGGCAATCCTCCAATAAAAGCTTCCATCAATTTTTTAGTATTTGGCACCATATTAGGACATAATAATGCCAATTCCTGAAATCTTAGGACATAAGCTTTAAGATTATTCTCTTTTACTGCTAAATTATAGAATTCTTCCTCTATTTTCCTAATCTCATTGCGAGGACAATACTTCTTAACTAACAGATTCTTAAATTCATTGCAGGGAGTCTGATAAGCTTTTTCTATCCCAATGGGTTGTGCATAAGCATTCCAACGAGACAAAGCTTCTTCTATCAGTGTACACGTAGCAAAATTCACTTTACAATCTTCAGAACAGTCACTGCGAACAAATACTGATTCAGTTCTCTCGAACCAGCGAATAATTCCAACAGCTCCTTCAGATCAGGTTGATAGTTCATAAAATCCTTGTAAGTACATCTTTTTCCTACAGGAATTTCTCTTCTAGCAGCATTTCCATTAATTGTACTGGCTACATTGGCGGCTTGTGCTTGCAAAGCTGCAGTCACACTCTCAACAACCAATTGCCTTATTTCTTCAGGTGTCATATTTACTGTCGCAGATTTTGATGCTCTCGTATGAGCCATCCTACCACACAATAACATTCGATAAGAATGATATTATTTTTTAATTTTCATATGTGGAGTATGGAATTAATTTAATATATCATAGAGTATTTGATGATTTCTAATTCTTTCGACAACTTCATATGTGAGGATTCATAATATGTTTGACGAAATTCTTTAACAAATTCGTATGGGAGGATTCATAATATGAATAATGATAAAAGATAAGATAAAATGACAAGAGTTTTTAAAAGCACACTTATTTATTTATTCACAACTTATCGTTCATATTTACACGATAAGCATCTTTGTTACATAAAGAAAACTGTGCATATCTTACAAACTAAGACTCGATTCCTAAGCTTAATTTCTCATTTTGATCTCCTCAATTCTGTCCAAAATATATCCAAAGTCAGATTGTTGAGTTGTTTTAAGATCGTCGATGAGTAATTCTAAATTAAGCCCAGTCCTCGTAAGTCCTTCTTTCAGTTCAGTATTCTCTTTATTAAGTCTTGTGATGAGACTGCTTTTATACATAGTCTCATCATCCAAAATAGGATTAAAATGCATTAAATATCATGAAATATGCCAAATATATGCGTGTGTTTGTTCCATGTGTATTTTAGGCCGGATATTGAGAAAATGGCAAAAGATCACAAGAAAAAACGAATACGGGAAATGAAGCCGCACAATGAAACAAGCCCTAGAGTTGATTTTCCAAGATTAACCCTTGAAGAATTGAAGATTGTACAAGAAGGCTCCCGAATTTTAAAGATTTGACACTTTAAACCCTTGTTTATTCATAATTACAAGTTTTGTCCTTAAAGTTTATCAAACTGCAAAAAGGACCCTCTACTTTGAAGAATTGGCAAGAATGGTCCCTCAATTTTGAAGACTTGTCATTATTAGTCCTCCAAGAAGTCAACAATACAAGTCAACACCTTGAAGAATGAAGAAAATGCCAAAAGAACCCTTCAAATATCATGAATTTACAAGAAATACCCTTAAAATACTTTTCCAAAACTTTTTGGGGCAAAAGTGTGAAAAACCAAACGTGGTTTACAAAGGGAATTCAGATTTGCTTATATAAAACTTAAATGAAAGAAAGAAGGAAGAAGGGGGGGTAATAGTTGCCAAGACATGAAAGATACCTAGGCCACTCAGAATCTGCCATTTGTCCCACTCACCCAACCCACCAATCAAAATCCTCCATTTCACCACGTCATACTCCACTTTACCAGATTTAACTAATTTTAATAATTAGTTTTAAAAAGACGCGGTTAACAAGTTTTTAAACTCAAAACTGGATTAAACAAGCCACTATTCATCTCAAGAACAAGATTAGGGGTTTACAAATTACATGGAATTAAACCCTAATTCTTTCCAGAATTATGATTAAGGTAACACTTAACAAAACCCCACCCTTAAACATAATACCGCATCACCCCACAGCTCACATGTACTCTCTAATGAACACGTTTTTGAAGAAGAAGCCAAAACCTGCCAGCCATCCAACGTCCAACAAAGCTTCTTTAATTCTAAGCTCACTATGGACCATTGATCAAATTCCACCCCTTTTTACACCTTCACAATCAGCCAACAATCCTTCACATATTCAAGATAATTCAAACTGCAAGGGAATTTCAGGGACTTCACCATTAGGGTTTACACTTTATCTTCAGTATTTTTAGGTTTCTTGTAGCCTATATAAAGGCCTTAGACTGCAACATTTACATTTGCTCTTGGTTTTTCCTTGTTCAAAATTCTATAAATCCTTCTTTTAGTTTAATGAAAAAGTGTTTGAATATATGAAGAAATCCAAGTGCCATCCTTTTTATATGCTTGTTATTGTTATATGTTGGTGATTGCTAAGTCTTAAAACCTGTTTTTAAATATTGTGCAAGAAATTGCATAATTTTCCAAAATCTGCTATTTTGCTAAGTCTTTGGTACATCCTTGGAATTTTTGGATTACAAGTGATCATAGCACCCTGATAAGAGTATTATCAAGGTGTTGTGAGCTTGTGGTTTGGGGATAATCAAGGAGTGGGTACAAAGGTTGCATTAATCAGCTTTGTTTTTAAATTTTCAGTTTTATATATTGCTTGTTCTAACCTTGTTACTCTTAGCAGCTTTGTGGAAGCTTGTGCCTTGTTAAGTTAGGCACATAAGCTCAAAAATTCGTGAGTGTGGATGTACATTCATGAGGTTTGAGCCTTCTTACCCAAAATCTGTTAAAAATACTTGATTTTTGTGATTTTGTGATCTGCTGGTGTGTGTGTTGTTTTTTATGCTTGAATCTGCTTAATACTACATGATAATGTTGTTATGATGCTAGATTAGGCTTTGGTAAACCTGAAATACACAATTGCGTTGTTAAGTCTTGGCCTAAAAAGTGAAAGGGGTGTTTGGGTCTACTGATTTAAGGTTCTTATTTGATTTTGAGTAAGTGCTAGTTGTTTGTTTGTGTTGGTATCTTTTATACAAGTGCTTGTGTTCTGATATTTTCCAAGTTTGCTCTTTAAAACATCAAATCTAAGATTGTGCTATAACTTGTTTGATTTTGACTGTTTTGACCTAAAAATTTGGAAACACATAGAGTGTATGCATGTTTAGGGATAAAAAGTGATTAAACAAAGTTTATTTAACCTGTTTGAAAGATTTGAGGGTTTGAAATTGGTCATGTGGTCAAGTATATCAGCAACCTCATTTGTGTTCTTCATTTTGTTCATCAGTAACTTTCTTTGGATTGAATCTTGTTCTAAACTTTGAATCATTGCATGAAACCAGTTGATTTATGTTCATTTGAATTTATTTAAGCTATTGTGTGCTTTTGGTTCAATTGGTTGCCTTATTCTTGCTAAAACTGCTTATTTGTTTGAAAACTGCTTATGTTTATGTCTGTGTGATATCTGGGCAAAGATTGAATTAACCGTATCATTTGGCTGTTAGGATTTGTGTTTTTGTGATTGATATTGACTCCTTATAACCCACTGGTTATAAGGGTGCCTTTGTGTGCCTTGAATCCAACAAAAATCCACAAAAGACAAAAAGTCAGAGAAGTCAAGCAGTGGAAACTTTTCCTACTGCTGGACACCCAAAACTAGCCACCGCTTATTCATAAGCCATTTTATCTTATTCAGACTTGCAACAACTTAGTTTTTGTAATCAATCTTCATCATTTGACCCATTTGACTAATCTGGAGCATATTAGGGTTTGACTTTTAGGTTTGACTAGAAAACCAAACAAGTTGACTTTTACATAAGTGCTTATTGCTTTTCCAGCTTATTCTTTGAGCTTATTTGAAATCTTTTTTATTTAAGCTTAGTTTTGTCATTTAAAATCTTTTGCATGTTGAATCAGCACTTGAGGTGGCCTAGAACTCAAAAACGACTATTTTGTCGTTTTCTATAGAGAGCTTTTACTTATTTCAGGCTTATTTCTTGGACTTTTTCAAAATTTCTTTTCGCATATCTCCTTAGTATCCCAAAAGGATCTTGTGTGTCAAATTAGAGCTTATGGCATTAGCTTATGGCTTAATGGGCCAAAAAGCCCATTAAGAATAAGCTGCTTTGATATAAGTTGTGATAAGCTCATTTTCAGCTTTTGGGCCTTTAGACTTTTGTTCATAAAATCAAATTTTGAGTCAGATAGGTGATTTTGGGCTTATTTGGTGAACTTTTTGCTTATTGGGCCAAAAAGCCCAATTAGGTGGACTATTTTTCATTTTAGCCCATTTGGACGCCCATTAGGGGTATTTTGGTAATTTCAATTTCATTTATGTGTTTATTAGGTTAAAATAAACTAGTTTGCAACTTTTTAGAATTTTTTATAAATTTTGGATTTTTAATATTATTTTATTATTATTTTCTTATTAAAAATTAAACTTAGAATTTTGCAACTTTTTCATTTTTTATAGTTTAAATACATTAAGTTAGGAATTTTAAAATTTTTAGATTAATTTTGTTGTCATTTAATTAATTTTTAGAATTATTTTAAGATTTTATAGTTTTTAATCATTTTTAAATAGTTTTAATTTATTTTAAATTTTTCAAAAATAGGTTTTAATTTAGTTAAGTCATTTTAGAGGTTTACAAAGTGAAAATTCTCATTTTGGACTTTTTGTTAATTAAACTGATTTTTTTTGTTTTAATTAGCATTAAAAAATTAATATTTAATTAATTAAAAGGTTTGAGTGAATTTTGATTTTTTGTAGACTCTAATTACATTTTTTAGGATTTATTGCAGTTTTCTAGAAATTGTTAGGTTAATTTTTAAATTTAGTCATATTTTACGGTTTTACGTGCACGACTTTTCGTCTTAGTGTAATCTTCTTCGTAACCGTCGTCATTTTTCTTTCCTTTTCTCATAATTATAATCACAAACACTTAGTCATTTCTTACACAACACACTAGCCTCCTTGGGAAACGAACTTTTTCACCTAAGGGTCATTAGTGCTTGGTTTTCCTAAGCCGACACTTAATACTTGCCGCTTTTACGCCTTTTTCCTAAAAGTTCGTATTTTACTACCATCATCTTGTCATATTCATTTCATGAGCATGCAACCTTATACTTAGTCTAATATTATGGCGTCGAGTAACATCCATTTTATATTCCAACTGACTAGTATGCTCTTCAATTTCCTTTCTTCCTCTTATAAGATTCCTAATATTCTTCTCCACTATTCTAAAAGCTTCAAAGGATATTTCATCAAGATGACTAGCAATCACAGATAATTGTTGGTCGTGCTTTTCCACAATTCTTTCTCTTGAAACCTCTTTATCTTCATAAGTCTCTTCACGACTTCGATTGGGAGACGAATAAAGATCCTCGGGTAACAACAAACGAGACGTAGGTGAAGGTCGACTATTCCTCACTTCAGTTTGATGTGAGAAATATTTTTGTACTTCAGGGGTATCGTAAAAAGACAAACTCGGAACAGGCACATCTGTGGGAGATGGAGTGAACATCAGGATTTCTCTTTCATCATCGTTGGAAATGAGAATATAGGTGGAAGTAGACATCCTTGTAGTTTTTATAATATAATAACATAAGATATACTACTAAAGGAGTAAAAATCTTACACTGGCGCTGATGATGGCTGATGTTCTTGAACTTTTTTTAAATCTTAGTTATAGTTTAGGAAAAACTTTATCTCTATAACCGTAAGCTCTGATGCCAATCTATAACACCCCCATTTTTACCTTATAGCAGCGGAAGCTAATTTGGGGTATTACTTCAAGGTACCATAGTCATAATAATAGAAAATTCCAAAAGACACTTTACAAAATCTAATGTTATCATTCATTTATTAAAATCAGAGCTAATAAACAGCTGTACATACACTGTAAAAACACAGGTTTCCCCAAAGATCTAGATTTATAGATAGAATGATAACTTATTCAAGATACCATCCTTCGTAGCACGCTAGTCTCATTCACCTGAAATATATGCTTAAACTCAACACAAAGGTTGAGTAAATTTATAGGTTTAAATAACATCTGAATACAAGTATGACTCCAGGGCTATAGTGTTATACACCCAAATGTCAAATTCATTCATTCTTATTGCACTAGTTCATGACCCCGCGACTAGACATTATCAGAAAAATCCAACAAATTTCCCTTAAGCAGGTAGATTGCCAGACTATCCTGTGTTTAGCAAAATAAAGTATATCTGTTTAGCCTAGGTGGGAACCATTAGCTTCTAGCAATTGCGAATTGTCCAGATAGGAGATGTCAGTCTCTAATAGTACTATTAACAATATTAGCGCTCATTAAATGATTAGTGGTCCACGATTAAAAGGGACTTAATGGCAATAAGTAATCGTAGTGTCAATAATCATATAGGCAACGTACAAAAACATTTGTATTCTCGTTTTAGAATATATCCCCTCATGGTTTTTCAAATCCTTTATAAACTTTCAAAAGTGAGGCTATGAACTCACCTTAGCCTATAGAGTCTTGATTTATTTTGCTCTAACCAATCACAACCTTCTCACTGAATCTGAACTGACACACAGTATGTATATATATCAAGTCGTAATCTCTGAGTTCAATATTTCCATATATTATTTTGTATACATACTCTTTGATTTAATTATTTTGGAGTAATAGTATCATTGTTCGGGCCATCATACTCGGAAGCCATTCTATAAACGTTTGAGGAGCGAGGGCACTTTAAATCGTAAACCCAACCACTCAGTCAGAACGTAATATCGAGATGTAACATCTTTGTAAAAAGATCCCTACTAACATGACACAATATATTTTATTACATTTTAAGTCTTTAGTTTCAATATTGGCAAAAATAGTCCTTATAGTTATATTTTGTCATAATTACACTTTTAACCCTTTAAGTATATAGTTTTATTTATTTACAATTTCAACCTTCAATGTTTAACCTTAGGTCTTAAACTTTCCAAATTTTATTATCATAGCTTTAACTTTCATAAAATGACACTTTTGGCACAAAATGATAAATAGTTTCGAAAATGACAGTTTTAGTCCCTATTCTTGTAAAAATCATATAACTTCTTCAAAAATGTACCAAATGATCTAGGATTTAAAAACAAAGTTTCAAAAAACATTTATGATACATTTTATCAGAATTATAGATCTTGAAATGTATTTTAAGTCATTATTTCATGTAAAATACAAAACTAGGATTTTAAGACATCTTTAGCTTATAACTTTCATTTAAATTGATGAAATGACTTAGTTCTCTTTGGATTGTCTTTATAACATAATTTTGGCATTATAACAAGTCTTAGAATTCATTATAACAAGATCAAAGCTTTTATAGTATAGAAATTACCTAGGTGGCTCCAAAATGGCTCCTTATGACTTCTTATGAACACAATTTTCTATCAAAGCTTCAAGGGATTCAATGGCTACTTTCTAGACCTGGTTTATGGTTTTGTGAGGGATGTCCTAAGACGTTTATATAAGTGGAAATGGAGAATGGGTAGGAGATACTAAGAAAACGGGGTGCAAGTCTTCAAGGTCTGTTATACGCCCCTATTTATACCCATTTCATGACTTAGCCTCCAAGTTCTGGCCTAAAACGTGTAATAAGGATAGGTAGATGACTAAGGAAGGCTAGTGAAGCTCTACACAAGTTTATAGGTCCTTGCTTTGATCAAATCTTCACTTGTGGCTAATATAAGGTCACGGCAAGGTTTGGATAGGAATGGTGATGTGTAGCAAGCAAGGAGGTGATGAACCTACTTTTCACCACTCCTAAAATACCTTAGAAGTTATAAATATGTGATATTTGAATTTGGAATGGAGGGAATTGGTTTCAAAATGGGTTTCGGAGGCAAAATACAAACCGAGTTCTAAATCTAGGGATTTTAACTTATGGTTTGTGTTTTTGGTGATTAGTGACTTAGGAAAGTGATTAGTGAATGACTAAGGCTTAATTAGTGTTTACACATTCTATTTAATATATTTGGGTCCTTGGTTTGAAGTTTAACAAAGGTTTGATGTGAAAATAGGAAGTATACTTTTGTAGATTAGGTTTTTGTAATGATCTAGGGTTTAATCTTAGTAAATGCGATTATCCTCCTCCTAGCTACTGATGTAAACTTAATTTAGGTCCTAGAAATTGTATCTTAAGTGTCCAAAGAGTTTTTACACTTGGTTTAATGGTTTAGTTTAGGTAAACATATCTAAAGAGTGAAAATACCTATGTTGACCTAATTTACGAGTCATGCATTGAAATCTTGTACCTCGTGCATTAGGGTAATTGTACATTGTCTTAACAAAATCTTATAACCTTAATGAATTCCTATGAGTATTTGTATACTTGTCCTAAATGACTAGGTTATGATTCCATGTAGATTTCTTACTATAAGGGTTTTAAGATCATTAATCTTAATGATTTTCTATCTTGGGTAATTATTGTTTATATTATCATGAACACTTATTCTATGTCTTATATGATATTTTTATGATTTCTATGGGTTCTAAATTCTTAGTTTATATGGTTAATTAAGTAAGATTAAGGTCCTACGCTTTTAAAACTTGTACTTTATGCTTTAATAATTTGTAACTTGGTTTAAGATAAATGTATTAACTTATTGTGATACTTTGTTGAATTTTATGATTTGTGGCAAAAGATTAGAGTCTAATTCATTATAGATTAGATATTATATGCTAATCTTGGTTTTAGGTCATTTTCTTGTAATTAGCTTGTGATTAGTGAATATTAATGTTTTGTGATTATTTAACTTTTCTTTATATGGTATATTAGAGTTTGTACTTTAATAATAGTACATAGTTATTTTGTAGTTATATTGCTTGGAATATTAGTTTATAAGGGATTTCTAGGTTTTCTATGGGAATTTATCCTTGTTGTATTTGAGTTGTTCTTATTTATTGTTTATACATATGGTTACTTTTGGAACTCTTACTTGATACATACATAGTGTTTACAACATACATGCATATGTTGATGTGGCAATTGTCTAACACCCCCAATTTACCTTGCGCAGCGGAATATCACAATTGAGTGTTAGTCAAAGAATCATCCCACACAAGCCATATTGAACGACTCAAAAGAGACGTTCAAAGCATAAGTAATTTGAAAACTTGTTAAATTACAACAACAACATAAACTGTCTACGAGTTTCCAACCACAAAATATACCAGAGTAGCGTTAGGTCCCCACAAATATCAACCCGTTTAAAACCAACCCCATTGTTTACAAAACATACAAAGAAATACAAATTGTCTTTATTAAAAGGGAGGAAAACAAGTTAGACCCTCCACAAGCCATGACAACATCCATTGCACGTTTCACCTCTATCATCCTCGATTACCTGAAACACATGCTTAAAATCGTCAACAAATAATGTTGTGCGAGATCTATAGGTTTTCAAAGTCATAGTTGAACATAAGTATAAAATTCATTAACTATCATTCAATAGTATGCAGATCATTACAAACTATTATTGGGTATTACTCAATATATCATAGGCTATTTAATTATGTTTAAGCTCATGACACCGACCCCATAAACTAATCACCCGTGCTAAATGCCGGCGTGATTTAAGTGAAACCATTTCCCCTCTTAGGTATTCGTTGCCAATCATACCTTTTTCTTCACACAAGTTATCCAACCGCAGAGGGTACTCAACGTACTAGCTCTCGTCTAGGATCGGGTCGTCAACCCAATAGTACTATCAATTATTCAAGCGACTATTTCCAATCCACTCTAGGATCAAACAATAGTAAACGGTTCATGAATTTAAGGTCTTTAGCAACTAGCTACTCAACATAATTCAAAACATCTTTCGGGTCCAACAATCATTCATGACTTATGTTCCTTTTTATTTAAATATCATGTATCCCCCTCCCGGGTGAAAATCATTTAAAATACAGTAAAGAGCGAGGCTATAGACTCACCTTAAGTAGTAGTGGTTGTACTAACGAAGACGTAGACGAAAAACAATCACCGACGATGAGGACGCCTCTTGAAATCAATTACAACACCTAACAAACAAATCGCGTAATGAATCAAAATCTTAAAGTACCTTCAAGTACTATATGTACAAAATTAAGAACACTAAATGTTCATATAAACTCACGCCAAAATCCCAAACAAGTGATATTTACTAGACACGTTCATTGTTACACGTTATTAAAACTATTACTCGATTTACAATTCTTCCGGTACATACCTAATGTACGGACTGAATTCTCATACTTAAACATCACTAATTTTTACGAAAGTCGCTGTAGACTTCACTTAAATCATGTAAAATCTCATAAAAAATTTCATAAAAATATATTACTTTTAAGTCACGCTGCCCAACACATTTCTAACCTTGAAAATCCGGACAGATTTACACCCTTACGTTGTAAAACCAATTTGACTCACTTAACCCTTTCCGTTTGCAAAACCAAATTCTAAATTTGAAAATAGACTCACAAACTCAAGTATTGAACTAAAGAACAACACTAAACCATTTTTAAAACTCTATTTATAGTCCCCGAGATTTAGCCTAAAATCGAACACAAATTCCGATTATGTCGACTTTCATCTCCCGGTACACAAAATTTCTAACTAACGTAACTTTTGACTCGTTTGGAGTTACAAGCTCTATCTTATATTAAAACGAAGCTAAAAAGAATATCTACAACTCTATCCTATAATAAGAATCTGGACTCGAACTTAAATCTATGAAAAATAGCCTTGAAAAATCTGATTAAAAATGACACTTTGCAAATCACATTTCTACCCATTTTCAACTCATTCCAACTACTCCTATGATCATAAAATAATCAACAAACTAACCTAACACCTCAACAACATCCTAAATCACTTGAATGATTCATTCACATAAAAAACCCATTTCATAGTTGTTACATGCAATCTAACCAACAAGGTTAAAAGCATCTAAACATGTAATTAAACATAAACCCATGAACTAAATGATTCAAAAATCAAAATCAAACAAACACCCCCTTGCCGTGGGGTTTAATGAACAAAAAAACAAAAAAAAAACTTTGTTTCTAACTTGGTTAATTGTTTCCCTTCATTTGTAAACACATATTAAGAACATGCAATGAAGAAAAATAAATCAAAACCCACTTAATCAAAAATAAAATTTTTGAAAAATCAAAGATGATGCATGTATGAATAAATGAGTTAAGAAGACTTACAAAGGTAAAAGAAATAGTGGTCTAAGATTAGTTTTTCCAAAAACAAGAAAAAAAGTGGTGGTGTGATGGTGGTGGTGGTTTAGGCCAACGGCCAAAGAGAGAAGAAGAGAGGGTGTGTTTTTTTTGAAATGAAAAATGTGTAGTATGTGTTTGTTTGTTTATTTTGTGAAGTTAGGAGGGACCTTTGTGCAATTTTAGCTTTCTTTTGGCCTTATTGGCAAAAAAGTATTTAAAGAGCGTGAATTCAATCCAATTGTCGGTTTTGAATTGTTGCGGGAGTCGGGGTTCATCCCGGCTACTCCAAAATGATTTTAAATGGTTCAAACGCACCCAAAATGGAATAAAACGGTTCCGACTCGACTTAACACGAAATAAAAATAAAAACTTCCAAACATCTAAATATTAATCAATCGATAATAAAAGATAAAATTTTGGGCATCCGTCGGTATCGTAATCGTCATCGGTTCCTCTTAAATCGTATAATGTTAAAATTAAGACCTCCAACATTGGTTTCAACTTAAACCGTCAAACATATTATCAACAAAATTCTAAAAATTTCAAAAATATACAAAAATAGGATTAAATAATGACGTCGTTTTCTGGGTGTTACATCCTCCCCTCCTTAAAGGAACGACGTTAAGGCGTTCTCCTCTTCTTATACTCACATTTCATACCACTAGGACAAATGAGGATACTTTTCCCTAAAGAAGTCCTCACATTCCCATGTAAGTTCAGTCTACGCCTAGAATTTCATCGACACAATAAATTTCTATGAGAGTCCTATCCTTAATCTCCACCAGTTCCTTTGCTACTGTAATTTATCGTCGAGTTGAATCTCACCCAAAAGAATCTCCAAATCCTTATTCGCTAAGCACTCCTCCAATTTCAGCACATGAAACACGACATGAATAACACTAAGCTCATTCAGCAAATCCAACTTTTAAGCTATCGTCCAATTCGTTTAATGATCTTCAATGATTCGATACACCTTAGACTCAACTTTCCTTCCTTTCCAAATGAATTACAAAACACAATTTCCTATCCCATAGGAAACACGAACTTCTTCCGTCGGTCTCTCACAGCAAGCAAATGGTTCTTGATTCATATCACCTTCTCAGTAGCTTCTGAATTCATCTCTGGTCCAGCCAATTTGCTTCATCCTTCTTCACTCCAACATACCGACGATCTACATTTCTCGTCCATTCGAAGCTTCAAAATAGCACTGCCTTAATACTCACATGATAACTGTTGCTTCACGATTCCACTGAAAACAAACGGAATTCCTATTTTCCACCAATTCCAGTAACACACGTTCAAATACGTCTTCCACAACCATAACATACATTCAAACTCTTGAAGAATAATCCTTTCGCTCTTGCCATCGGTCTCGAGTTGATAGGTCGCACTCAATCTCACCCAGTGCTTAACACACACCGAAGAAGTCTTCAAATCTCAGAAACAAATATACTGGCGCGCTCCAAAACAATCGATAGAGGTACTCCATGTCGACACACGATCTCCTTCACATACACCTCCAAAATCCTTTCAGTCAATTCCACACTCTTCGCCATCATCGAAACTCTAACTCTAAGAGGCCTTCCCTTCCTTCCTACTAAGTACTCTAGTAACAAATGCACTCACATCCCGATTCTTCTTAGTAAGATTATTCATTGGCGCCACGATCAACGAAAATTCTCTGATGAATCACCAATAACAACCAGCTAAACCAAGAAATCGCTCAACTTCAGTCGGCGTTGTTGGTACCGACCAGTCCTTAATTGCCTCAATCTTGGTAGGATCTCCACAACATCTTTGTTGTCAATCACATGCCCAAGAATATTGTACCGAACCTAACCAATATGCCTCAACCTAAGCGTGAATAATGGTTCACTCCGAGAAATTTGGCGTACAGCTTCTCTTTCTCCAACTATTTCAAAATTGTTTTCAAATGCTCCTTAATTTTTTCCTTGCCCTTGGGATAAATAAGGATATCATCAATAACATAATGACGAAATTATCCTATTTACGACTTGCACCCATCTACACGGTTCCCCAATTTCATAAACACAGTCGTCGCATTCTTAAGACTAAACGACATCTCCTGAAACTCAAAAGAATCACACTAGGTATGGAAAAACAGTTATAGGAATATCTTTCTCTCTAACTCATAGTTGTTGATAGTCCTGATCTCAAGTCGATCTTCGAATACGAATACGAATACGAATCGAATCAGTTGGTGATAACCCGAATACCTCGTGTATGTACTCAAAGATTACACGAACCAATCAGTATAAGGATCAAATAACACAGGTGTGTTAACTCATTTGATTTGGCTCCCTGTAACCGAACACAATTTGAATGATCCGCCCTTCTTCATAACAACACAGCATTGGCGCCACGCGAAACTAACTAATCTATCCCAAAAATTACATCGAACAATCTTGATTCTAAAAGCGTCAATTCTACATCTAACCCATAATTCCCTAACTTCAAGGAACACCCTTTTAGTATAGAATTAGTGCTAACAATCTTTCCATCGGGTAATTCCACATTACACTTAGTTGCCAACTTTATTTGTTCTTAATCGATAAGGCGAACGAATTTGTATATCTACAAAAACTCCTATCTGAACCAGAATTAAACAATATACCAGCATAACGAGTATCAAGCAAAACGTACCGTTCACCATGTTAGGACCTTGAGGCTTGTCCACGTTTCCTATAGCTTAAGCCGGAGTAGCAGCGTTTCCTCCTTGTCGATTTCCAGCCTTAAGATAGTTTCCTTGTTTGTGTCCCTTCTCACCACATCCAAAGCATACCATCACTCTTGTGGCATTTGCACCTGTCGCCACGCCTCTTGCTCGACATTCCACCGCCCTATGCCCTGCCTTTCCACACTTGTTACACACAAGAGGGCAATTCCCCACGTGATACAAAGTACAACGGTCACATTTTGGATTGACCTTATTTCCTTTTGGCACGGTGGTAGCTCTCACTCCATCATTCCTCCTTTGGTTAAACTGATGATTTTTGTTAGCTCCTTGGGTGTTATTGCGGTAACCACCACGATTCTGACCTTGTCTTGACTTGCTTGAGCCGTCTCCCATTTCCTCTTGTTACCTTCGGCCACACTATCTTTCCTGTCTTGCAACTTCACATCCATTAGAGCATGAGCTATTTGGACAGCTTCATCAAAAGATTTCGGCTTTGACGAACTAGTCTCACCCTTTATGTTGC
This sequence comes from Glebionis coronaria, assembly GCA_025667525.1. Lineage (NCBI taxonomy): Eukaryota > Viridiplantae > Streptophyta > Magnoliopsida > Asterales > Asteraceae > Glebionis > Glebionis coronaria. The sequence continues at coordinate 447,069,867 of CM046878.1, forward strand.
TCGACAATCCTTTGATGTATTTCTTCATCTTTCTACGGTCATCCGCAAAAGTATCAGGGCACAACAAGCTCAACTCATTAAATATCCTTGTGTAAGTAGTGATGTCATTGTTCCTCAACACTAGATGCCTCAGTTCATCCTCTAACTGACCCAATTCCTCTTCGAGACAGAACTTCTTGGTCAAAAGTTCCTTTTTCGCATCCCAAGTCCTCCCATTGGCCACTACCAGCCCAACAGTAGCTACTTGATTGTTCTACCAACTCAAAGCGTCATCAAAAAAGCAGCAGTCGTGAACTTCACTTTATTAGCCTCAGAGCACCCACTTAATTCAAACGTACTCTCAATCTTCTCCACCCAACGGCGAAGTTCTAATGCTCTTCCAGTCCCACGAAATTGCGTAGGTCCGCACTTCATAAAACTACCATAAGAACACTCCCTTGGGACTTGTTGTCCTCCAGCATTTCCACCAGCATTGCCACCCTGGCCTTGAACTCTAGCTGCACGATCCGCTTCAAGAGCATTAGCAATCGCCTCTTGAATCATAGTGTTCACCCGATCAGTTGTCAACTTTGGAGGCATGATTTACAATTAGTCACACAATGGTTCACGGTTGTTAGAATCAATGCCTCCCTAACTCCCTCCCCTACAACTCTCTACAATGACAGGTAAAGAAAACAAAGTAAGTATACACATCGAGATTAAGAAGGATTTCTTTTTCAAGACATAATATAAGTACAACAAGCACAATCAACGAATGCTACAAATATTCATCAACCAAATCACAAAAGAGCTAGTAAAGACACATCATAGATCATGAGAGGTAAACATTGATTGCATTGATATCAACAAAATCGTGACAAGATATGCCACTACAATCATTCACCAATAAAACTTAAAGTCATCAAGTTCTACCATAATACCATAATACAGAAGTCTGAAATAGTTCAATTCCAACGAGGAATAAAAATGAAATACAGTAACTAATCACGTGATGATCCACATGATCTCTTTGATGGCCGCTCGTCCTTGTCATCATCTTCCTCCTTTTTTGGCTCTTCCTCAAAATCCTCCATCTTTTCCTTACCCTTCGAAGTAGTTCCCTCTTCTACCTTCCTCTTTCCCTTCGAAGTAGATCCTTCACCTGATGGAACCATACGCTAAGCTAAATACAACTTATCCTCAAAAGTATAGTACTCGCCAACTTCTGGTTGTTCGACCATGAAATGCGTATTCGCATACTTTGGATCACTTCGAAACTTCCATGCATTCATGAAGAAAGGTCCTACTCGAGCTTCCTAACATCAAAGACGATCAAACATGACACGGTCTCCCTTGATTCCTTCAAACTCGGCACACAGATTCTCTACAATCATTTTCAGCTTTGCCATCTCCATCCTTTCACGATCCCTAGTTTTGTTAGCCCTCTTCACACCTGAGTAAAATCTCTGAAAAGACTTCTCATTTTTCTGAAACCTCTTAATCACCCTGGTCTCTACCACATACCTCTCGTACAACAGTCGATCGAACTTCTTCAAAAATGCTCCGTCTTACTGTATATCCTTGGTCCAGGACAGTTGACCCTTGCTATGTTCTCGTGGAGAGAACGAGCATTAACCGCAGTACTAGAATCAGCTTGATCATCATCACTACTATCACGAGCAACTACTAGCAAACCTCTCCAATAAGCATCACATGTAAGTGTATCAGAACGAGAACGAACAGGTCGCTTCTCAGTCTGTCCAACTGAAGCCTAATAACTAGGTTTTCACTTAGTTATGAAAGTTCGTTAATCCAGTCTTTTCGAATTGATTACCGTTAATTAGTGCGACTCAGTCGTTCTTGGTGGAAAATAAAATGGTTTGGTTGTCTAAAACTAATTAAAAGAAAAGGCGCCGTTGAGTAAAATAAAAGCTCTAAAAATTAAACTAAAAATTACTAGAAAAACACTTGGTAAAAACAGAGATTTCGGGAAGCGTGCAATTTTTGGAAATTAAAAAGAAATAAATTTAAAACTTGAAAACTTGGTAGAAAACAAACTAAGATAAAATTCGTTTAAAAATAACACTAAGTAAAAATGCGGGAAAAATTAAATTTGAAATTTAAATAAAATATAAAAACGAAAAATGAAATAGGATCGCAGTCAATGCGATCGTGGTCCTTGATCGTATCCTGGATCGCAATCAATGCGATCGTACTGGTGATCGTACTCCACCACGATCGTGACTTTAGATCGTACTCCTTGTGATCGCAGACTACGATCATATCAGTCGATCGTAGCCTAGTGATCGTAGTATAGGTGATCGCACTCAATGCGATCGTAACAAGTGATCGCACCTAAACAATCGCAGCCACAGATCGCACTCAATGATCGTACCCACGATCGTAAAAAGTGATCGTGGTGTGGATTATGGAGTGTGATCGTAGTGAACGATCGTACTTGGTGATCGAAGTAATGGATCGCAAGTAGAAACCCTAAGGCTTATGCGATCACACTTACTTGATCGTAACTAGTAAAACCCTTAAGCATGATACGATGGAAATCAAAGAGCAAATAAGGCGAAAATGAATAAGCACGAATAAGCACTTATCTAAATCTTAACCAAATGAAAACAAGCATAAATTTAAAAACTTTTAAAACACGAAATAAGCAAACTTTATGAATCAAACTTTAAAAAGACTAAACTTTTAAGAAAACTTAAAAAAGGTAAATAAGCTAAATACTAAATAAGCCAAAAAGCATAACAAGCCTTAAGCTTAATCGTATAAGAACTTATATAGGAATAAAAAGATGAACTTTTTAGTCACAAAAACATCAAAATCAAACACGAATCAAGAACATTTCGGATCAAAGATGAATCAAAATTAAGAAAGATAGAAGAAGATTAAAAATTAAAAGCTTAAACTTGAACTTTTGATTAATGAATTTCAAATACAAGGATGAAATAAAGCTTAAACTTGAAAGAAAAGATGAAGAAAAGAGAAAAACTTAGTGAGAGAAAGTTAAAACTTTCTCTCTCTAAAAACTAAAGAAAGGAAAATAATCTAGCTAACACCCTCCTAATGTGTCATTAGGAGGGTATTTATAGGAGATGAGGAGGTGCATGCGCTTCCTTCTTTCTTTCTTTCTTCTCGACTTGATTTAAATTCTTTGTCTTTTTCGACGTCGTCTCGGGATTTGTCGATATAAATTGAACTTGTCTTGTAATTTTCTTCTTCTATTAGACTTGAGTTCTTCGACTTCATTAAACTTCCGTCTTTAAACTTTTTCTTCGATAAATCTTCAGAATAGGCCTTGGACTTCCGTTGTTTTTGCACTCTTGATCTTTTGACTTCGTTTTTTTATCGTTTTCTTTGATAAAAGCCCGTGATAGCCCATGTTTTCTTCCTTTTTCATCTTTTGGTCCTAAAACACAATAAAAACACAAACCACACATAATTCCGACTTTTACGACATAAAATACACGTTTTGGTCTTGTTATTATTGGAAATAAGTGGTAAAAAGATAAGTGTTTCCACACTTATTAAATCCCCTACACTTGACCATTGCAATGCCCTCATGCAATGTATTAATTTCAAAGCACGGTTTACATTTTCCATCATAAATAACCCACCTTGTCCTTTATTAAATACTAAACTTTAAGGAAACTAAAAAGATAGAAATCAAAGACTTACATTAGGGTTTTGGCAGTCATGGATGTTCATCATCCTCAAGTTTCACGTTTCCCAAACCAAGCTTAAAAACGAGATCATTGTTATTATAAGTTAGCAAACTAACACGAATTCATGTGGCCTAATTATTCACTTAGACTCCCTTATTCCTAGGTCTATATCATATATTTTAATTTTGCCTTGAATCACTACTACACAAAACGCTAAAGAGACCCCCTTAAAAAGACTGGTTATGAAAAAATATGTCTCTATGACCAAAAATGGTGGGAAGAGAATGCATGGAAACTGGTTTTCTTGAAAAAAACCAGTCTCCATAATGTGAATTCTAAAGACACCGGTTTTTAAGATGCAACCAGTCTTTTTTATAAAAGTAAAGACACTGGTTTTTACGTAACAACATGTCTCTATGTGTTTGTTTTATGGACACCATTTTTTATAAAAAAACCAGTGTTTTTACACATTTTAAGACATTGGTTTTTAAAAAACCAGTCTTGTTTTATTTTAATAGATTAAATAAAAATAAAAACTTTCCTTTAAAATTTTTCATGACTTCAAAAAGTTTACACAGCCTGGTTGTAATTGGGAAAAACCTGAATTTTTTTTCTCCCGCTAACACTCCCCGCCCAACTTTTTCCCCAAAATCAAAACTCTCCCGCTCTATCTTTTTTTCCCCAAATCAAAACCTTATGAATTATTTCCACATCCTTTTATATTGTTTTCACTTTCCCCAAAAAATATCACTAGGATCTTCCTCTATAGTTTATCAGGATCTACAGGTATACAAAATTAAGGTTTAAGCCCTAATTAATCCGCCACCAATGGGATATTTATGCTTCAGTTTTCATGTGATTATGTATTATTATAACATAAATATATTGTTAGTTGTTTCTTTTATATGGATTTTACAGGCTTTACCATGCGCGCCAACCGCTTGATGAAATGCCTGAATGAAATAATTGTTTTGGTGAAAGTTAGGTTAAATCACAAGCACACAAAGGTAGATATCTCGTTTATTTTGTTTATTATATAGTTTTTTTTCATCTAGTTTCTTATGTTATGTTTAGTAAAAATAATGATTGTCTATCTATTGTTGATTTACAAGTACTATTGTTGATTGTTATGCAAAGAAAGTGGCACTCTAGTGATTCATTTATAGTGCTAATACAAATTTGTGCCTCAGTGTGTTTCTTTGGCAGATTATTAATAGTTATCCATGGAGAAGTGTTTGAAGACGTGCATCTAAAGCAGGTTAGTGGTCAAACTATACCCTTTATGATAATGGGTTATACCTATAAACTGTAATCATAATGTATGCATTTATATATGTAGATGGTAGTCTTTGGATTTAGTTTAAAACATGCGCACATTCAATAGACTAAGCTATCGTCCATCTTATCAGATTGATAGAAATTTGCTCACGTAGAAGATGGTGTATCGGACCAGTTTCAACATATATGCATGTCTATTAGGTTTAGTTGATTAAATTTGTGCATATAGCCTATGTAGTAGGGTTGCTTAGAGGGGCCCCTTTTGTTCGATTCGGTAATTCTTTGGGCATTAAGGTATGTTGTATGTTACCGGAGTCATTCTTTGTTATTGTGATGCATGATTGACTCACAATGCTAAGTTTCTGTCGTCCCTATTCTGGAATTGCTAAAGGATATGATCTTTGAAAGTCATTCCGTGTGTCCAGCATAGTGTCTGATACTTCGATATATATAGATTGATGTATACTTTTATAAATTATGTATAAGTACTGCACCAAATAATCAAGTTTTTATGTGTGACCCGTTGGATTTGGTACTGCTCGAGAATTCGGTGGCTTGCTCGTCGCCTAAAAACCAGGCGGGCGGTGTGCCTTAATTTGAAAAATAATGCAAGTGAACACATTGCCATTATACAATCTGTATGTGCTCAAAACAATGGCATATAGCTGTTCAATTGTAGAGTTGTGTTATTTTTGTACAACTATTCTTGATGACTTGATGTGTCTCAATTTAATTTAAGGCATATATTGATAATCTCAGGAAAAAAAGATGGCAGTAGATGGGTTTTAATATGCTCTCGCTTCCTGGTCTAAATTAAGAAGAATCTTTATTAGAACATATACAAACAATAGTATCTATGATATTTGTTATATGTTTTTTGCAGACCATATATTAATCTAGAGGTGTTAAAATAGGCATAGTAGGTAATTCTGATGCACTTGCAAAGCAGATTACATAAAAAAATAGCTTTAGATCATTTGGAAGTTAGTGGATGCATTAATGAAGAAAAACAATTATCTTACTATTACTTTTGTGTTAATTTTCAAGAATACACACCCATCTTCGGTTTTTTTATGCAGATTCTAAGTGGGTCTGCGGGGCACCTGCAGAAAAACCTGGAAGAGCCTCATGTAACCTGGAAGAGCCTCATGTATCATTTCGGGTGTGTTCATCAACTTATTTGGTAAGAATATTGAGCTTATAATTTATTTAAGTTTATAACTCATGTTCATCTCACAAGCATTAATAAGTGAACTAATTAGCTATATAAATTATAACTATTTTCAGATGCCCAACTCCAATAAACAAGGCATATTAAAGGCGGACAATATGGGTGTGTAGCTCACAGTTTTAAACAAGTCTAGCTGTAATGAGCCAAAATAGGTTGGTCGTGACTGGCCTGTAATTCGCATTTTGGAAAATAATAGTTTGTTAATTAGATTACAAAGACAAAATTATTTGAATGATAATCCAGGAAGTTTGTTAAAAAACCGAGCTAGGAGTTTTATGCATTGAAAATAGTCTTTGGACCAATTCCAAACTTCCAACAAATTTGATATGTTTTCTTTTTTATCCAAAGTTATTATTTGACCTCTTTGTAATCTGTTACTGAGATCCATTGGATTTTTTTGAAAAATCTTCTTTGGAACTTCTAATATTTGTTAGCCTTACTACTTCAAATGTTGATAGAAGCAAGATTAAGTCTTACTGTTGTATTCACTATATATATATCTCTTGAACTTTTGTTTTACATATTTTATCTTGGTTCAGATTTTATATGATTATAGAGGTAGTTTAAAGCCAATGCGGAAACCCATAAGAGAATGATATAAGTTTCAAATTTTAAGTAGACACAATTTGTTTTATTGGATATAGAAATGGTATGTCAATCATTAATACTATGTGTATTGGTAAAGTGTACTGAGCTAGCAGCACCAACTATACGAGCAAGTAATTCCTCATGGAGTTTAATCATATTAGTTAGTGACATGCAAGTAATATTAATATGCAATTCATTATTAAAAATTTAGAAAAAGCCCGTGCGTGCACGGGTATTATACCTAGTTATTAATAATATCTGTTTGTATATGTAAATGGCGGGTTCATCGAGCACACTTACGTAGTTGGAGTATGATAATACAGAAGCTACTGGTCTGATGATTGATTCTGCAATGAAGGTTATCGTCTCCTGCATTCCAGAGGTCTCAGTAGAAGAGAGAACACAATCCTTGGAACGAGCTAGTAGATATGCTTTGACAAAGGGTGTCACGACAGTTGTTGATGTTGGAAGATATTTTCCTGGATCACCTGTTGAGCATTCATGGGAAGATTTTTCAGGTTTATTCTTTTAGTTTGGAAAATACTGGCATCGAGAACCTGAACTACCATTGACCAAGTGTACTGATAACTATAGATGTTTACAAATGGGTCGATTTATCAGGAAAAACGATGATCAGGGTTTGCCTTTTCTTTCCAATGCCGACATGGTCAAAAGTGTTTGATGAGCCTGGGAATACTGGCCTCCAAGTTACCAATATGGAAAGTCTATCTAATATGACCACCCAATCTGACAAACTAGGCCTTCAGGTATATCTTTTATAATCCGATGTTTGCTTCTAGCTATTATATGTAACAACTTACTAGTTGATTGTAATATTTCCATTAGGTTTCTATTCATGCTATTGGGGACAAGGCCAATGACTTGATCTTGGATATGTACCATACAGTTGCTTTAACAAATGGAAAGAGGGATCGTAGGTTTTGGGTATATTTCATTTTTTATCGTTATGTATGTATGGTTTACCTTTATAAATGTTTCAAATAAGCCCCTTAGTTGTAGATTGAACATGCTCAACATTTGGCCCCCGGAAGTGCAGCCAAGTTTGGTGAACTAGGCACTTGTCGCATTTGGTTATGATTGGCCTGTGAGAACGCTTTTGAATGCTCACCAATTCAGTACATTGACTGCTCTCGAGGTGATTATAATTTGTTTTACTCATTTTATGATATCAGGTAGCAGATATTGATCCATTAAATAGTATAAAGACTGCAGTTAAAAGGATACCGCCTGGTTGGGATAAAGCTTGGAATTCAGCAGAGTGCATGAAGCTGACTGATGCTTTAAACGCGTAAGTAGACATTAAATAATACGTTTAATATCATATTAAGCTTATATCAGCTCATATTGTTATATACTCCATGGAAATGTATAATAAAACAGCTTAGAACATATAGTTGTTTGATAACAAACGTGTGAGTAAAAAAGTTTAACTGTCGCGCCAAGGCTGCAAAATTACCTCAGAGTCTGCATATCTGGAACACGAGAGTGAGCACCTTTGAAAATTTCATTAGGTGAGCGACTTTTAGAACCCTATCATCTTTGTTCCGCTGATGGATACAGGTAATGCTCTCCTTTCATATGCTATCTGATGCGATTTTTTCGTAACTCTCAATTTAACTCGGCTGATGGATGTTCATTTATTTTTTCAGAACTTTGATCTTTTAGAACGAAATCTTTGCGGGAACACAGAACCTGATATGAATCTGTTCATTTTAATGGAGACTTCAAATACTTGGTCACATATGTAACACCTCATTTCAAACTACCTTCTACGTATGATGATACTATATTCTATGGCAGAAAGGCAAGTTCACACTATTATATTCACTTGCGCATATAGCTTAGATCTTTAATCAAAGTTGTAAAGATTTGAACTAGCGGGAAAAGTATGGATCTAGAATTATGTCGAAATTTGCAGGCTTTAGAGCTAATTTCTATGTGCAGCTACACTACGAAGCATGGGTCGTTGTCCTCGGCGTTGTTGCACTGTATATATGATTGAAGTGGCGATTACGACCCATTTCTAATGAAACACTAGATTTGGGTTACGTCTACATATAAGCGAAATGGATGACTATACGGGTGCAGTGGAATAACGAGCGTCTTCGTTTACATTGTGGCGACAAGTTAAATAAAAACAAATTTGATTCGAAATATGTATTTGACAATTTTAATCCTTCCAATTAATAAAGTTGTCTTTATTTACATACATTTGTTGTTTATGACAATTTAAGTCCTTTAATTTAGTTTTTTTTTTATAGAATTATTGTATTTACATTATTTCATTGTAGAGGGTTAAATTTGTAAAATTTGGAATTTAATAAAAATTCCATTTTTTTAAAAAAAAATTAATTAAAAAGAGACTGGTTTTTAGAAAAAAAACACATTTTTTTACTCCATAAAAAGACTGGTTAGATGCTCTTAAAAAGACTCTTTCTGGAGATTAGTATGAAGACCAATCTCTAAAGAGACTTGTTTTTATGAAGATAACCAGTGTCTATTCTTTTAATAGAGACTGGTTTTAAAACCAGTCTCTTTATGTTTCGAGCAAGGAGATCCTCCACATAGAGACGTCCTACAAAACCAGTCTCTATTGCCTTTTTGGACCAGTCTCCATGGACTTTTTTGTAGTAGTGAATGATCACGAGGATGCATTGTTTGACTTATTTCAATAGTTATTTAGGCTAAAAATAAAGTAGGAAGATTTAATCAATAGTTAGCTAAAGGACAAAATCTTGTAAAACTGCTTATCGGGACCTCTTAAAGTTCATATCTTGGCATAACTTGTTTCACGATTTGAGACCTTTCTCGGACCGATATTTGGCAGCGACTTCATACTTCGAATCTTGAGAGACGTTCTTGAAATTATGGTCTTCTCTTCAAAATAGGAATTTCTTCACTTGAAGTTTTTGAGAGATTCTTCATATTTGGACCACGACTTCTTCATTTTTCTCCAATCTTTATTTTGGACTTTGATATACAACGATCCGCCTCCTTTTAGGACTTGGATCTATTTATCCTCATACCTTGTTAGGGCCTTTTTGGATAGACTTCTCCATGATCTTTTGGGGAGTATTTGCTTTCGTCGTGTGTCTCGATCCTTCATATTGATTTTTGATAAATTATTCTTCACATCACTTGGGATCTTTAGCAACAAAATGTAGCCCTCATGCCTTGTTAGGGCCTTTTCGGACTCGCCAATCTTCGCATCCTGCTTCAATAAGTTATGCCTTGGCTATGAACTCTAATTAATACCGAGCAACTTTTAAACGATCTTGTGCTAGAAGCTAAGTAACTTTTCAAATCGTACAACCTTATTTATTGCAAATATATTTGTTATCAAGCGATGGGAGAAAAAGCTTATAATCAACTCACATAAATTCATGAAAGAATACCAAACTTATAATTGACTCTATCATCTCTCGTTCTCCACAATTTAAAATCTCAAGGAATGAAACTCGTGGATGCTTAGCCAATTAAATCAAAGTTTTGGGTTTTCAAGTCATCTATAGGATCTTGCAAACTCTAAGACTTTTTCATGTTTAGAATTCGAATTTTAAAGTTCCCTTGATAAACGACTCTCTAGGATCAATTATAGGAACTTGCGAAAAGTTCTTGTTCTTAACCCGTAAGAGTTAAGTCTTTCGCGTTTTAAGGTTCCCTATATAAAAGCCTAGCAAAACTTTACTTAAACGCGTTAAGGATACTAGCTAGAGTAAACTTGAATAAGTAAACTCGGGTTGAGTCAAAAGATTCATGACGTTTGAAAATTTAAAACCACTTTATTAAAAATTTTATTTTAGCAAAGAAAGTAAATAACGATAACAAAGGAAAATACTACTATACAACTAGGCCAAAATAGATTAAAAATTTTGAAAAATGTCGAAAAAATCAAATTTTCCGGTTAAAATGAGGAAAAATTAATGGAAAAGCCCACTTACTTCGATAGAAGTCCCATTATAACTAGGTTTTCTCTTAGTTATGAAAGTTCGTTAGTCCAGTCTCTTCGAATTGATTACCGTTAATTAGTGCGACTCAGTCGTTCTTGGTGGAAAATAAAATGGTTTGGTTGTCTAAAACTAATTAAAAGAAAAGGCGTCGTTGAGTAAAATAAAAGCTTTAAAAATTAAACTAAAAATTACTGGAAAAACACTTGGTAAAAACAGAGATTTCGGGAAGCGTGCAATTTTTGGAAATTAAAACGAAATGAATTTAAAACTTGAAAACTTGGTAAAAACAAACTAAGATAAAATTCGTTTAAAAATAACACTAAATAAAAATGCGGGAAAATTTAAATTTGAAATTTAAATAAAATATAAAAACGAAAAATGAAATAGGATCGCAGGCAATGCGATCGTGGTCCTTGATCGTATCCTGGATCGCAATCAATGCGATCGTACTGGTGATCGTACTCCACCACGAATCGTGACTTTAGATCGTACTCCTAGTGATCGCAGTCTGCGATCGTACTAGTCGATCGTAGCCTAGTGATCGTAGTATAGGTGATCGCACTCAATGCGATCGTAACAAGTGATCGCACCTAAACAATCGCAGCCACAGATCGCACTCAATGATCGTACCCACGATCGCAACAAGTGATCGTGGTGTGGATTATGGAGTGTGATCGTAGTGAACGATCGTACTTGGTGATCAAAGTAATGGATTGCAAGTAGAAACCCTAAGGCTTATGCGATCACACTTACTTGATCGTAACTAGTAAAACCCTTAAGCATGATACGATGGAAATCAAAGAGCAAATAAGCCGAAAATGAATAAGCACGAATAAGCACTTATCCAAATCTTAACCAAATGAAAACAAGCATAAATTTAAAAACTTTTAAAACACGAAATAAGCAAACTTTATGAATCAAACTTTAAAAAGACTAAACTTTTAAGAAAACTTAAAAAAAGGTAAATAAGCTAAATACTAAATAAGCCAAAAAGCATAAGAAGCCTTAAGCTTAATCGTATAAGAACTTATATAGGAATAAAAAGATGAACTTTTTAGTCACAAAAACATCAAAATCAAACACGAATCAAGAACATTTCGGATCAAAGATGAATCAAAATTAAGAAAGGTAGAAGAAGATTAAAAATTAAAAGCTTAAACTTGAACTTTTGATTAATGAATTCCAAATACAAGGATGAAATAAAGCTTAAACTTGAAAGAAAATATGAAGAAAAGATAAAAACTTAGTGAGAGAAAGTTAAACTTTCTCTCTCTAAAAACTAAAGAAAGGAAAATAATCAAGCTAACATCCTCCTAATGTGTCATTGGGAGGGTATTTATAGGAGATGAGGAGTGTGGAGTCCATTGATCGTTAGACTCAATGGTTAAGAACCATTATATCTAGGTTGATCATCGTTCATATGATAACATAGCGGAATAAGAACAATGATCATGAACAAGGTGTTTAGGCACAAGAACACAAGAATAAACAAAGGGTTGCTAATTATATTAATAATCAACAACCACTAGACGTGTATACATTGAATCCCACGTCTAGTGCAACACACACTTTAGGTTTACATTGTGAATGAATTGAATGAATAAAACCTAAGACCCTTGTTCCTTTTATAGTGGAAGGAACAGAATCTACAAGAGATAATATCAAATAAACATCTAAATCTTCTATTTAGATAAACTATATATTGTGTATATCATAAATAATATACTCAATATATTCCCTAAATAGAATTCTCCATCAAATCTTCAACATCCATCAGCGTTTGACTGCGTTTGACTTTTGTTGACTTCTATCAACGCCCAATTTGCTCTTGTCAACGCTTGGATTACTCTTGTCAACGCTTGAACAAATGTCTTGATATTTTCTTCGATTTTGAGTTGCTGCCACATCAAATTTTTGACCCAACAATCTTCCCCTAGTTGATGTCGGCAAAACTCTATGTGTATCTCTTGTAAGTTGTACATGATCTTCAAATTGCTTCCCCTCAAGTGTAGCATGCGTATCTTCCCCTTTTTGTCACATCAACAAGGAAGTAAACAATGTATGCAATCTTTGAAGATTCTCCAAATGTAGACTCTGTATAATGATCTTGAAGAAAAATAAATAAAGTATTCTTGATGTAGAAGTAGAATAACCCAAACCTATGTTCCATGTCTTGTACTATCCATGTGACGTCGAACTTATATAATGCAGGAAACTATAAGTAGACCTCGATCTCTTTGTCAAAATCCTCATCCTTTGTGAGACACTGAGCACGATAATGTAACTCCTTCAAGTGATAGCAATTGGTTTGCTAGATATGACAAGTCTTCGTCACCAACCATGTAAGCACGAACAAGTTACCTTAATGTCAATGGCTGGAAGTGCATGACTTTAAGATATGATAGAACACAAACTCGCGAAAATCTTCTTCAATCATCAAACTTACCATTAGAATTCTTCCCCTTAAGCTAACACCTCTTCATGACGAATTTTAATGGAATAAAACCTTCATACCATATGTAAAAGTTTCGCAACGGATAACTCTTTTACAAGGCTATCCCGATTATATTGTTTAAAATATCCATCAAATTCTCATGAAAAATTGCCAACTCGCATTTAGATCATTAATTCCTTTTAAAAATATCCGAGCCATAAATATCAACATGATATTCTAAATTAAAACGGAGATTCCATGTACCTTTGTGTGTAAACTCCTCCTTTTTGTGTGCTCAAAACGTACCAATTTTCTCTAACAGCAGCAATCCTTGTGTTGTCCAATATCACCTTTTATCCAACATCTTTGGCAGTTGTATTGTCCGATATCAGACAATACCTATCAGCGTTGAAGTTCATATATCGGACGACACTGTCAATGCTATCAGCGTTGACTTATTCTGTCAGCGTCAAATTCCTACTCGTCAGCATCAAACCATACCTTGTCAGCGGCTAACTCACTTGCTGACGTCATCAGCATCCAAAAGTAGCTAAAATACAAGTAAGTAACCATATCCCATATCTTTGCATTCTGTTTATGACATCCCACGTCACTTCCAAAAATAGCTCCATACATCACGAATAAATTAGATTCCCTGTTTAAATCCAGTATTACATGAAGAATATATCTTCCATAAATACCTCTGTATATTACGCTTTTGCTACAAGGGAAAAATATATTCGCCATATAATCTATTATTCAATGATCAGCCGTAATCTTTGACTTCTTTAGCCAATCATTGTTAATTCTTCGTGTGAACACAAAGCCATGGGAACACACAAATCAATCGTGTGAATGCTTATAGATCATGTGAATGCAACCTTCTCCACCAATGAGAATTGAAAGCTCACGCCTTTGATTTCCTTTGCGTGTATACCACCTTCGTCTCTTTTTAGTAACTTCACAATCTGCTTTGTACGCAACAAAATACATGCGCACTTTACGTCCCATCCTTTTTCCTTGCAGCAAGTGACGACCACAACATGCACAATCTGCTTGTTACTTCATGGATTTAGGGTTTTATGATAAACCCTAATTTACTTCTTGATCATATATTTGACAGCAATAATAACATTCTAACAGCCATAAACAACCTAATACTTTGCTTTTTGTGTCGATCTAGGGTTTGAGAAACCCTAGTTCATGATTTCATGTAAAAGCAAAAACATTAATACCTTTAAACAGTGAACTTCGACCTTGAATAACTTCTTCCTTAGGGCTTAGATCGAAGATCCCTTCCGTGAGATTCTAGACACAAGTGCCAAGAATCTACAGTCCAAAAATCACGAAGATCCAACGGTTAACGAAGGAGAAAACGTGTTTATGGCTGTTTACAGAAAACTGCATCCACTCCCTGCTGACTTTGACGCCTAATAACTTTTGACTGGGGATAAAACTCGACAATCCCTCCAGTGGATGTCTAGATATATGTGTATAGAATACACACAAGAAATTTCGTGACGATCCAACGGTTCAGTCAAAAGTTATGACCTTCTGAATACTGCTGCGCACACAAAAACGTCCAGAAAAACCCATACGGATTTTTCTTCTTCTTCACGATACACGAACACCTTGTATCTCCTAGATATCATGAGCCTTAGGCTCTGATACCAATTGTGGAGTCCATTGATCGTTAGACTCAATGGTTAAGGACCATTATATCTAGGTTGATCATCGTTCATATGATAACATAGCGGAATAAGAACAATGATCATGAACAAGGTGTTTAGGCACAAGAACACAAGAATAAACAAAGGGTTGCTAATTATATTAATAATCAACAACCACTAGACGTGTATACATTGAATCCCACGTCTAGTGCAACACACACTTTAGGTTTACATTGTGAATGAATTGAATGAATAAAACCTAAGACCCTTGTTCCTTTTATAGTGGAAGGAACAGAATCTACAAGAGATAATATCAAATAAACATCTAAATATTCTATTTAGATAAACTATATATTGTGTATATCATAAATAATATACTCAATATATTCCCTAAATAGAATTCTCCATCAAATCTTCAACATCCATCAGCGTTTGACTGCGTTTGACTTTTGTTGACTTCTGTCAACGCCCAATTTGCTCTTGTCAACGCTTGGATTACTCTTGTCAACGCTTGAACAAATGTCTTGATATTTTCTTCGATTTTGAGTTTCTGCCACATCAACTTTTTGACCCAACAAGGGGGTGCATGTGCTTCCTTATTTCTTTCTTTCTTCTCGACTTGATTTAAATTCTTTGTCTTTTTCGACGTCGTCTCGGGATTTGTCGTTGTAAACTGAGCTTGTCTTGTAATTTTCTTCTTCTATTAGACTTGAGTTCTTCGACTTCATTAAACTTCCGTCTTTATACTTTTTCTTCGATAAATCTTCAGAATAGGCCTTGGACTTCCGTTCTTTTTGCACTCTTGATCTTTTGACTTCGTCTTTTATCGTTTTCTTTGATAAAAGCCCGTGATAGCCCATGTTTTCTTCCTTTTTCATCTTTTGGTCCTAAAACACAATAAAAACACAAACCACACATAATTATGACTTTTACGACATAAAATACACGTTTTGGTCTTGTTATTATTGGAAATAAGTGGTAAAAGGATAAGTGTTTTCATTAAAGCCACAAGAACTTCATCCTCCATAGGATCCTCTTCCGGGTCCTCGTCAATGTCAATCTAATCCTTTCCTACCTCATTCCTTTCAACTTTATCTGGTTATATCCATCCATTTTCGCCTTGCGGGTTAGGAGCATTAGGTCCACCTTCAGCCCCTACAACGTACTCATCTCCCTTCGTTCGGTGGTATATCTGCCATTTCTCCAAAATACAGAAACTTCGAGGGTATATAAGGTCATTATCCCAAAATTATATATACATGCATGCACATGCAATGCAAATGTAGTACGTATGCCAATATGCAACAAAATGATAGCCATGCAAATGCAATGCAAAATTACGATGTTAAGTACTCCCAGTACGTTCACAATACCTCCATAATATACCATAGTACCATAGTACTTACTTAATAAATATTCAGGAAATCATTTCAGTTTCAAAAGGGATACATCTCAAAATAAAACAATGCTAAAAGAAATCTTACCGGAGCCATGCGGGATAGTTGTGTGCTTTTGGAAACAAAATAGTCACGACACCAAAGTTATAGTTTAGGACCTTTTTCAAAAACGACCTAGTTCTCTATAACTTGTGGCTCTGATTACCAATCTCTAACACCCCCAATTTACCTTGCGCAGCGGAATATCACAATTGGGTGTTAGTCAAAGAATCATCCCATAGAAGTCATATTGAACGACTCAAAAGAGACGTTAAAAGCATAAGTAGTTTGAAAACTTGTTAAATTACAACAAAAACATAAATTTTCTAAGAGTTTCCACCCCCAAAATATACCAGAGTAGCGTTAGGTCCCCACAAATCTCAACCCGTTTAAAACCAACCCCATTGTTTAAAAACATACAAGGAAATACAAATTGTCTTTGTTAAAAGGGAGTAAAAGAAGTTAGACCATCCACAAGCCACGACAACATCCATTGCACGCTCCGCCTCTATCATCCTCGATTACCTGAAACACATGCTTAAAATCATCAAAAAATAATGTTGAGCGAGATCTATAGGTTTTCAAAATCACAGTTAAACATAAGTATAAAATTCATTCACGATCATTTAATAGTATGCAGATCATTACAAACTATTATTGGGTATTACTCAATATAGCATAGGCTATTTAATTATGTTTAAGCTCATGACACCGACCCTATAAACTAATCACCCGCGCCAAATGCGGGCGTGATTTAAGTGAAACCATTGCCTCTCTTAGGTATTCGTTGCCAATCATACCTTTTTCTAGACACAAGTTATCCAACCGCAGAGGGTACTCAACGTATTAGCTCTCGTCTAGGATAGGGTCGTCAACCCAATAGTACTATCAATTGTTCAAGCGGCTATTTCCAATCCACACTAGGATCAAACAATAGTTAACGGTTCATAAATTTAGGGTCTTTAGCAACTAGCTACTCAACATAATTCAAAACATCTTTCGGGTCCAACAATCATTCATGACTTATGTTCCTTTTTATTTAAATAGCATGTATCCCCCTCGCGGGTAAAAATCATTTAAAATACAGTAAAAAGCGAGGCTATAGACTCACCTTAAGTAGTAGTGGTTGTACTAACGAAGACGTAGACGGATAACAATCACCGACGATGAGGACGCCTCTTGAAATCAATTACAACACCTAACAAAGAAATCGTGTAATGAATCAAATTCTTAAAGTAACTTCAAGTACTATATGTACAAAATTAAGAACACTAAATGTTCATATAAACTCACGCAAGAATTCCAAACAAGTGATATTTACTAGACACGTTCATTGTTACACGTTATTAAAACTATTACTCGATTTACAATTCTGCCGGTACATACCTAATGTACGGACTGAATTCTCATACTTAAACATCACGAATTTTTACGAAACTCGTTGTAGACTTCTCTTACATCATGTACAAATGTAACAACCCCAATATTCATACTTTGGTTCAGCGGAAGAGTCATTGGTGTTACGGGATAGCACATTACTCAAATCATAGACAACGCTTAAAAATCGCGTCATTTAATAATAAAGCATTTTCCATTCATAAATTCTTGTCGTCTTTCCGAGAATTACCTTCAAGTACCTGAGATAAAACATGTTGAAAAAAGGGTCAGCCAAAATGCCGAGTGAATTCATAGAGTTTAATAAAAACCATTAATATATCATCGGTATATAATTATTACCAAAAATCATTTTGTACAAATCTTTGTTGCAAATCCTAATATAGGCTTTTGCCTTCAAAACCATTATATGAACCAATGTCGTAAAAACATCATACTATAAGTTTTATAACGTTGTATAGAGTTTAATAAAAACCGTTATATAAAGTCCAAATCACGAACATAATATCAGTAATAAGACCCCGTATTTCTAGTCAAGCAATATATTATAATTCAATTCGTACATCAGTAGTTTCAATACTGGATTATTATAAGCCGCATGGCATTGCTACCTTACTACAACAAACAACGGGTAGCTAATCCGAAATTCATTTGCCCATCTAAAACAGCGTGTCGTCACAATAATCACGCTTATATAAATCTTCTCATACATAAATTCGCTTACCAATCAATGTGGCACGACGGGGATCAACCGTCAAGGCGCGAACTGGGGTGATCTTCCCCAAATAGTACTATTATATGCATAAGCGTCTACCAAATCCCGGTAGTTCACAATTCATGCTAATGGGACTTTTAGTGACATAACCTAACTATAATAATCCATTTCGTTTCATTCATCGAGTCATATAATCATTCATCGGGTCATATAATCATTCGGGTCCATATCAATAAACAACAATCAGGACAACTGGTGTCCTATTTTATTAAAACTAACATGTTATCTCCCTCGCGGGTTTATAAAACATTTCATAAAACATTTAAAAGAGTGCGAGGCTATGAACTCACGTTGATTGGGAAAGGCGGGTTATCGACGATTTGGATGTACGGTATGTGACAATCCGTCAATTTATGGTTGATATTTTATTCTCAAGTATTATTTAAAAACATTATTTAAATGTATATTATGAACTCACTTATTTTGGGAAGAAATTTGGATTTACATCTTGAAGTAGCATCGACTACGTCTAAACCGTATGACTCTACGTTACGTGCTTACGTTTACATACACCGTCTTTGGTGACAGTCTGACATTTCAGGAAATAAATTTATCCGTGAATATTATTTTGGGATTTTAAATTTGTGTTGGTTCATAAACTCACAAATTTACGAGAAGAGATTATGACTTACGTTTATAATTTAACGTCCTTTACGACTAAACCGGAAACCTTAGGATTACGTATTTACATTTTTGAACTCCGTTTTTGATGAGACAATTTTTATTAGATACGTTTTGTGTCGTTGATTCATAATTTATAAAAACATTTTTCGTAAAACGACCCGAGGGCACGCAAATCAAGGAAACTAGAATCAAGGAATACCCGTAAATTAGTGGGATGAGACAAGTATACACTTGCCTCACCCCACACATGGGACGGCTAGACATACTCCACCACACCCATGAGGTGTCAACTTGTAAGTTACAAGTATAACACTTGTCTTACTTAGCTTAACAAGCTAACTAAACTAACAAAACCATTCCACCCAAACCATTTACTCACATTCCATCTCATGCAATACCACTAAAATTCTCTCACCCCTCCCACTCCTTGTCGTCCCAAACCATCATCATACACCCCATTTTGATCAATTTTCACCATGAATCTTGTGTTATCTACACATATGATGAAGAACCTTTGAAGACTTGAAGATTGGAGGTGATTCTAACAACCAAAGAGGAGATTTCTTGGTGTCATAGGGCTGATTTCCCACAAGGAGTTTATAAATATTGGTGGACTTGAAGTAGATATTGGTTTATAACAAGTTTTTCTATCAAAATCCAAGCCTTGATCATAACCTACATAATCTTGGGGGTATAGAGATTGTTCTTCCTATCCTTTTGTTATTTTGAATATGTAATATTGTATTTTCTTTATTTATGTATATGTATATGATGATGAATGATGATCAAAATATTGTGTGGGGATCATGTGTTGATAAACTTGGATAAAAAGATTGAAAACTATATGTAAAAATGGTTAAATCATGCTGAAAATAGTTGGCTGTATAAAAACAGTAAAGAACTTTAGGTTAAACTGATAAAATGGTATTGTTTAATCAATATACAGTAAGTATTAGGACTTGTACACATGTGAGAGTTGTCCATGCAATGAAATCATTATAATGAGTGAGATATGATCAAAACAAAATTGAAGTGCAAATCTGCATAGACTGTTTTGGACGAATTTATTAAAATACTTAGAGGTGTTGATTCATCAGTAGCTATAAAAGAGTTAATGAAGCACATATCATGTAGTTTCTGCTATAAACATTTGGGGTTCCATCTCCTTATATAACTCTAGATATGGTCATTTTAGTGGACTGAATATTAATAATCAGATTTGTAAAAATAAAAAGTATATAATATAAGCACTCAAATAATGTTATTATAAAATATATATATATAAAAACCCACTAACTACTAATAATATTTATAAATAAATTATGTACTATGATACTTAAATATGACATGTTATAAAAATTACAAATTTGATAAGTTTTATAAGTTATAAAATTATAAACATAAGTTTTACGTCTTTTCGGCTAAACCGTAAAACTAACGTTTTCGTCAATTAAAACTTAGACGGTCGGACCCGTCTAATGTAAACTTTTTATAACTCATACACTGATATATAAGTACCTATTGTAAGTAAAAACCGATAAAACCCGAACTCTATAACATTTGGACATTAACGGGCCAAGTTAGCCTTATTAGACTATTAATTCAACTAATTTGGCTAAACACTAATGGACTTACTCATTGGGCTTAACCCACTTGGGCCCAACATGTAAGTATAGGACTGATATTAAAAGTGTAATTGGACTAATAAAATGTAATGGGCTTATAATGGGCTTATTGGGCCTTAACATGTGAAGAAGTTAAACTAGAGAAACTAGTATAAAAATTTACCAATACTTGACACTATAATGAGTAAATAAAGATGTACAATCCCATTTGATCATCATCATATTTATAAAATCATCATATGTATACATAGCTATTGTTTTTATAAAGTCATTGGACAAAAGTCTAAGACGAGTATTATTTTTCTAGATTTCCGTGATTGAAGCACGTATCGTACAACTAAATCGCCGATAACCCGCCTTTCCCAATCAGCGTGAGTTCATAGCCTCGCACTCTTTTAAATGTTTTTATGAAATGTTTTATAAACACGCGAGGGAGATAACATGTTAGTTTTGATAAAATAGGACACCATTTGTCCCGATTATTTGCTTATTGATTTGGACCCGGATGATTGTATGACCCGATGAATGATTATATGACCCGATAAATGAAATGAAATGGATTATTAAAGTTAGGTTATGTCACTAAAAGTCCCATTAGCATGAATTGTGAACTACCGGGATTTGGTAGACGCTTGTGCATATAATAGTACTATTTGAGGACGATCACCCCAGTTCGCGCCTTGACGGTTGATCCCCGTCGTGCCACATTTATTGGTAAGCGAATTATGTATGAGAAGATTTATATAAGCGTGATTATTTTGACGACACACTATTTTAGATGGGCAAATGAGTTTCGCGTTAGCTACCCGTTGTTTGTTATAGTAAGGTAGCAATGTCATGCGGCTTATAATAATCCAATAACGAAAATACTGCTATACGCATTGAATTACAATATATTGCCTGACTAGCAATACGGGGTCTTATTATTGATATTATGTTCGTGTTTTGGTTTTACATAACCATTTTCATATAACGGTTTTTA
Source organism: Glebionis coronaria (assembly GCA_025667525.1). Taxonomy (NCBI): domain Eukaryota; kingdom Viridiplantae; phylum Streptophyta; class Magnoliopsida; order Asterales; family Asteraceae; genus Glebionis; species Glebionis coronaria. The sequence continues at coordinate 447,091,535 of CM046878.1, forward strand.
TTTAACTCTATACAACGTTATAAAACGTATTGTATGATGTTTTTACGACATTGGTTCGTATAATGGTTTTGAAGGCAAAAGCCTATAGTATGATTTACAACAAAGATTTTTATAAAATCTTTTTTGGCTTATTTTATGGCCTACGACAAGGAATTTTACAAAATTATTTTCGGTACTAATTTTATACCGATGATATATTAATGGATTTCAATAAACTCTATGAATTCACTCGGCGTTTTCGCTGACCTTTTCTTTAAACATGTATTATCTCAGCTAGTTGAAGGTAATTCTCGGGAAGACGACAAGAATTCATGGCCCGCACTTAAATAACAATTTCCATTCAAATGTTTTGTAAAAATTGTATGAAATACTATGCCTTGGGACCTATGTAAATTTGATATTCATGAATGGAAAATGCTTTATTATTAAACGACGTGATTTTAAGCGTTGTCTATGATTTGAGTAATGTGTTATCCCGTAACACCAACGACTCTTCCATTGAACTAAAGTATGAATATTTGGGGGTGTTACAGTTTAGTACCAGAGCTCTCGTTATAGAGAACGAAAGATTTTTAAAACCAAGGTTTTGAATAAAACATTTCTAAATCTTTTAACTATAAACGTTTTTCTCAAAATGTATAAAAGTCTTTTTACTATAACGGTGCCGAAGAATTCCCGAGTTACCGACAAGGCCAAACAGAGAAGTGTTATTTTAATATATATATATATATATAACTACGATTATATATATATATATATATATATATATATATATATATATATATATATATATATATATATTGTAATTTGATTACATGATTGTTTGATGATTATTTTAATATTTATACGAGGTATTTATACGACGTAGATTGTCACAAGAAACCCTAACTCCCCTAGCAAATTAATCGAAGCTATCCCCGTAGGAATACTATCTATTCTAGATCTAAACCAAGTTGTGGATATTTATGATCTCAACAAAATGGTTGATATTCGTAGAAATGTTGATATTAGTTATTTGTGATATTGAAGAAGAATTGGCGAGATTAAATCTGATATCGATGTCATGACGATCTTTCCTTATAGAGTGGAGTTTGACAAAACGTTACCACCTGGAAAGGTGTCATCTGAGTCGTTGTCACCCAATTCTTAAGTTTGAAATCGAAAGGGTGAATGTTGCACTTGAGGCTGTCATTGGAACCATTACCCAATAGCCTCATGCCACTAGTACCTTTCCGAGAAGTCTAATTGAATGTGTGAGTCATTTCATACTAGTGACTCATTTGATAACTATTGTTGTAAGAGCTATAGGATTGGAAATTAAGTGTTGTTCATACCGAGCTTTTATTGCCCTATTAAGGTCTAAGAATAAGGTCGAAGTATTGGAAAATGAAGTAGGATATCGCATTGAGTATGATTTGAATGAAACTTGAATAAAATAAAATTTAACTTGTATGGAATAAGAAATTGTTAAGAGGAGGTCGTTAAGTCCTGTGATTGAATTATAAGGTTTTAAATGATTGTAGGTTCGTGTTAAGGGTTGTTCCTAAACCATTGTCCAATGACGAGGATGCCCAATGTCCGAGAAATAACTTGAAGAAATCTTCTTCTGAATGGGGACTGATGGATCTTCCGGGACAGGTGGAAAACCTAATGACTCTTTTAGATTAGTATTCATTGTGGTATCTTTTATAAATCCCTAACTTAACTGAGACATCAGTTGGTAGGATGAGTTCTTGGAATTGTATGACATAGTGACACATAATTTGTTATGGTATAATTTTGACTTGTTTGTGATTCATGAAAAGACTACCTTTGATTACTAAATCCTACACGTATCAATGTTATCTATATTTTATTGCTTCATCCTAATATTAGCATTAGTGATGCAACCATTGAACAAGTACTCATCTCGATTTGAGTTACGTTGTGGATTATTCTTTTTGAGTGCCATCGAGGTCATGAACCTCATGATTAATTGGCTTAGCTCATTTCCTATCATATTGTAGTTAGTTCTTGGTGAACAACTCTTCATCACTCTTTTACAGATCACTCATTGTTTTATAAAGATACAATAGTATCCCTTGAGAAAAATTGAATTTTCATCACCGTTAGGATTATTTAAAGTGAGATTTAAAAGAAACCGTTATCGAAATAAAGTTGTTTATGAAACACCTTGGAAAACTAAACTATTTTCATAACAAAGAACATCTCTGTAAATTCATTTTGAATTAAGCATGAGTATATATATTTTAAACATGATGACAAAGTTTTGACGAACCGAGTATTGCATCGTTAATCCTAAAATTATATATAGTTGCGCGCCTACATACAATTTGGAAGGGACCATGCAAGGCTGATTAGTAGTCCCCATGAAAGTGTTAATAAACACTACATTTTCTTTGAAGTTGTAAAAGATTAAATTTTATGAGATCTGCAAGAAGTGCAAAAATAGGGACATATTGTTAAAGACACCTACATATGTGCCCGTACCGTTTATTTTCTGAATCAAATTTAATCATTTGTGGAAATTGTCTTAAGTGACAATTGATATCCCCTCCTTGTCCAATTCTCCCGTGGTGAGATTCTTTGGAAAAGTATCTGATTACCGAGTGTTGATACCCGAATGGATGTATCGACGTTCCTATCATTTCTATTGATTAGATTTCATTTGAATGACCTGGGTAACGATCCGAGGATCTTTCGAATGCGTACTCAATTCATGAAAACATGGGATATATTCATATTCGTTAGTGTTTTTGTCTGTACCTGACTTGAAATTCTCTCGCGTAAATTATGCGTTGACCTTACTCTTTTAATGTTAGCTATGTATCCAGATATCCTTGAATTTGTGAAGGATTATGAGTTATTATTAGTCTTTTGAGAAGTTCACATCTTATCAACAATAACAAAACTAGAAAGTTGATAGTCCCAGTAGAATAGATTGATTGATTATGACATTACGACATTGTCTTAATTGATGGGAACTCGAGTAGAAATCCCCTAAAAGATAAGATGTTGCTTATCAGAAGTGATCTAAATAATTCTTGATGGATGACCATATCCTGCATTTAGACTTGAAATTTTACCATGAATGGTTATGAACTAGTCATAGACCTTGTAATCTAGAAAGAACTTAAAATAAATTTATTAAAAGATGTTTCTGTTATCTGAAACTTTAGAAGGTATTTGTTGGTGAATTACCTAGAATTTCGCCATTAAGGCAAGTCGAATTCTGTATTGATTATATTCCCGGTGCTGCACCTATGGCATGTGCACTGTTCGTCAGCACCATCTGAATTAAAAGAATTACCGTACAACTTAGAGAGTTGTCGGAGAAAGCTTTTATTTACCGAGCTCGTCATTATGAAGAGCTATGGTGTTATTATTCTTTATATCTGTTGAATTACCATGAACTAGGTAAATTTATGATCAAAATCTATATCCACTACCCAAGATGATAGATTTGTTTGATCATTTACAAGGTTCTAACGTATATTCGAAAATTTGATCCATAGCATGGTTATCATCAACTTCGCGTCCGCGAAGAAGATTATCTATTCCAATCACTACATCCGGGACTCGTAATGAACATTATGAGTTTCACGTGATGTGGTTTGGATTGACTAATACACATGTAGCATCCATAAATTGGTGAATCACGTGTGTAGGCTGTAATTTGATAAATTCATGCTTGTGATCATTAAGGACCATCTGTTTGTTTATAAGAATAGGAAGGAGTTAATAATCATTTATAGACTGCCTTGAATTGGCCGAGAAATGAAAACCTATACCTTGAGTATTTAACATGTGATTTAAGGCTTAATCTGTTTGTTCAAACATTACGATGCTTTGTCGATATAATCTCTTTGTGTTTTGTTGATGATAAACGTATAATTCGTAACACATTATGTAAAATGTTAAGGTACTCGTAATCACTCAAGAATACATTTGTATACTTCTCTCGACACCTCCAAGATCGCATTCGGCATGAATCACTCAAGGTATGTACAAACATGTCATTAACCTAACTAAGTGATCAAGGATTAATATTTTCTTAAAACTCACATTTAATCAAATGTGACAAAAGATTTTAATTAACTTTATTTTTAAGAAAATGTTTTATTAAAAAGAAAATGGAAATTTGAATTTGGCATATTCCATATGCCAAAGGAATATCCTTTGAGGGTATAAACTACCCCAGATGGCATATCCCCACTAAAGGATAAATTTGCACGGACTCCGACGCGGAGGTTCCTTAAAGGAACCCGCGGTTCCTTATTGATAAGGTACCGCGGGTGGAGATAAGGAACCGCGGGTCTTTTTTACCGTTGCAATGTTGCCCTATAAATAGTGGATCATTTCCATCTTTTCTCTCAACCCTTTTTGCACAGTTTCTTTCAAAAACCATCTTAGATCCTTGATTAGTTAGTTTTGATTAATCTTGTTTAAGATGTGATTCAATCTTCAATCTCCTCGTCCTCTCAAGTGCAAAGAGAAGAACACTATCATTACCATGATGTGTTGGGTTCACTACATGATGAAGATCTTTCCTCCCATAGATCTAAGTTATGTTTTTAGTCTTCCTACTATGTATATGTAGAAGATCCAAGTGTTAGGTACACTTGGATGTGTTTGTAAGGGTAGAATATCCAAGTGATGGGTATCCTTGGATTAGGTGTTAGTTGTGTAGATCCAAGTCTTGTTAGTACTTGGATATAGTATTAGAATTATAGATCTAAGTGATATGTGCTTAGATCTATATGGTTTATGTGTTTAGGCCATAAAACACAAGGTTTGTTATGTTGGGCCATAAAACATAACTAGTGGGTGGATTAGGTTGTGTCTTGGTAGTTCTCACTAAACTCTAAAGTGATGTGGTTGTGTCTTGGTAGTTCTCACTAAACGCTAAAGTGATGTGGTTGTGTCTTGTGAGTTCTCACTTAGCTTTAAAGTGATTAGTAGCTGTGTTGTGTGAAGTTCTCACTTAGCTTCAAAGTGAAGAGTCGTGAAGATTGGTTCTAGCTTTCGATTAGTACTCGACATCTAGCCTTGTGTCGTTAAATGGTGAAGTGGGCGACGTTGTGTAGATTGGTCCTACCTAAGATTAGGACTCGACTTTTAGCTTAGAGTCGGAAATTGGATAAGCGACGTTGTGTATGGTTTCTCCACCTTAAGGAGTTTGTTGACTAGTGAAGTAACTCTCGAGTAAGGTGTACTCGAGGAGTGGAGTAGGGCGAAGAGGAGCTTCGTGACCGAACCACTATAAATCATTGTGTCGGTACTTTCATTTACATTTATGTCTTTACCTTTGTAGATGTATGTATAATTGTATATTTGTGTTGTGTGTCTTTGTGTGCATCACATAATCTAAACATCTAAGTTGCGGAAAAGCTATGGCTAAGTACGTGTGTGCTTCATGTTTAGATTATGGTCAAGTGTACATCACTTAGTCTAAACATCCTAGTTGCGGAAAAGCTTGTGCTTAGTACGTGTGTGCTTAGTGTTTAGACTATTGCTTGATGTACTCTTGATTTGATGTGGTTGTGTGTTTTCTTACTTGTAGTATTTATCTCTCAATCAAACACATCTCACATCTAGTCAAGATTGATAAGGAATTTGATACAAAGGATTGTTAAGGTTTCAAATTAACAATGTTGCTACGTCCACTGTCGGCGGTTCGTTATTAGACCGGCGGTTCCTTATCAATAAGGAACCGCGGGCAGAGATAAGGAACCGCAGGCAGTAGATTGAGCCGAAATGTTTTGAAAACGAACTAGAAACTATTCAACCCCCCACCCCCCCTTCTAGTTTCTACAATTGGTATCAGAGCGAGGTTACTCAAGATCTTTGAAGTATATTGTACTTTAAAGCTTGGAACGATCTTTGCTCTCTTTTTCAAAACAAATGGTTTTTAAAAATGAAAACGGTTTTTAAAAATAGAGACGATCTTTGTATCAAATTGTTCATGAAGAGTGATTACTTATGACATGTGTTTCGTTGTTTCATTCTTACAAGTTTTGGTGTTAAATAAACTTTGTATAATAGCTTGAATTAAATCTTTTCATGTTTGGAAGTATAAAAATCTTTTGTGTCATAATTAACTCTAAAATACGAGTTCTATGTGTCTAAAATGATTTTTTTTAGTCCTAAGTCCTTCCAAAAAGTTACCAAATGGTTTTGGCCAAAAAAAACTCATTTTTTGTCCTCTGACCGCGGTTCTTTATTGTTCCCCGCGGATCCTTATCAATAAGGAACCGCAGTCAGTCTGACTCAGATTTTTGAAAACTTTGAAAAATCATATAAAATCAACCGTAAGTCCATAGATGTCGTGCCACCCGTCATTTCGAACGTAATTGAATTTTCTTTCAATTAAAAATGATTCCAAACCTTTATTCAAACTTTAAAATTTAAATGTTTTATAATTTCTATACTTTGTCCAAAGTATTGAGTCTCGGTTTGTCGTAAAACTTGTGTTTTACTCTTTTATATTAAGTTGGACATCTCTTGTTGATATATCTTTGTAAATTGATATATTTATAAAGTGTTAAACTTAATTAAATTTTGAAATGTGTCGAAAACTATTTTCAAATAAGATCAAGCTTTGTATACATTGGTATATCTAACACTCAAAACATGGACGAATGCGTTTATGTGTTTAGCTAATTGTTTGTGTGTGTTTCTTTGTGTGTTATTATTATATGTAGACATTATTTAGTGTTCGTTGATATTTGTAGTAGTATTGCTTATATGTCTAGTCTCTTGTGCCTTGCTTGGTATTTGTTAGTATCTAGTTTTTTCTAATTAGGATGTATGCTAGATTTCTTGCATTTTAGTTGCAACATTATGTGTGCATTGCATATAGGATTAACATCTACTGGTTTACAAATGTTACATAAACATCTTGTACACCTCGGCATGTTCTTTAACACTTTTAGGTTTGAAAGTTTTGGGATCTTGTCAAATCTATTGATTTGAGTCGTCTTACTCGATCATTGTGTTATTAGTTCAAGTAGATAAATGTCTCACTATAAAACATGAAAAACCCTTTGAAAATCTTAGCTATTTTCTCTTAAAAGAGTGTTTGTGGGAATCAAGAAAGATTTCAATTAAATATCAATGCATTATTCAAACTATGATTGGTATCATTATCGAATCTAATTGACATGTTTTTTAGTGTAGACATGAATGTGGTTTATTAATAATATACATCGGATCATAACTCACACTTGTGTTGATGGTGTTATATTGAATCTACTTGTTCAAATTGTTAGACATATTTTGTTTAATAATTACTTATAATGCATAATAGAGTCGGTTTGATAACTTGGATGTTTCATCCGAAATACTCAAGTAATTTACATTGCTATGCAATTTATAAATGTGCCATTTCCGAAAGACCAATCAAGAGTTTTCCTTTGGTTTGTGTAAACTTTGTTTATACACTTCAAAGTTATTGGCCTCAAGTTCTATTAAGGTAAATTACCTTAACTAGACTTTTTTGACAAGATATGCAATGGTGCATTCTTAACCCTCATTAGGTCATGCATTGTGTCGCCATACAAGTTTCATCCTTGCTAATCTTTATTAGGCAAATGTTGGAATTTCATTTTGTCTAACTTGAGAATGACTACTAGAGAATTTATGCACTAGGATCTTAATTTGACCTAACGGTTGAATTACTTCCATGTGGGAAGTTGAGTTGGTGTATAACTCGTAAAAACGGTCGTGTTTAGCCTTAATTGAGCACCTCTAGTGATAGTCTCATACTCATTCTCTAAAATGATTAAATGGCTCTTCCTATATATGACTAATGATAGTTTACTTTGATGAACTTTGTATGTCATTAGGAGTCTTTTTCTTTTGTAGCCATTAGGTCTTTCTTAGCTTTCTTCTTGCGTGCTAATTGAACCTATGTGTCTTTCCTTTGTGTGTGTTCTAGTTTTTATTGCTCTTAAGCATGACTTTATGATAAGTTAGACTAGAACATTAGGATTTGCTTAATTGGAAAATCCTCCTTCACCACCTTAACCAAGCCTCTGTAGGCGGTCCTTTAAATAGACCGCGGCTCCATATCAATATGGAACCGCCGGTGGAGATAAAGAACCGCGGGCAGAAGCTCTCAAATTCGGGTTTTCTGAAACTTCCCAATTGTTCCAACACCCTTTGGAATCTTTGTTTCAAACCTTTGATCACTCCCAAAATGTCTTGGGCTTTCGCTTTTTAACCCTTTACTAGTTTGGATCATCCCCTCACCCTTTTAAACCCACCTTGTTAGCCATGTTCTTCACACCTCAAACCATTCATCCTTACCCTTTAAACCACCCATTACTACCATGGTTTCTACAAGAACCTCCAATTCATCCAAAACCTCCTCTTCAAAGAGGCACCTCAAATTTAAGATTAAGTTACCAAAACTTAACTCTTCACATTTTTCCACACCTAAGAATGAGATTGTGCCCATTCTCATCTCTTCATCACCCTTACCACCTCTTGCACCATGCAAGACTACATCAACCTATGGTACCAACCATTCACATGGTTCTACCTCCTCTTCATTCCAATCTAGAATGAATGAGCTAACCTCACCCTTCACTCCAAGTACTCTCTTGGATGTGACTACCTAACCTCAACCCATCCAAAGCATTCCCATTGTGAATGACTTTGTTGAACCCTTGGTGACTTCACCTTTCACCCCACCAAATTCCGCCACCACCCTTGTCTTTCATTTAAGCATGTGGATTGCTTATTGCTAAGACATCTAATTTAAGCAAATCTTAGGATTCTAGTGTAACTAATATTAAAATTATGCTTAAGTTTTAGGCTTGTTTTTTTTATATAAATCTTTGTATGATCTTTATTCTCTTGTATTTCCTTTCATGTTTTTCAACATGTTTTTTCTTTGAGTCTTAGATCTTGTTGTTATTTTGTTTCTTTCTTTTCTCTTATTTTGAGTCCTTTTCTTAAACTAATAAGAATTAGGAATCTTCTTGGAGATTTACATTACATGTAGCTTGATTTGTGATATCTAGATAGATGACTTGCATGTATGCTACTTGCTTATATATCTTCTTGCTTATCCGTATGTTATATGCTTAATTGATTAGTTATTGAATGCATGCTTATTATAAAGGTTTTGTCTTTGTCAATCAATTCCGATATAATATCTCTTAGATGTGTCTAACTCATTCATGTCCTTAAATGCTACGTGCTAACTTGTTTTTCTTAGTCTTCTCTTTTTAAGTAATCATGTTTCTTGCATGACATATGTGTTAATTGCGCACCTTCTCTACAGTGGTTTATTATAGACTTCATAAGGCTTTGCATGAATTATCCTATGTGCTTACTTGATTATGTGTTAGATTTTGTACTAACTCTTCATGTCTTCTTGAGCTTCTTTTGAGTTTCTTCTCTCATTTTCTTTCGAGATTTCACTATCACCTTCTAATGTATAGTATTCATGAATTAGTTTGTGAAGTTATCCTTAACTTCTTTGTTGAGTCTCTCTCAATTCATTTTAATCATGCTCTTCTAAGTCGAGTCTCTTTCTTCTAGTCTTTCTAAACTAAGTTGAGTCGAGCCTTACCCTTTCCTCATCATGTAATTATTCTTTGAACATCCACAATGATTGAGAAGAGCTACGAAACTTTGAGCATGTAGTTTATCGTATGCTAAACACCTTTTGGTGTCGACATTCATACGTATTGTTGCCTATAATGTCCTATATCCCGTTTCTTAAAGCGTCGATTTATCCGCTTTTGATTTTCCTTTATTTTTTTTGGTCAAAAATGTCTCTAGGTTGAGATATTTTTGTTCCTCTTTTTGAGAGTTGATTGCGGTTAAAATTTACAATTGGTATGGGTGATTCCATCAATTCTAAGTTTTTAACCCCTTGAGATGATATCTTCAAATTCTTGGATGTTTCTTTTCTACCTCTATTCCAACAATTTTGAATTGATTTTCTCAAAATCCTCTCCTTGTTTTTTCAGAGTTGATGGTTAAATCTTGAATTTTCTTGGGTTATTCCAAAAATTCTAAGCTTTTTACCCTTTGACATATTATCATTACAATTGGTATGGATGTTTCTTTTCTATCTCTATTCCAACAATTGTGAATTGATCTTGTCAAGATCCTTTTTTTTATTGATAGCATCGCATGCACACTTCTTTGCTTGTCATTGTTTGTGCAAACGACTTGTTTATCATCCTAATTCGGTTTGGGTGACCCTTGCTATATATATACTCTTGTCTACTAACTTTGTTTTGTAAGACTTTTCTAACCCTTTTGTGTAGCTCGTCACTATTCTTGCTTTGTTGGTGCCTCAAGCAAGGGGGAGCTCATATCAAGGGGGAGCATTTGCAAGAGTTCAAATCATTACATTTGTGATCGTTGACTCACTCAAATTGCATTCATCAAACATCTTGCAAGTAATGCATTTTGGACACTCGTAGATAAGCATATTATTATGCTTGGAGTTGGTTAACCTATGGTGATTGAAGACTTCACTAGGATGACGCAAGCTCAATATCTTTGGATGATGGGTTTATAGTTTGGATTCTTGCCTCTCAAACGACAACCACATTGGATGATTAGATTTTTGGATGCATGTTCTCTCGAAGTCGATCCTCATCTTCTTAATATGAAGACTACCTTTAGGATGCAAGCTCTCGTGACGTCGATTCTTCTCTTCTTCAAGACGTTGACTACCTTTTTGATTCGACAAAAGGGGGAGAAGTAAGTGTAAACTAGTAACTTGTGCATTTTAATATGTGTTGCGGTTTACTTGTTTGTCATCATCAAAATGGGGAGATTGTTAGTGCAAACATTACGATGCTTTGTCGATATAATCTCTTTGTGTTTTGTTGATGACAAACGTATAATTCGCAACACATTATGTAAAATGTTAAGGTACTCGTAATCACTCAAGAATACATTTGTATATTTCTCTCGACACCTCCAAGATCGCATTCGGCATGAATCACTCAAGGTATATACAAACATGTCATTAACCTAACTAAGTGATCAAGGATTAATATTTTCTTAAAACTCACATTTAATCAAATGTGACAAAAGATTTTAATTAACTTTATTTTTAAGAAAATTTTTTATTAAAAAGAAAATGGAAATTTGAATTTGGCATATTCCATATGCCAAAGGAATATCCTTTGAGGGTATAAACTACCCCAGATGGCATATCCCCACCAAAGGACAAATTTGCACGGACTCCGACGCGGAGGTTCCTTAAAGGAACCCGCGGTTCCTTATTGATAAGGTACCGCGGGTGGAGATAAGGAACCGCGGGTCTTTTTGACCGTTGCAATGTTGCCCTATAAATAGTGGATCATTTCCAGCTTTTCTCTCAACCCTTTTTGCACAGTTACTTTCAAAAACCATCTTAGATCCTTGATTAGTTAGTTTTGATTAATCTTGTTTAAGATGTGATTCAATCTTCAATCTCCTCATCCTCTCAAGTGCAAAGAGAAGAACACTATCATTACCATGATGTGTTGGGTTCACTACATGATGAAGATCTTTCCTCCTATAGATCTAAGTTATGTTTTTAGTCTTCCTACTATGTATATGTAGAAGATCCAAGTGTTGGGTACACTTGGATGTGTTTGTAAGGGTAGAATATCCAAGTGATGGGTATCCTTGGATTAGGTGTTAGTTGTGTAGATCCAAGTCTTGTTAGTACTTGGATATAGTGTTAGAATTATAGATCTAAGTGATATGTGCTTAGATCTATATGGTTTATGTGTCTAGGCCATAAAACACAAGGTTTGTTATGTTGGGCCATAAAACATAACTAGTGGGTAGATTAGGTTGTGTCTTGGTAGTTCTCACTAAACTCTAAAGTGATGTGGTTGTGTCTAGGTAGTTCTCACTAATCTCTAAAGTGATGTGGTTGTGTCTTGTGAGTTCTCACTTAGCTTTAAAGTGATTAGTAGTTGTGTTGTGTGAAGTTCTCACTTAGCTTCAAAGTGAAGAGTCGTGAAGATTGGTTCTAGCTTTCGATTAGAACTCGACATCTAGCCTTGTGTCGTTAAATGGTGAAGTGGGCGACGTTGTGTAGATTGGTCCTACCTAAGATTAGGACTCGACTTTTAGCTTAGAGTCGGAAATTGGATAAGCGACGTTGTGTATGGTTTCTCCACCTTAAGGAGTTTGTTGACTAGTGAAGTAACTCTCGAGTAAGGTGTACTCGAGGAGTGGAGTAGGGCGAAGAGGAGCTTCGTGACCGAACCACTATAATCGGTACTTTCATTTACATTTATGTCTTTACCTTTGTAGATGTATGTATAATTGCATATTTGTGTTGTGTGTCTTTGTGTGCATCACATAATCTAAACATCTAATTTGCGGGAAAGCTATGGCTAAGTACGTGTTTGCTTCATGTTTAGATTATGGTCAAGTGTACATCACTTAGTCTAAACATCCTAGTTGCGGAAAAGCTTGTGCTTAGTACGTGTGTGCTTAGTGTTTAGACTATTGCTTGATGTACTCTTGATTTGATGTGGTTGTGTGTTTTCTTACTTGTAGTATTTATCTCTCAATCAAACACATCTCACATCTAGTCAAGATTGATAAGGAATTTGATACAAAGGATTGTTAAGGTTTCAAATTAACAATGTTGCTACGTCCACTGTCGGCGGTTCGTTATTGGACTGGCGGTTCCTTATCAATAAGGAACCGCGGGCAGAGATAAGGAACCGCAGGCAGTAGATTGAGCCGAAATGTTTTGAAAATGAACTAGAAACTATTCAACCCCCCCCCCCCTTCTAGTTTCTACATAATCCTTTACATTAAATGACTGTGTAATTAATGATAATGGAATCTAAATTGACTCTTCAAAGATTAGAGCCATTTAAGACTTTGAGTTTTACCAAAAAGAAAGTGCAAATATATTTTGATAAATATTATATCAAAGTATTTTTAAGAAATTATTCCTTCATACCCAAATCATTTAACTAAACTCCTGTTTAGGGGTAAATGTTTGTGTATACCTCAAGACAACCTAAGAGGGATTGAGGAAACCGTTTAAACCAAGACTTAAAACGACAATGTTTGCTTTTCAATTAAGAAAATTTTGACCAAAGTATAACCAAAGATTTTTCGAACATTTTCAAATCTTATTAATTATTTTCGATAAATCAACAAAAATCATGTTAATTAAATTCAAATTCATTTTGAACATTTTTATATTATTGGTCGAACTAAGAAATTTAAAAATTTTACGTTTACATTTCATAAAAATTGAATATTTATTATTTAATTACTTGTAATATTTATCGATGCTTTAAACGTCGGATTGAGCAAAACTGATAAAAATGATAGTTGAGACGAAACTAAAACATAGAAAATGTGAAGAAAGAATTTTTGAGTAAATTGTGGTCATGATATTTATTTCATCAGGGAAGGTGAATGTAGATATTGACACATTATGTAGAAGGATAAACAACAAATTAGGATGTGTTCCTTAATAATGATTGTGCAAAATAAATTGCCGAGCAATTTAAAATATAGCCGATGCTTGAAAAAAGGATAATATAGATAATAAAAGGGGTTCGCGGTTAATGCGAATCATTAGAAATGAGAGCCAATGGTGTTAAATTTATTAAAGGCCACTTGTGGTTGTCTAAATATGGAGATTTCGAGATTTAGTCATGTTGGAATCTCATAAGTTTAAGTATTCTATTCGTGCCATTTTTGATTTAATGTATCTTATCTGAAGAAGTTGTACGGATGGCAAATTATGAAGGCAGGCATCGCCTCATACATTAGTAAACGTCTAACTATTGCAAAGGTCATCATTTGAATTCTATTCGATTTGGGTCATCGTCGACAGACTGACCAAATCTGCTAATATCATTCCTGTTAATGATAGATTCTCGATGAAGAAATTCACTCTTTTGTATTTAAAGGAGTTGTGTAAACATAGTGTGCATGTATCGATCATCTCTATCAAGATCCTCGCTTCGCATCGGATTTCTAGAGATTTGCTCAGAAGTCATTGGGAACGAACCTTGATGAGAGTACTGTTTACCACCCCAATCGAAGGGACGAGGTAAAGTAACGATACAAAACACTAGAAGTGTTGTTTTATGCTTGAATAATTGACCTTTGGTAATAAACCGTATAATCAGTTTCCTTTGGAGAAATCATCATTGATAATTATCGTATTAGGATCGAGATCAAATCTTGTGAGGATCTAAATATGAGAGCATCTGTAAGCAGGAGTTGGGATGAAGACACCCGACATACACCCATTGTGAGTTGGAAATGTCTTTTAGGTTTAAGGTTTCCTATGATGACAAACCTAACCTTACAAAGTACCCGACCCGTGAAACCTGAAATAATTGTTGAAATTAGGATCTGATTATTGATTGCTAGTAGTGGGCAGGAGGTTATGTGAATATGAAATGTAGACCTTGAAGTGCAGGATGGGTAGCGAAGTTATGCCAAACATTTTCACCATTGAAAAATGAATTGATGATCTAAAAGATCATGGTAAATAAGTCCCCGTTGTATGGGACCATTGAGATAATGTAAAAGTTGGTTTGAAAGGCATATAAGCTGGATCTACCCTAGGACTTCAAGGGCTGCGTGAATTATGTTTCGTATATCGAACTTGATGAAACATCTATCAAGTGAGAATTTGATTACTTCTTGATGAAGTTTAGATCGACGAAAAGTTGCATTCATCAAAAACCCGTGAACATCATGGATAGAGAAAGTAAGTCAACATTAATACTGATCGTATTTTCGTAGTTATGTTTGATGAAACTCACGTATTGTAATGAATTACACTTGTGAGAAAAGACCCAAGGTGGAAGAAATACCCACATGGCTTTAACTCTATAAGAAGCGAGCAGTAAGATAAATTGATCTTTGAGGACAAAGATCTTGTTTAGGGGTAAATTATGTGACAATCCGTCAATTTATGGTTGATATTTTATTCTCAAGTATTATTTAAAAACATTATTTTAATGTTATTTTATGAACTCACTTATTTTGGGAAGAAATTTGGATTTACATCTTGAAGTAGCATCGACTACGTCTAAACCGGAGGACTCTACGTTACGTGCTTACGTTTACATACACCGTCTTTGGTGACAGTCCGATATTTCAGGAAATAAATTTATCCGTGAATATTATTTTGAGATTTTAAATTTGTGTTGGTTCATAAACTCACAAATTTACGAGAAGAGATAGGGACTTACGTTCATAATATAACGTCCTTTACGACTAAATCGGAAACCTTAGGATTACGTATTTACGTTTTTGAACTTCGTTTTTTATGCGACAATTTTTATTAGATTCGTGTTGTGCCGTTGATTCATAATTTATAAAAACATTTTTCGTTAAACGACCCGAGGGCACGCAAATCGAGGAAACTAGAATCAAGGAATACCCGTAAATTAGTGGGATATGACAAGTATACACTTGCCTCACCCCACACATGGGACGGCTAGACATACTCCACCACACCCATGAGGTGTCAACTTGTAGGTTACAAGTATAACACTTGTCTTACTTAGCTTAACAAGCTAACTAAACTAACAAAACCATTCCACCTAAACCATTTACTCACATTCCATCTCATGCAATACCACTAAAATTCTCTCACCCCTCCCACTCCTTGCCGTCCAAAACCATCATCATACACCCCATTTTGATCAATTTTAACCATGAATCTTGTGTTATCTACACATATGATGAAGAACCTTTGAAGACTTGAAGATTGGAGGTGATTCTAACATCCAAAGAGGAGATTTATTGGTGTCATAGGGCTGATTTCTCACAAGGAGTTTATAAAGATTGGTGGACTTGAAGTTGATATTGGTTTATCACAAGTTTTGCCATCAAAATCCAAGCCATGATCATAACCTACACAATCTTGGTGGTACAGAGATTGTTCTTCCTATCCTTTTGTTATTTTGAATATCTAATCTTGTATTTTCTTTATTTATGTATATTTATATGATGATGAATGATGATAAAATATTGTGTAGGGATCATGTGTTGATAAACATGGATAAAAAGATTGAAAACTAGATGTAAAAATGGTTAAATCATGCTTAAAATAGTTGGCTGTATAAAAACAGTAAAGAACTTTAGGTTAAATTGATAAAATGGTATAGTTGAATCAATATACAGTAAGCATTAGGACTTGTACACATGTGAGAGTTGTCCATGCAATGGAACCATTATAATGAGTGAGATATGATCAAAACAAAATTGAAGTGCAAATTTGCATAGACTGTTTTGGATGAATTTATTAAAATACTTATAAGCTGATTCATTAGTAGCTATAATTGAGTTAAATGAAGCACATATCATTTAGTTTCTGCTATAAAAATTTGGGGTTCCGTATCCTTATAGAACTCTAGGTATGGTCATTTTAGTGGACTGAATATTAATAATCAGATTTGTAAAAATAAAAAGTATATAATATAAGCACTCAAATAATGCTATTATAATATATATATATATATATAAACCCGCTAACTACTAATAATATTTATAAATAAGCTATGTACTATGACACTTAAATGTGACATGTTATAAAAATTACAAACTTGATAAGTTTTATAAGTTATAAAACTATAAACATAAGTTTTACGTCTTTTCGGCTAAAACCGTAAAATTAACGTTTTCGTCAATTAAAACTTAGACGCTCGGACCCATCTAATGTAAACTGTTTATAACTCATACACTGATATATAAGTACCTATTACAAGTAAAAACCAATAAAACCTGAACTTTATAACATTTAGACATTAACGGGCCAAGTTAGCCTTATTGGACTATTAATCTAACTAATTTTTGGCTAAACACTAATGGACTTACTCATTCGGCTTAACCCACTTGGGCCCAACATGTAAGTATAGGACTGATATTAAAAGTGTAATTGGACTAATAAAATGTAATGGGCTTATCATGGGCTTATTGGGCCTTAACATGTGAAGAAGTTAAACTAGAGAAACTAGTATAAAAATTTACCAATACTTGACACAATAATGAGTAAATAAAGATGTACTATCTCACTTGATCATCATCATATTTATAAAATCATCATATGTATACATAGCTATTGTTTTTATAAAGTCATTGGACAAAAGTATAAGACGAGTATTATTTGTCTAGGTTTCCGTGATTGAAGCACGTACCGTACATCCAAATCGCCAATAACACGCCTTTCCCAATCAACGTGAGTTCATTGCCTCGCACTCTTTTAAATGTTTTTATGAAATGTTTTATAAACCCGCGAGGGAGATAACATGTTAGTTTTGATAAAATAGGACACCATTTGTCCCGATTATTTGCTTATTGATTTGGACCCGGATGATTGTATGACCCGATGAATGATTATATGACCCGATAAATGAAATGAAATGGATTATTAAAGTTAGGTTATGTCACTAAAAGTCCCATTAGAATGAATTATGAACTACCGGGATTTGGTAGACGCTTGTGCATATAATAGTACTATTTGGGGACGATCACCTCAATTCGCGCCTTGACGGTTGATCCCCGTCGTGCCACATTGATTGGTAAGCGAATTTATGTATGAGAAATTTATATAAGCGTGATTATTGTGACGACACGCTGTTTTAGATGGGAAAATGAGTTTCGGGTTAGCTACCCGTTGTTTGTTATAGTAAGGTAGCAATGTCATGCGGCTTATAATAATCCAATAACGAAAATACTGCTATACGCATTGAATTACAATATATTGCCTGACTAGCAATACGGGGTCTTATTATTGATATTATGTTCGTGTTTTGGTTTTACATAACCATTTTCATATAACGGTTTTTATTTAACTCTATACAACGTTATAAAACGTATCGTATGATGCTTTTACGACATTGGTTCGTGTAATGATTTTGAAGGCAAAAGCCTATAGTATGATTTACAACAAAGATTTTTATAAAATGTTTTTGGCTTATTTTATGGCCTACGACAAGGAATTGTACAAAATGATTTTCGGTAATAATTTTATACCGATGATATATTAATGGATTTCATTATACTCTATGAATTCACTCGGTGTTTTCTCTGACCTTTTCTTTTAACATGTTTTATCTTAGGTACTTGAAGGTAATTCTCTGGAAGACGACAAAAATTCATGGCCTGCACTTAAATAACAATTTCCATTCAAATATTTTGTAAAAATTGTATGAAATACTATGACTTGAGACCTATGTAAATTTGATATTCATGAATGGAAAATGCTTTATTATTAAACGAAGCGATTTTAAGCGTTGTCTATGATTTGAGTAATGTGCTATCCCGTAACACCAACGACTCTTCCGCTGAACTAAAGTATGAATATTTGGGGGTGTTACACGGTACGTGCTTCAATCACAGAAACCTACACAAATAATACTCGTCTTAGACTCTTGTCCAATGACTTTTTATAAAAACAATGGCTATGTATATATATGATGATATTATAAGTATGATGATGATCAAGTGGGATTTTATATCTTCATACACATTATAGTGTTATGTGTTAGTCAAATTTTTGACTAGTTACACTAATTTTAATCCAATTCCATGTTAAGGCCCAATAAGCCCATTAAAAGTCCAATACATTATATTAGCCCATTTTATACTTTAATATCAGGCCTATACTCATATGTTGGGCCCAAGTGAGTTTAGCCCAATGAGTAAGTCCATTAGTGTTTAGCCAATCTAGTTGGCTAATAGTCCAATAAGGCTACTTTGGCCCGTTAATGTCCATAAGTTATAAAGCTCGGGTTTTATCGGTCTTTACTTGTAAGATGTACTTACATATCAGTAGATGAGTTATAAAAAGTTTACATTAGACGGTTCCGACCGTCTAAGTCTTATTTGACGAAAATATTAATCTTTCGGTTTTATCCAAAAAGACGTAAAACTTATGTATATAGTTTTATAACTTATAAAACATATCAATTTGTAATTTTTATAAAATGTCACATTTACTTATCAAAGTATATAACTTATTTATAAGTAATATATAATTTAGTGGGTTTAGGTATACATTTTATATTAGTTTTACTTAAGTGCTAATTTTATAATATATAGTTTTATTTTACAAATCTGATTATGAAACTAACTTTCACCATTTTTACCATATCTTGAGTTCTACAAGGAGATAGAAGCTCATTTTTGGTCAGCACAAACTACATAATATGTGCTACAATTAACTTCATTTTAGCTACTTCTCAATCATCCTCTAGTGTCTCTAACAATTCCTCCAAAACAGACTATACAGATTTGAACTTCAATAATGTTTTGATCATATCTCACTCATTTTATGGACTCCATTGAGTGGCCAACTCTCACATATGTAAAATTCACATACCTTACTGTATATTAAATTATAGAGGTCATTTTAAAAAGTTATCATATGGTTCTTTACTGTTTTACACAGCCTAAAATTTTAGACATGATTTTAACATCTTTTCATGTAGCTTTTAATCATTTTAACCAAATTTATCAACACAAGATCCCCACATAATACTTTGATCATCGTTCATCATCATATAAATATACATAATTGAAGAAAATACATGAATACATATTCAAAATAATATAAAGATAGGAAGAAACAATCTCTATACCACTCAATAAGATGAAAGATTGAAATTTTTGGATGAATAAGACTTGGTTTTGGGTACTCAATCTTATGAGATATCAACACCACTTCTAAGATCACCAAGTATATATAGAATCCTTGAGAAATCAGCCCTTGATCTTCATGAAATATCCTTACTAGTTGTTAAGATCACCTCCAATCAACAAGTCTTCTATAGGTTTTCATCTTGTGCAAGTTTAACACAAGATTCATGGTGGAATTTTTGATCAAATGGTGGTGTTGGTGGTGATATGGGACGACATAGGAGAGAGTAGATAGAGAGAGATTGGAGTTTTTTTCTTGTTTTGCATGTATGTGTGAAAGTGGTAAAGAGTTAGCTAGTTTTTGTTTAGTGGTTTGCAAGTAGGATGAGACATGTGTCTCATGTGAATGAAAAGTTTTGACAACAAGCTCCCCATGGGCTTAGGTTGCCGCCACATGGTGAGGGGGTGGGACAAGTATAACTTGTTTCATCCCCTTATTAATTTACGGGTACTCCCCGATTCTAGTTTCCTCGATTTACGTGCCCTTGCGTCGTTTTACGAAAAATGTTTTTATAAATTATGAATCGACGGCACAAAACGAATCTAATAACAATTGTCACATCAAAAACGGAGTTCAAAAACGTAAATACGTAATCCTAGGGTTTCCGGTTTAGTCGTAAAGGACGTTAAATTATGCACATAAGCCCTAATTTCAGCCCGTAAATTTGTGAGTTTATGAACCAATACAAAATAAAATTCCAAAATAATATTCAAGAATAAATTTGTTTTCCTGAAATGTCGGATTGTCACAAAAAACGGTGTATGTAAACGTAAGCACGTAATGTGGAGTTCTCCGGTTTAGACGTAGTCGATGCTATTTTATGATGTAAACCCAAATTTCTTCCCAAAAATGAGTGAGTTCATAATATAACATTAAAGTAAAATAATACTTGAGAATAAAATATCGACCATAAATTGACGGATTGTCACAACATTTACCCCTAAACAGGATCTTTGTCCTCAAAGGTCAATTCATCTTACTACTCTTTTCTTATAGCGTTAGAGCCATGCGGGTATATCCTACACATTCGGTCTTTTCTCTCAAGTGTAATTCATTACAATACGCGAGTTTCATCAAACCTAACTACGGGAATACGATCAGGCTTAATGTTGACTTACTTTCTCTATCCATGATGTTCACGTGTTTTTAATGAATGCAACTTTTCGCCGATCTAAACTTCATCAAGAAGTAATCAGATTTTCATTGGATAGACATTTTATCAAGTTCGATATACGAAACATAATTCACGCAGCCCTTGAAGTCCCAGGGTAGATCCAGCTTATATGCCTTTCAAACCAACTTTTTACATTATCTCAATGATCCCATACAACGGGGACTTTTTTCCCATGATCTTTCAGATCATCTGTTAACATGGATTCACAAAGAACACGGGTTTATGATCCGGAGGTCGGGGAGGATAGAAGTGTTGTTTAGCCATGGTAGAGAGAGAAACAAGTAAGAATGATAGTTGTAGATTAGCACTTGTTTAGGAAAACAAGGCAATTAGGGCAAGTGTTAACAAGTAGTTTAGGAAAACCACAAGTTATGACCCTAAAATGGGGATCGTTCTCGAGGAGGCTAGTGCGTTGTGTTAAGAGATGATTAACTTTGTGATTTTATTGTTATGAGAAAAGAAAATAGAAAGGGGATAAGAAGAGAATGACGGTTTCGATGTCGGATTAACTAAGGCGAAAAAGGTGTACACGTAAAACCGTAAAAAGCACTAAAATTAAAATTTTACCCTAAAAATTACCAAAAATCACTAAAAATCCACAAAGATATTATAAGAGTTTACAAAAAATCCAAACTTGCCAAAACCTTCTAATTTATTAAATAATGACTTTTAATGCTAATTAAAGCCCTAAAAATCAATATTAACTATTAAAAAGTCCACAACAAGATCTTAAAGTTTGTAAACCTTTAAAATAACCTAATTATGCTAAAAAGTATTTTTCAAAATTTTAAAACCACTAAAAACTATTTTTAAACAATTAAAAACTATTAAAATCTATAAAAACTTAAAATAATTATAATAATAAATCCAAGGACAATGAAATTATTCTAAAAGTTGCAAAACTCCTAACTTAATATATATGAACTAGGAAAAATGAAAAAAAGTAGAAAAAATTAACTTTCAATTTTTAATAATAAAATAATAATAAAATAATACAAAAAATTCAAAGTTTATAAAATAATTCTAAAAAATTATCAAAAAGACAGAAATGCAATGAAAAGTTTTCAAAACCTTTTTAATAATTTTATATTAATTTCTAAAGTTGGTTAAAAACCTTAAAATTATATAAAATCAAAATTAAGTTAATCTAAAAACTTTAATTGATGTAAACCTCAAAAATACTACTAAAAACTTAAAAACTATTTTTCCAGATTTTTAAAATACTTTTTCCTATTTTTTTTACTTTCTACTTAAAATAATCCTAATAAATAAACTTTTCACGTGAAAAATAAAATTTTTAATCCAAAAAGTCTTATACCTGATAAAGAACCAAGGAAAAGTGCTAACAAGTGAAAAGCTAAAACAAATAAGCAGAAATTAGCTTATTTCTAAGCTGATTGCTTGAACAAGCTATAAACACAAACCCCTTAAGTAATTAAATAACCAAGTGATAACCAGTCAAAGACCCTAGGGCAACTGGTTATCACGTTGGTGTGTGAGAGGAGTGGCGCAGGTTCGAGTCCTGGCCACGTCCTTTTTGTTAAAAAACTTTTTTTTCTTTTTTAAATTTATAAAACTCACAATCAGTAACTTAAACTTACTCTAAAACACAATCTTAATAAAAATTAAGCTAAAATTTTAACCTAATGAATAAAAAACGTGCCCAGATAAGTTTTGCTTGATGAACACAAAGGAAAATGTATCTTCACTTGTGAAGAAATGAACAAGAGGGCTTGTTCTTGGTATTTGCTGGACAATGGAGGCACCCCTACACTCAGTTGAGTGTAGGGAGTCACAATCAACACTAAAAACACAAGTAATCTAACAAGAATCACACAAGATGGTCAAATCAAGTAACTGTCATGCAGAAAAGTGTGTAGGACTAGTTTAGCTGATGCAGTTGGCACTTGAATGAGATTCTACACCCACAAACTAGCAGATAACCAACCCAATTCACTCACAAACTAAACACAGTCCTAACTTACCCTAAAACTTATCAAAGAACAAAGATCAAAAGCAAAATTTAACTAAAAATCTAGGCAGTTAAAGGCATACTCAATTTTACCAAATTTAACCAAGAATAAGACATGCAATTCCTATAAAACTTGACCAAACTCAGAACCAATGAGAACAATAAGCTAATACTGATAAAGCAAGTTTGTTTAGGCAGTTTCCTTCTAGTTTAAAGTCAACTTAAACCAATAAGACCCTTAAGCCAAACACCCTTTTAACTTACTGATTTCAAATTTTAACAAACAAATTGTCTACAAAACTTAACCAAATTGATTCTAAACTATCTAGGCATGCATAAACACCCTAAATAAGCATAATCACACAGAAAACTTCATCAATAAAACACAATCATGCATATTCATATAGCACACAGATTTCAGAAAAATTATGAAAGTAAAAAGAGAAATGAAGGAAAATGGGCACCTCCCTCACTTTGCATCCTAGTGAGGGTCAGCTATGCTCCCCTGAACTTTAACCAACAACTAGGTAAGCCAGGGGTCCTCGGAAGAAAATGGGTTGAATGAGGTTGCTGATTGAGTAGAAATACTCCAACCTTTTGATGATGTATGGGTACTTCCCTGCACAATCACCACAAAACCAACAGAAAAACTTCAAATATCAAATGCTACAAGCTTAAAGCTTGTAGCTTTTGATATAGTAAGTGTTAAAACCAATAGGTCAAAACAAGCAAAAAGGTTTTCACCTCAATATGCTTTTTACCCAAGCTCTATACCCACTGAATCTTGATATCCACAAGATATCAAGGTTCAATGGTCATATAGGAGCCCAAATAAAACAGCTTATGTGGACTTTGAACCAATTTGCTAACCTAGAAAACGGATTTTTAAAACTCTAAAATGCTTTTTGAAAACTCTTTCAACAAAGTATTTCAACAATCAAATTTGGAACTCAGCTAGCTTTTCTTACACACACCAACTTTTAAAACAATAAAAAGGAATTATATTTGCACACAAAATACCAACTTTCATTAATTCTTAAAAAGGAATTACAAAATGTAGAAAAGCTAAAACTGGAACAAGAGGTGCATTCACATGCGAATGCCCTTTTTATACTAAATGATAGAACATTCTAGTGCTAAACAAAGTCCTAAACCCTAGCTATTGATTTTCTTGAAATGCCCTTAGTCTTCAAAATTTAAATTTAAGTCCAATATGCTTCATGTGATTGTCCTTGTTGGAACAGATGGAATCTTCAATCTTGGACGTTCAAAACACCTTTGGGAGCAAGTATAGCATGTGGGACGTTGATGTGGGTCAAGTTTTGGGGTTAGGGGAAAGTGACGTTGCAGGGGTCACATGGTGTGGTCTCATGATGAAAGTGATGGGTATTTTGGGGTGTGGGTTAGTATTAGGCTTAGGTTAATTAAGGTTCTGGGAGGTATCAAACAAAAACCCTTTGTTTTGTGTTTAATTGGGTCTGGGTTTTTTAGGGTTTATGAGGATGATTAAGGGGGTTTAATTCGTTTTTTGGGGGTGGATTTATTTAAAAAGGTGTTAGGGAGGGAAACTTAATATAACTGAATAATCAGTTATATTAATTAGGTGGTGGTGGAATGTAGACGTGGAGGGAGGGAGGAATGGGATTGGTTGCTGTGTGGTAGTGGGTGACGTGGAGGTGGGTGATTGGTGGGGTTAAGTTTGGTGTCTGGTCAAAAGTAGCCCTTCTATTCCCCTTTTCTTGCCACTTTGTTTGGAAACTTGTCAACGCCCCATTTACACATAACAACTTTTGTCAACTTGCTGAAAATGGCCCAACATACTTTCAAACTTTGAATAAGGACCATACATGCAATATTTGCATTCTTCAAGGGCTAATAGTGTCATGTCTTGAAACTTTAGGACCAAACTTGTAATAACTGAAGTTTACAAGGGTCTAAAGTGACAAGTCTTCAAAAAGTGAGGGACCAATCTTGCCAATCTTCAAATCTTCAAGGTCTTCTTTGGAAATTCATGATTCGGGTCCGGTTCATTGTGCGGCTTCGTTTCCCGTGTTCGTTTTTGATTGATTCTTGTGATCTTTTTGTCATTCCCTCAATATCCGTACCTAATATACACAAGCAACAAACACAAGCATATATTTGGCATTTTTAATGATATTTAATGCATTTTAAGCCCATTTTGGACGATGAGACTATGTATAAAAGCAGTCTCATCACTCCCCCATACTAAACCATTGTCGTGCCCTCACGCAATGCTAGAATAAAGTATCGTAGCACCTCCGAAATTCATTTTTATTCACTTTATTGACTGATAAACTAGCTATACTACTACTATTGCTACTACTTGCGTTTTAGACATAATGTATGATTTTCATCGCAAAATGGGACGTTTAGGTTCATATAATAAGAACACGTGAATGCTTCGTTAGAAATAATTTCATCGTCCTTGATTTTCACCCCAATTCCATGCCAAGCGTGCAACGAGATCATTGTCATTATAAGTTAGTAATGCTAACACTACTCATATGCCCTAATCACGTACTTATCCTCCCAATTTCCTAAGTTGTATCTCTTATATTTTATTTTGTCTTGAATGTTTCACGAGGATACATTGTTTGACTTATGCGATAATAAAGATTTAGGTCTATAAATAGAGTCCTAACGGTGTAACCAAGACCATCAAATCAATAACCCCTCCTAATAGACAACGATGTCAAAAAATTAAGTCAACAAGAAGAATCGATAAACACGGTTTTATAACGGTTTTGAACATGAGACTTATTACCAAGACTTTTATACGCCCCCTAACGGAAGGGCCTTATTATCTTTGGTTTACCTCCATCTTTTATTCAACTTCGCCATGAAGCTTTTATTATGACTTCGGTCTTGCCTTGCCTTTTATTATCCGCCTCATCGGTGGTTTTATTAGCCAAAGACGTATATCCTCACGCTAAGGCGAATTTTGGATCTTTAAAGCTTCGAAGATTAAGGCTTGATTCACTTTCAATTTTGCAAAGATTTTCGGCCTTGTGGGGCTTCAAATTGTTTGCTTGATTTAGGTGAGCACTTGAAATCTTATTATTGGGTGAAGCTTTTGATTATTCGGGTGCCAATACTTCAAAACTGTGACGCTGGCGATACCTTAATGTCTTCCCAATTTAATTACACGGAAGCTACTAGAAAATACTAGAAACCCAACAATCCTAACTAAACCGCTAAGTCAATATTTATTAAGCAAAAAATATTTACATGCGAAGGGAGAATAAGCAAACAACGAGAACACATGAGTTTTTGAAAGAATACGAGTACCCTACGTTTAGCATAGTAACTTATAATTAACTCTATCATTTCTCGTCCTCATTTAAGAGACTTAGCCTAATGTGTAGTTAAGGAATCAAAGCTAAGTGCTCAACACGCACGATCGAGTCAAAAATTACTCTTATTCTCGCCATCGGAAAACCTACATTCGTGTCTTTAAACACTTATAAAACATGAGAAAAATGTTAAAATTTGGCCATTTTTAGCCTTATTTTGCAACAAAACGATAAACAAAAAGATAAACTTTGGAAAGCGTGAAGGTTTAGCAAGGCAAGTATCTATTCACCCCCCCCCCCCCATACTAAAGTTAAACATTGTCCTCAATGTTTCGAGTCTAGGGGTGCAAACACCCCCATACTAGAGACGTAGTCGAATGCCTAATCTAGCATGGAAAGGGTGTAACCATTAAATTTAAAGCCGTTTATGAAGTGTGCTATAAACCTAAGGTTAGAACATCAAAGGATATATCATTTGGATATTGAGAAAGTCTTCAAAGCAATCGATCGAGTGCTCCCATAAAACGAACACGAGAGGCTCCAATCGTGAAGATCATGATCTAAGAACCACAATTCACAAACAACCACGGAACAAAGGTTGGAAGGGCACAAATCCCCTCACATTAAACTAATTAGAAAGCAATAATATGTACATAGATAAGCATGGGTCTCCCCCACGAGGCACCTTGTTTTTTATAACCGAGTCAAAAGCTCGACTCGAATCCCCATAAATGTGATCATTTAGGGATAATCATGGTATGGTCAATTTTTAGTGGGGCTTACATGATAAACAAGGCCCAAAATCAACCGGTATTAAGGACTAAGTCCTTTGATGGTGCAAAATACCGGGATCGAAGATGGCGTTCTCGTTTTCATTGAAAAAACAAATCAACGCCACTTCATCATGTGTCAACACAAACCCAAAGGGTTTCAAGAAAATAGATGAGAAGAAATAGAGGGGTGGGACAATGGGTAAGTCACAAAAACCATGAGCTACTCGAGGTAGACTCGCACCAATCAAATAGAAAGATTTTCCATTTATTGCGTCGGTGGAAGACCGAGATTTCCCTTTATAAGCAATTCCGGGATCAAATATCTCGTCCTCGATGGAGAAAGGGGAGGGAACATAAGGGGCTTCCCCCACACTAAGTCCACAAAAAGCATCGTCAAAAGGAGAAGACGAGCTTGTAGTACTCAAAACACGAGGTGATGACGGAGTTAGCATTGTAGAAAAATCTTTTAAATCCAATTTAAAATTTTTCCCTTTCTCATCTTTTAAACTCTCCTTGTGAAAACCCGACTTAATTATGTCAAAAATATTTGGTGTTTCTAAAGCAATGTTAGTCACACTAAAAATTCTCACATTTGAAAACCGTTTTGGTTTTGGTGGTGTTAAGTTCTCAAAACGTTTGTCAACAAAGAAAACTTCCCCATCGGGGTCAACATATTCATCATCCGAAGAATCATTCGTGATTAGAAACATAGGCTTAACACTCTTAACCTCCATCGGCGGAGGGGACAAAAAATCGTTTTTATCATTAACTTCTAAAACTCATTTTAAAATCCTTTTACAAATGTTTTTGATGGGATTAACATTGTTCAAAGACGTGATAGAGTACACATGAGAAAGTGTGAAGTTTTGAGTTGCATTTATGACGAGTTCTTCCTCATTGAAACGAAGAGTGATTTTCCTAGCATGCACATCGAAAAAGTGCTCTCGAAGTATCCAAAAATGATCGACCTAAAATTAGAGGAACTTTAGGATCGATGGGAATGTCAACAACGATAAAGTCTACGGGATAGTAGAACTTTCCAACTTTCACAAAGACGTCCTCGGCTACTCCACAAGCTAGAATCGTAGAATGATCGACCATCTCGATTGACATTCTTGAAGGAGTGAGATTGGGAAGATTGAGCGACTTAAAAATCTCAAGAGGCATCAAATTTATACTAGCACCAAGATCGGCCAAGGCGTAGCATTCCTCCATATCTTGTATTGCACATGGGATTAAAAATTTACCGGGATCACCGACTTTTTGATGTATGCGGCTAAGAAAAACCGAAGAACAACTAGACGACTTTTGCAATTTCTCTTTGTTATTCAACATACTTTTAAAGGTTGCGGCAAATCGAGGCATCATGACCAAGGCGTCGGCAAAACTTATATTGAAATGCAAGTCACGAAACATTTTCATAAAAAGTTCAAATTGATAATTATTTCGTTCTTGTGCCTTTTCCTTGTTTCGTCTTGAAGGGTAAGGTAAGGGTGGTGTGGGTTGGGGCATACGCAACGGCCTTGGAATCTCGGGTTCCACTATTGGTATTGGTTCAACCGTAGGTGTGGTTTGAGTGGTACTTCATGGACTTGTAATTTGCTCCTTTTCTACCACCACCTCGGGTTCTTTCTCTTTTTCCTTCTCCATAGAAGTACTTGGACGAGAAATAGGTTCTTTGAAAGTTTTACCGCTACGAGTAGTAATAACCTTCATTTCTCCTTTCGGGTTTACGATGGTATCACTAGGAAGACCACCCGAAGAAGAAGGTTTACACATGATAGCTTCAAACATTTTTCCCATTCGATCTTCAAACTTAGATTGCCTAGCATCCGCTTTTAACAATTCTTGCTTAATCTCATGTTGACCTTGCTCCATTTTTTGTTGATTTTGTTAGAGACGTTGAACATATCCTTCCATTTTATTAGCATGAGTCTTAAGTTAATTAGCAAGTTCGTTTTTAAGCTCGTTTTTCAACTCGGATCTTAAGCTAACCATTTCATGTTTCATATTATCAAACTTAGCATCGTTTGCTTTAGCATAATTCAAAAATTCTCCTTGAAGATTTTTGGTGTGATCATTTTGAAAACCTTGAGTGGTAGTTTGAAAATCACGGTTTTGGTTTTGGTTTGAAATTTTCCCATTTCCACTTTGATAATTACCCTTGTTGTAGTTACGTTGATTAACTTGATAAGCACCACTTTGATTGTTGTTTCGATAGTTGTTAGCATTTTGATTTTGTGGAGCTTGATTTTGGCGGGAACTTGACCGTTTTGGTTATAAGTTCCCGTGGCTACATAAGAATTCGAAGTGTTACCATCCGCGGTAATGCACTCGGAAAAATCATGAGCTCCACCACACGAAATACAACTCTTGGCAACCGCCTTAACCGATGCGGAATTCAAACCATCTTGTGCTTTCCAATGAGTCATAAGAGTCGAAAACCTATCGAAAAACCGATTCTCCTCATTTGCTTCATCTTGCAAGGCATTAATGCTACGAGACGATGACGAACCCAAATTGGCAACACTCAGTGTGTTACGAGGGCTATAAACCTTGGACCTATTCTCAATGATTTTCAAAGCCTCATCGGTCGTTTTGCACAAACAATTACCACCCGCGGCGGCATTTAAGTAATCTCGTTCATGATCATTAAGCCCATTATAAAAAGTGTCAATTTGATGCATTTCAGAAAAATCATGATGTTGACATTCATGTAACATTTCTTTAAACCTTTCCCAAGCCATTGAAAAGCTTTCATTAGATCTTTGTGTAAATCGTGAAATCTTGTTTTTCAAATGTGTTGTTTTAGATGGTGGAATAAATTTATTCACAAACTTAGAAACGAGATCACCCCACGTCAAAATCGAATTTAGGGGTTCTTTCTCGAGCCATATCTTGGCGGGTCCATCTAACGAGTATGGAAACAACATCATCTTAATGGCATCGTGTGGTACATCCTTAAACTTGCTTGTCGCGGTGAGACGATTAAATTGCCTAATGTGATAATGTGGGTTGTCTTTTTCGTGTCCGTGAAACTTGTTGGCTTGAAGCATAGACATTAAACCCGTCTTGATCTCGAAGTTCTCCGCAAGGATGGCGGGAATCACAATGGCCTCTCCAAAACCCTCGGTGGGTGCTTGAAGCAACTCCATGATAGTACGATTAGCCATGATAGCTTCTTGTTCTACAATAGGTTCCTCACTTGGAGTCTCTTCACTAGAAAGATTAGGAGTAGGTGTTGACTCCTTTTTGTTTTTTCGTTTACGTGCACGTCTTGCTTGATTACGAGTAAGCATAAACGTCACGTACAACGTGGGGATGAGCAAAGAAGATTCTTTTTGGTGTTTTTACTTTTTCAATTTTTTTTCTTTTTTTTGGATTTTTGATTGTTTTTACCTTTTTTGGATTTTGGAATTGTATTAAGTAGACAAAAATCTACAAATCTCCTCCCTAATCAAATCTCTTGATTAAATAAGCCTCAAGGAATGAAAACGATCACGTGAAGTGAACGCCTTCGATGACTTTAGAACATTGGTGGAACACCAAATCGTTCAAGAGGGTTTAATCAAATAAAACCAAGAAAGTATATATGATACTTAATAATACTTTGGGCGGCAAAACCCTCGATTAGCTCTCAAAATCAAATACTCACAAGCAAGCGGGGAAAAGAGGCGGCGCGAAGCACTTAAGAGCCTTTTTCCTTAGGATATATTTTATAATATCCGCCTTATACCCACCTTATAGTTTGTATTTTTCAAAATTGAGCCTCACGAAAGTATTTATCTATTTTTGCCTTTTTCTTTGGTTTGAGATTCGAATACAATGATTGGGTAATGAACTCCCAAGTCAAGGTTGTGATTTCTCACGTATTTGGAGTACTTGTGAATTTATTGTTCTACGTATACACTATAGTAATAGTATTCACACAAAAACGAAAACCGATAATACGTATTAGTAGAGTGCTACTAATACAAATACTATTTATGGTTAGTATATAAAAACAACAATTCCAAATCAAAACACAACACGCCTCCCCGGCAGCGGTGCCAAAATGATAGTTGTAAATTAGCACTTGTTTAGGAAAACAAAGCAATTAGGGAAAGTGTTAACAAGTAGTTTAGGAAAACCACAAGTTATGACCCTAAAATGGGGATCGTTCTCGAGGAGGCTAGTGTGTTGTGTTAAGAGATGATTAACTTTGTGATTTTATTGTTATGAGAAAAGAAAAAAGAAAGGGGATAAGAAGAGAAAGACGGTTTCGATGTCGGATTAAACTAAGGCGAAAAAGGTGTACACGTAAAACCGTAAAAAGCACTAAAATTAAAGTTTTACCCTAAAAATTACCAAAAATCACCAAAAATCCACAAAAATATTATAAGAGTTTACAAAAAATCCAAACTTGCCAAAACCTTTTAAATAGTTAAATAATGACTTTTTAATGCTAATTAAAGCCCTAAAAATCAATATTAACTATTAAAAAGTCCACAACAAGATCTTAAAGTTTGTAAACCTTTAAAATAACCTAATTATGCTTAAAAGTATTTTTCAAAATTTTAAAACCACTAAAATCTATTTTTAAACAATTAAAAACTATTAAAAGCTATAAAAACTTAAAATAATTATAAAAATAAATCCAAGGACAATGAAATTATTCTAAAAGTTGCAAAACTCCTAACTTAATATATATGAACTAGGAAAAATGAAAAAAGTAGAAAAAAACTAACTTTCAATTTTTAATAATAAAATAATAATAAAATAATACAAAAAATTCAAAGTTTATAAAAAAATTCTAAAAAATTAACAAAAATCTAGAAAAATGTAACTAAGACAGAAATGCAATCAAAAGTTTTCAAAACCTTTTTAATAATTTTATATTAATTTCTAAAGTTGGTTAAAAACCCTAAAATCATATAAAATCAAAATTAAGTTAATCTAAAAACTTTAATTGATGTAAACCTCAAAAATACTATTAAAAACTTAAAAACTATTTTTCCAGATTTTTAAAATACTTTTTCCTATTTTTTTTTTACTTTCTAAAATTAAAACTTAAAATAATCCTAATAAATAAACTTTTCACGTGAAAAATATAATTTTTAATCCAAAAAGTCTTAAACCTAATAAGGAACCAAGGAAAAGTGCTAACAAGTGAAAAGCTAAAACAAATAAGCAGAAATCAGCTTATTTCTAAGCTGATTGCTTGAATAAGCTATAAACACAAACCCCTTAAGTAATTAAATAACCAAGTGATAACCAGTCAAAGACCCTAGGGCAACTGGTTATCACGTTGGTGTGTGAGACGAGTGGCGTAGGTTCGAGTCCTGGCCACGTCCTTTTTGTTAAAAACTTTCTTTTCTTTTTTAAATTTATAAAACTCACAATCAGTAACTTAAACTTACTCTAAAACACAATCTTAATAAAAATTAAGCTAAAATTTTAACCTAATGAATAAAAAACGTGCCCAGATAAGTTTTGCTTGATGAACACAAAGAAAAACATATCTTCACTTGTGAAGAAATGAACAAGAGGGCTTGTTCTTGGTGATTTCTTGGTATTTGCTGGACAATGGAGGCACCCCTACACTCAGTGGAGTGTAGGGAGTCACAATCAATACTAAAAACACAAGTAATCTAACAAGAATCACAAAAGATGGTCAAATCAAGTAACTGTCATGCAGAAAAGTGTGTAGGACTAGTTTAGCTGATGCAGTTGGCACTTGAATGAGATTCTACACCCACAAACTAGCAGAAATCAACCCAATTCACTCATAAACTAAACACAGACCTAACTTACCCTAAAACTTATCAAAGAACAAAGATCAAAAGCAAGATTTAACTAAAAATCTAGGCAGTTAAAGGCATACTCAATTTTACCAAATTTAACCAAGAATAAGACATGCAATTCCTATAAAACTTGACCAAACTCAGGACCAATGAGAAGAATAAGCTAATACTGATAAAGTAAGTTTGTTTAGGCAGTTTCCTTCTAGTTTAAAGTCAACTTAAACCAATAAAACTCTTAACCCAAACACCCTTTTAAATTACTGATTTCAAATTTTAACAAACAAATTGTCTACAAAACTTAACCAAATTGATTCTAAACTATCTAGGCATGCATAAACACCCTAAATAAGCATAATCACATAGAAAACTTCATCAATAAAACACAATCATGCATATTCATATAGCACACAGATTTCAGAAAAATTAAGAAAGTAAAAAGAGAAATGAAGGAAAATGGGCACCTCCCTCACTTTGCATGCTAGTGAGGGTCAGCTATGCTCCCCTGAACTTTAACCAACAACTAGGTAAGCCAGGGGTCCTTGGAAGAAAATGGGTTGAATGAGGTTGCTGATTGAGTAGAAATACTCCAACCTTTTGATGATGTATGGGTACTTCCCTGCACAATCACCACAAAACCAACAGAAAAACTTCAAATATCAAATGCTACAAGCTTAAAGCTTGTAGCTTTTGATATAGTAAGTGTTAAAACCAATGGGTCAAAACAAGCAAAAAGGTTTTCACCTCAATATGCTTTTTACCCAAGCTCTATACCCACTGAATCTTGATATCCACAAGATATCAAGGTTCAATGGTCATATAGGAGCCCAAATAAAACAGCTTATGTGGACTTTGAACCAATTTGCTAACCTAGAAAACGGATTTTTAAAAATCTAAAATGCTTTTTGAAAACTCTTTCAACAAAGTATTTCAACAATCAAATTTGGAACTCAGCTAGCTTTTCTTACACACACCAACTTTTAAAACAATAAAAAGGAATTATATTTGCACACAAAATACCAACTTTCATTAATTCTTAAAAAGGAATTACAAAATGTAGAAAAGCTAAAACTGGAACAAGAGGTGCATTCACATGCGAATGCCCTTTTTATACTAAATGATAGAACATTCTAGTGTTAAACAAAGTCCTAAACCCTAGCTACTGATTTTCCTGAAATGCCCTTGGTCTTCAAAATTTAAATTTAAGTCCAATATGCCTCATGTGATTGTGCTTGTTGGAACAGATGGAATCTTCAATCTTGGACGTTCAAAACACCTTTGGGAGCAAGTATAGCATGTGGGACGTTGATGTGGGTCAAGTTTTGGGGTTGGGGGAAAGTGACGTTGAAGGGGTCACATGGTGTGGTCTCATGATGAAAGTGATGGGTATTTTGGGGTGTGGGTTAGGATTAGGCTTAGGTTAATTAAGGTTCTGGGAGGTATCAAACAAAAACCCTTTGTTTTGTGTTTAATTGGGTCTGGGTTTTTCTAGGGTTTATGAGGATGATTAAGGGGGTTTAATTCGTTTTTTTGGGGGTGGATTTATTTAAGAAGGTGTTAGGGAGGGAAACTTAATATAACTGAATAATCAGTTATAGTAATTAGGTGGTGGTGGAATGTAGACGTGGAGGGAGGGAGGAATGGGATTGGTTGCTGGGTGGTAGTAGGTGACGTGGAGGTGGGTGATTGGTAGGGTTAAGTTTAGTGTCTGGTCAAAACTAGCCCTTCTATTCCCCTTTTCTTGCCACTTTGTTTAGAAACTTGTCAACGCCCCATTTACACATAACAACTTTTGTCAACTTGCTGAAAATGGCCCAACATACTTTCAAACTTTGAATAAGGACCATACATGCAATATTTGCATTCTTCAAGGGCTAATAGTGTCATGTCTTGAAACTTTAGGACTAAACTTGTAATAATTGAAGTTTACAAGGGTCTAAAGTGACAAGTCTTCAAAAACTGAGGGACCAATCTTGCCAATCTTCAAATCTTCAAGGTCTTCTTTGGAAGTTCATGATTCAGGTCCGGTTCATTGTGCGGCTTCGTTTCCCGTGTTCATTTTTGATTGATTCTTGTGATATTTTTGTCATTCCCTCAATATCCGTACCTAATATACACAAGCAACAAACACAAGCATATATTTGGCATTTTTAATGATATTTAATGCATTTTAAGCCCATTTTGGACGATGAGACTATGTATAAAAGCAGTCACATCAAAGAATAAAAGTGTGTTTATGCTAGTGAGAGAAAGACAAGAAAGAAATGATAAGCCTCACCCCTCCATGGAAGTATGGAGGGGTTTATATAGCACGGGACTTGGACTTTACATATGACAATTTTAGTCCCTGCAAGTCCCGGCTATGAAACTAATGTAATTCCGTTAGTCGCACACATTTTAAGGCTAACAATCTTCCCCCAATGTGGTGACATACGGAATTACTTACAATGTTCCTAACAAATGCAAATACAACAAAAATATGACAGTATTAAGTTTGCTTTCAATGCTGAGGATGACACCGTTGTCTTCAAGTCTTCTAGAAAAACATATACCCCAGTTTGAATCCTCTTTGTCTTTTCTTGTTGAACCATTGTATCCTGTATGAACTGGATTAACTTCCCCCAATTCATACCACATGTCTTGAAAAGCTTTCTTCATGGACTTCTTTTTTGACGAAGCTTCTGAATCAGCTTCCCCCAAACCAATATCCCTGTCTTGAGCAGAATCTGTAGCTTGAGCAATCTTCTTTCGTTGACTTTTAAAGTGCACAGCGGAATTTTGTAGAAGAAGAAGTAAACCCCACCAAGAAACTGCTACCTTGACATTTTTGGTCTAAATTATTATGTGTTTGGGGGAACATGTAAGAAATAAGCAACAAATCTTCTCACGCTTGTAGACTACTTCCCCCTGGAGGTTGAACTAAGTACTCCAGAGTGGGAACTAAGTCTCCAAAGTACACGTTCTTCCCCCATGATGGTGACGAACTCTCGGAAGCATCATCTGACGTGTACGGTCAAAATCGCGAGATGTTCTTATCGAAAGTATGATGGTGACGAACACTCAGAAGCATCATCTGACGTGTACGCTCAGAATCGCGAGATGTTCTTATCAGGAGTAAGAAGGTTAAGAACACTCGGAAGCATCATCTGTCGTGTACGCACAGAATCGTGAGATGTTCTTGTCAAGAGTATGGTGGTTAAGAACACTCGGGAGCATCATCTGACAAGTGCAATCAGAATCGCGAGATGTTCGGGTCTGAAGTAGAAATTCTTTGTTGACATTTTGTAGCGCAAGTTGCTCGTGAGAATTGTTTTATGATCACATATCTACTCTTGTACTCTCTGGCTAAACTTACCAACCTCGTATTCTTTCGGCTATGTGTAGTGACCACTGGTGAAGTAAACCTGATATTCCAAACTTGAAACTGAAGTACAATCTCCCAAATTTGTTACTTACGCTTAGCACTGTTGTTGATTGACGAACGGTGCAGAGAAACGTCTCTTAGAACCTTATACATAAAAGAAGAGAGAAGTATAAGATGTAAAACACCTCTTGAAATACCCACAACTACATATGAGTGTGACACTGAGCACTACAATGTAACTCCTTAATTGATAGTTATCCATGTCGTCGACCATCCACCCCTTGACAGTGGAAAATAGATAAACCAAGTCTCAATCATAAATGCTGAAGCGAATCATCAATCGATAGAGGGGGTGAAAAGGCTCGATGATGAATTGAGTAGACGCCTTCGTGATATTCTACTTCACCTTCAAGTAATAAATACCAAATCCACTTCGTAATCACTTGACATTACTTTGCCCGAATACTAGCCGTTTTTTGACAATTTTAGTGAATCTTAAAGGATCGTTTTGGTGTTTGTTTGTTTTTGTCGTGTTTGTCGTGTTTGTTTGAGTGTTGTTAACTTGAGATCCAACAATGACTTGAGAAAGAGAAGCCATCAACGTGGTATAGCTAACATGACGATTAAGCCGAAAATTAGTCAAATGCCCAACAGAAGCGCGGATTAGGGTTTCAAAACGAGGGTTTTCTTTGATCGATAATGGATATCGGCCAAATATGTTAACTTCATCACGGCCCACTAATACTGATCTGATCCATTATCAGTATATCAATCTAAAATGAGACTAAGTATTAGGCCCACTTTTGTGTAACAGACCGTCATTTATACCAATCACAGTTATAATAAGTGTATTCCATCTTAATGAATTGATATACACGGTCTATTACTTCTTCATTCACAGAATCCATACGAGCCCAAAAGTGAATTACCAGCCCATTCCAAAAATACCCGACCTAGAGATTAGGGGATATATAAAACAATGAATCCCTAATTTCCTCATAGGTTAACCCTAATATCTTTCTCATCAGCCGCTTTCTACTCTCTTCCCAAAACTCCACATCTGTCCTTCTCATCTCATATCATCATACAAATCTCATATCAACCAAATCTCGTCCCCACTATATTTATCTGAATTAAAAGAGATCAGTTCTCATCTCATCTATATCTCTATCACATAGAATCAATTAACATTACTCACCCCATCATCCAACATAATATTAAAACCTAAGTGAAACCCTCTATTTGATTCGAGTGATACGGCTTCAAGATCATGCCAATGATCTCGGGTAGGTTTATATTGATTTTTGTTGTTCCAATCGAAACTAAGCAAAGGATTATAACATGCATGTTATAAATCCTACTTGGTTATCAAAAACTGAGTAGAGTATTAAACTCTTACATATCAGTGATGATATATTCGGTTGAATAGATCGTTACTAGATCTTGATTATTGAGTTCAACCGAAAGGATCTGAGATTTTTGTATATTTCTGTTTGTTTTGAGTCTAGATGGGGTTTTAGGTGTCGATGGGTTAGGTATAGATTTGGTGTTGATGGGAGAGATAAGGTTGGTGATTGACAGATTTGGTCTCGGTAAGATTTTAAACAACATGGTCTTTTTATGTTTTGTTAAACAAGTCATAATCTTTTCTCAAAAGAATGTCATCACAATGTTATAAAACCATGATGCCATCGCAGTCATATTGCACATCATCTCGATGGTTCCATCGCACCCTGATGGACACCAGCGCAGTCCCATCGCAATTAAAAAGATTGAGTCCATCGCATTCCCATCGCAGTCTAGTACCACATCCATCGCAATATGATGGAAGGCATTGCGATGGTACCCATCGCAATGGTTCAATCGCAATGGGCCATCAGAATGGTCCATCATAACAGACCATCGCGGTGAGCCATCGGAGTGGCTATCGTAGGTCATCCATCGCAATCAATGCGATCTAATCCAAAGTTGCCATCGTAGCCAGTCTCACCCCATCGTAACTTACCATCGGAATGCACCATCTGAATGGGGTTTTGATACCAAAAATAGTGGATCTTGGTTTTTTTTTTTTTGATCTGTTTATCTTTTCATCACAATACGAAAAATAGCCACGAGAACCCAAAAATGACAGAGTAGTAAAAAAAAGAAGGAACTGAAACTGCTAACAAATTGATATTGTGGGGTTTTGGAGAACCAATGAAACAACAAAAAAATGATAAAAAAACGTCCATCGAAATTAGTGATGTTTGTTGCGAAGTGAAGAACCGGACAAAACACAAAAATAAACAACTTGTAAAAGAAGATATTTGGATGGATGTAAGACATTCGAGGAGGCTTGAATATAAAAACACTTACCACGGTATCAAACGCAAACAAGAACACGGACAGATAAGATTTATAGCCGACACTCAAATATTGCCAAACAAACACGAACACAAAAACACGAAACACCCCCGGTTAGCTCTGATGCCAATTGTTAACATGGATTCACAAAGAACACGGGTTTATGATCCGAAGGTCGGGGAGGATAGAAGTGTTGTTTAGCCATGGTAGAGAGAGAAACAAGTAAGAATAAAAGTGTGTTTATTCTAGTGAGAGAAAGACAAGAAAGAAATGATAAGCCTCACCCCTCCATGGAAGTATGGAGGGGTTTATATAGCCCGGGACTTGGATTTTACATATGACAATATTAGTCCCTGCAAGTCCCGGCTATGAAACTAATGTAATTTCGTTAGTCGCACACATTTTAAGGCTAACACTCTTCGATTTCAATAAGAAACGGACATCAAAATGAAATGGATCACGAGGACGTTGATCCCTTTTAGGAGGAAAAGCTGTGACAATCTAACATTTTCAGGTAGTGAATTATTTTCTCGTATAATATTTTGAAACTTATTTTTTTGTGTTGGTTGATGAACACACAATTTACGGATCTAAATTTGGGCTTACGTGCATAATTTAGCGTTCTTTACGACTAAACCGGAAACCTTAGGATTACGTATTTATGTTTTTGAACTCCGTTTTTGATGAGACAATTTTTATTAGATTCATTTTGTGCCGTTGATTCGTAATTTATAAAAACGTTTTTCGTAAAACCACCCGAGGGCACGTAAATCGAGGAAACTAGAATCGAGGAATACCCGTAAATTAGCGGGATGGGACAAACTAATTTATCCCACCCCACTATCTATGGGACGGCCCAAACTAGGACACCACATCTTTGATGTGGCACCCTTGTAAGCTATAAGCTTACACATGTAAGCTTAGCTTCATTTTGAAGCTACTCATATCCCACTAAACCACAAAACCATCTAGCTAAACCATTTCCTACCATTTCTCACAAGCAAAACAACTAAAACTCTCCTCCCTCTCTCTACATTTTCCGTCCCACAACACCATACAACACCACCATTTAATCTTTTCTAGCCACAAGATACATGTTATCTAGCCATATTATGGAGAAACCTTGAAGCCTTGATTGATTGGTGGCCATTTTAACAACAAAGGAGGTGATTTTCTTGTGTCCTAGGGCTAATTTCTCAACAAACTATCTTGGTGATTGATGATCTTGGAGATATATTTGGTGTTCATCAAGTTGTTGTCTTTCAAAAACAAGATATAATCTTGGTTGGTAAAGAAGATCATCCTTTCCATTTCTCTTGTTGTTTTTGTAAAGATCAAATGTGTTTTCTTTCTTGTTGTATATGTATATGATGAATATATGATGATAAAAATGTTGTGTGGGGATCAAGTGTTGATAAATATGCTTAAAAATGAATAACCATAAGAAACAAGGCTAAAATCATGCTTAAATTGTTGGCTGTATAAAAATAATAATTAACCAAGACTTAAACTGATAAAATTGCATGGGGAATTCATTTACATTAAGTATAAGATGTCATACACATGTGAGAGTTGGTCATGCAATGGAATCATCAAAATAAGTGAGATATGATCAAAACAAGATGAGTGCTAATCTGAATAGTCTGTTTTGTAGGGACTGTTAAGGATAGTTAGAGATAGAATGAGCAGTAGCTATAACTAACTTAATTGTAACACATAATATGAAGTTCATGCCATCCAAAAATGAGCTTCTAAATCATTGTAGAACTCTAGATATGATAAAAATGGTGAAGATGAAACTAAAAATCAGATTTTGAAGAATTAATGTTTAATACTATTATATAAGCACTCAAATAATATAGTATAAAATGTGAAATTAAAACCCACTAACTTATGAATTTCATTTATATAAATATGTATAAGGTTAAATAAATGGACACTTTATAAAAATGGTAGTTGAATAATATTTACAAGTTATAAAAACTATAAACATGATTTTTACGACTTTTTCGGCTATTACCGTAAAATTAACGTTTTTCACCAATTAAAACTTAGACGATCAAACCCGTCTAATGTAAAGTTTTTAAAAGTCATATACTGATATATAAGTATCTAATACAAGTAAAAACCGATAAAACCCGAACTGTAGGACATACGGACATTAACGAGCTAAGTTAGTACATTGGACTAATAATTTAACTAAATAAGTTAAACACTTGTAAAAAGTAATTATTGGGTTTAACCCATTTGGGCCCAACATGTAAAGTATAAATACTGATAATACAAGTATAAAATGGACTAATTCAAGTTAAAGAACTTATAATAAGCTTATTGGACTTAAAATATGTAAATAGGTAAAACTAGTAAACTAGTAAAAAGTTACCAATACATAAACACTAAAATGAGTGAATAAGAATATATAAACACACTTGATCATCATCATATGTACAAATCATCATATGTATATTTGTTATTTTGATAAAGTCATTGGACAAAAGTCTAAGACCGATTATTATTTATATAGGTTTCCGTGACCGAAGCACGCCCGTAGCCGATAATCCGCCTTTCATTATCAATGTGAGTTCATAGCCTCGCACTCTTTTAAATGTTTTATAAAATGATTTGTAAACCCGCGAGGGAGATAACATGCTAGATTTTGATAAAAATAGAACACAATTAGCCCCGATGGTATGCTTAATGATTTGGACCCGAATGATGCTATGACCCTATAAACGAGATAAAAAGGATTATTAGTAGTTAGGTTATGTCACTCAAAGTCCCATTAGCATGAATTGTGAACTACCGGGATTTGGTAGACGCTTATGCATATGATAGTACTATTTGGGGACGATCACCCCAGTTCGCGCCTTGACGGTTGATCCCCGTCGTACCACATTGATTGGTAAGCGAATTTATGTATGAGAAGATTTACATAGCATGATTTTTGTGACGACTCGCTAACTTAGATGGGCAAATTGTTTGTCGGGTTCGCGGCCCGTTGTTTTGATAGTAAGGTAACAATGTCATGCGGCTAATAATAATCCATAATGTATTCCAATACGATTCAATATTGATGTTAATAACGATAATAATATTACCTATAATGGTAATATTGAGGCTACGGTCTCATGGACGGTTTAAGATGTATGCTTGATTTATATATTGCCTGACTAGCAATACGAGGACTTACTTCCGATATTATACTTGTGTTCTGATTTCAACGATTGTTTTATATAACGGTTTTATTAAACTCTATGAATTCACTCGGCATTCGCTGATATTATTCTTGCATGTTTTTATCTCAGGTGCTTGAAGGTAATCCGGATGGAGATCGACTCTGATGGCCCACATAATAATAAAAAATGTTCATTCGATCTATGTTTTGTAAACGTAATGACCTGTATAATTTGGGACCTGTTGTACACTTTAAAACTTTTTATCGAATGAATGTATGTTGAACCTTGTACAATATGTGTTGTCTTTGATTGGAGTTATTGTGCTATCCCGTAACACTCTAAAAGACCCTTCCGCTGGACCGATACGAAATTTGAGAGTGTTACATATGATACTCTATTTCCCCAATACACCCAGATGGTGGCGTATTTGAATGCATCCCCAATTAGGTATGCTCTTTCTCATGCTCCTCTCATCTCTATCACACATATTAAGCAGTTTTGGAACACAGTTAGTTCCTCAACAGTTAATAATGTGACTACATTATCATCTATTGTTCATGGACGTACATGGGTGGTTACTGA
Source organism: Glebionis coronaria (assembly GCA_025667525.1). Classification (NCBI taxonomy): domain Eukaryota; kingdom Viridiplantae; phylum Streptophyta; class Magnoliopsida; order Asterales; family Asteraceae; genus Glebionis; species Glebionis coronaria. The sequence goes on from CM046878.1 coordinate 447,133,685, forward strand.
AGCCTTGGTTCGCCAGGCTTTGCATCTTGATGATGCAGATGGTATAACCACCCTTCCCATTCATGAAATAGAACAAGGACTAAGGGATTTGGGTTATCCTTTCCCTGATGAGGGAACTTTAAACAAATATCATAAACAGGAGTTTCCCCCAGCCTGGAAGTACCTAATACATGTCCTCTTACAATGTTTGAGTCCCAAGTGTACTACACACAATGAGATTAATAGATCCATTGCTAGTGCTATTGTGTGCATTGCTACTTGGAAAAAGTTTAATCATTCAAAAATGATTTTTGAGGGCATGTGTAAAAACAAAGGGAGTAAAATGACTTTAGCTTATCCCAGATTTTTACAAATGGTTTTTGATGTCTAAAATTACTGCACAAGGGATCATGATGATTTTTATGAGATCCCTGTGCAAAAGAAAGCTATTTTTACAAAGATAAACTCACCCCTTCACCGTAAATTACCCATCACCCAAGCTATGCTTGCTGTTATTGCAGCAGCACAACCCCAACCAGACCCTCAACCACAACTTGACCCAATACCAAGACCTTTGCCTTCACCTCAACACATGCAAATTGACCAAGAACCCTTCGATGCTGACACATTAAATGTTGGCGTTGACATGAGTAATCTGAACGTTGACACTTTTCCTTCACAGACCCAAACACCCCTTAATCAACCCACATCCACCCAATCTACATCATCTTCTACCCCACCACAATATAGGTTGCAAAAATGCCAAAGGACTTCTGGAGTGTTCTCCTCTAGTGGTCCTAGCCATTTAGCAGAGAGAACCACCACCGCAAGTGTGGTTGGTGCTATGGATGAGGCTGGGACTATTGGTTCTGGCTTAGATGCAGGCCAAGATAGTCCTAACATCTTTAAGACCTCATCTATGCCCCATGAATCTAACTTGGGAGGTCAAATACCCATTTTCAAGGAGGGCAGATTGGAACCAATGACCTTAATGGAATTGACGGCTGTGTGCATTAGCTTGCAAAAGCAAAATGCAGACTTGGTACAAATTGTTAGTACACAAGGCCTTGAACTCAAGCAATTGAGGGATAGGATTGTAATTTTGGATAATGCTAGCACAAGGCGTGGGATGGAGGATTCTTACAAAGGGGAGGAAGCTGCTACGGATCCTGTTAATTTGAGTGATAAAGGCTCACATGAAGCTGCTACAGAGCCATTTGATATGAGTGGAAAAGGTTCATATGATGAAGAATCTTTGGGTGTTGCTGAAGCCCTTACTGAGTTGAAGAAACAGTCAGGTTTTGATACGTCTCTAGTTACTCCTATAAACTTAAACTTGTCTTTTACAGCTATGTTGGAAGAATTACAAAAGGCGCTGAGACAAGTAAGTTGGACGTTGACATGCAAAAGTTGAGCGCTGACAAGAGTAATTTGGGCGCTGACACAAGGAATTTGAGCGTTGACAGACCTGCAAATGAAGTTGATGTATTCCAGTCATCATCTATCATCAAAGAAGTATCTTCACAGGTATTACCATCATCCTTACCCATCACTGATCCGTTAGATAAGGGTAAAGGAATCATGGTAGAAGTAGAAGTTCCAAAGGATGCAGCACAGGTAGAGTTTGATAGAAGGTTGGCTGCACAAATTATGGAACAAGAAAGAAAGAAGATTGGTGAATCACCATTTGTTGCCACTTCAGAGGAACAAGAAGGAAGTGATGAAGCTAGTTCAGACTCAAGTGTAATGATAATAGAACAACCAGAAAGACTTGAGTATGGTGATGATTTGGCAAGATAGAAGCTGAATGAGTTGAAATTGCAAGTAGATTTTGATATGCTAGAAGTTGTTCAGATGTACCATGCTTGGGAAGATAGGTGTATGGAGAATCCAGATTTGACTATTTCAGACCAAATATGGGGTTTGGAGATTCTTCTAAGAGTACAAAAAGACTGCAAGGTAATTCTGAAACACAAAGCTAGCAATATTCTCTCATTGCTAAAAAGGGATAGAAGGGAGTTGTATTACATGCTACTCAGATGTCATGGAATAGGATGGACCCATAAGAGATTGTTGGGATTATCCTTTGAAGAATTGGAGTATAACGCATATCCCATTTGGGCAAAAGTATAGGAAATGAATACTATCAGACTTCTTTCTGATGAAAGAAAAGAAGAACTTGTAGAAGAGATGGAGCTTAAGAAGGCAATGATTGTTCCCAGGCCTTTGAAGAAGGGAATTTCTCTTGAGTTTCCTAAAGATATGGATAGATTGAATCCCAGTGAAGCTGTTATAAGAAGGAGCATTAAGCTCTCACCATTGGAAGCTTCAGATATGGTACAAGTGTTACCTCTTGATGCCAGAAACCCTATTATAAGCTATGAAGAAGATGAAAGTGGGTTTTGGATGATTGGCAGATATGGGAAAGAGGTACACACTTTTACTACACTTATATCTCTCTTTGTAAGTGTGGATAGAGAAGACTTGGTAGACCTTTGGAGGTTGTTAGAGGCCAAGTATGAGACTGAAGCTCCTACTTCAGTCAATGGAATAAAACTTTGGTCAACATTCAAGAGAATGTGTGGACCAAGAGATGAAGATCCTGCTGTTTGGAAGGATCTTGAAGATGATCTCAGTGGTCTTCAATGGCGTTTGTATTCAGCTGCTGGTGTGTACTACTTGAGCTCTACAAAGTTTGCTGAGTATCTTCTTGTAGATGCTCAGTATCCCATGTCCAAAGAAGTTTTGGAGAAGATGAAGACAACTCAACTGGAGATTGATTATTCATGTGACGTGGCCAAAGATTTGATCAGACATATTTATTACCAATATGATAAGTGTTGTAAGATTCCTCCTAGTTCTTAATGTTTATTTAGAAACTTGATTACTAGAGTAGATATCAAGTTTAGGGGAGGATTGTTGGGAATAAAATGTAGCCATTCCACTTGAGCGCTGACAAGAGGAAAACAAGCGTTGATAGGAAGAAAACAAACGCTGACAGATCAAGCGTTGACAAGAAGAAGTCAAGCGTTGATAGGTTGAAGACAAGCACTGATGGAAAGATATGGTCTACGCGTATCTTGTTTCTAGATTACTTCTAGTAAAGATAGGTTTAACATTGTATTTTCTATAATTATCTTTACCAAGAATAGTTGATACGTAGACTCTTGTACAAGGCTTCTTATGTCTATAAAATAAGACCTTTAGGTTATTGTTCAATATAAGTTTTCATACGTTAAACACTTTCATTGTAAGCAAGGTCGTTATTATCAATCAAGTGAAAGTTTGTTTACATCTTTGTGTGTTCTTGTTTAAGTGATAATTCCGCATAACACATAGATTACTTTATACATAAACAAAGTTTCTCTACGTGTATAACTTGATCTAATCTCGTATACATAAGCTTAATCGATCTAAGTTTGGGATCAACACCTTTGGGACCAAGTCTTGTCCTCATAATCATTGATTGGTATGCTGATTCCTTTTTTACCCGAATTGGTGAAGCAAGGAAAGGATGTGTGGGGTCCAGGGGTGAGTGGGTGAAGGGTTTTTGATGTGGGTTTTGTTTAATGGGTGGTAAATTGTTGATCTGGAAAAGATGGGGGTAAAACCATTTGTTTTAAATGAGAATTGGATTAGGGTTTATGATCAATTGTGTGTGGTGTGTGTGATAGTTAACAGTGGTGTTTAATCACTTTTAAACTTTGAAAAGATTTTTACCTCCAAACTTTGCCATTAAACAAGGTTTAATAAAATTTGGGTAGTGGGAAGTAGACGTGGAGAGAATTTGTGAGGTGGAGGGATAATATTGGCTGAGAGGGTGTGACGTGGTGGGGTGACTGGTTAAGGTGAGTTTGGCTGTCCCCCACTTTTAGTCCCTTAATTTTCATTTCTTTGCCATTTAAAGTTTAACAGCCCATAAACTCCAAACCCTTTGTTCTAAAGTTTTCTTTTTCCAACATTGGCCACAAAAACTTTTGTAAATCTATTCCAAGGGCTTAACTTGCAATATAAACATATTTCAAGGGCCAATCATGTACAATCTCATCATTTTAGGGACCCAATGTGTAGTTTTGAGATTTACAAGGGTTTAAAATGACAAGTCTTCAAAAGATGAGGGACCAAACTTGCCAATCTTCAAAACTTCAAGGACTTCAATGGAAATTCATGATTCGGGTCCGGTTCTTTGTTCAACTTCGTTTCCCGTGTTCGTTTTTGCTTCATTCTTGTGATCTTTTGTTGATTTCACAATATCTGTACCTAAAATACACAATGAACAAACACAAGCATATTTTTGGGTATTTTAATGATATTTTAAGCATTTTAAGCCCGATTTGGACGATGAGACTATGTATAATTGCAGTCTCATCAGATATCTTGTCTCTGGAAAGACGATGTACATGTACTCAGAACATATGTACTCAGAACGCATGCCAGAATAAATAATATAACAGATAACATATCACTTAAGTAGGCATATCACATAATAGCACATTAAGTCCACACATTTGAAAACATATTATCAAAATACTTTAAAGAACATAGTACTAAGATATTTAAAAATATTACAAGTGTCATCTGTGACACTCCGTCAATTTATGGTTGATATTTTATTCTCAAGTATTATTTAAAAACATTATTTTAATGTTATATTATGAACTCACTTATTTTGGGAAGAAATTTGGGTCTACGTCTTGAAGTAGCATCGACTACGTCTAAACCGGAGGACTCTACGTTACGTGCTTACGTTTACATACACTGTCTTTGGTACAGTCCGATATTTCAGGAAATAAATTTATCCGTGAATATTATTTTGGGATTTTAAATTTGTGTTGGTTCATAAACTCACAAATTTACGAGAAGAGATTAGGACTTACGTGAATAATTTAACGTCCTTTTACGACTAAACCGGAAACCTTAGGTTTACGTATTTACGTTTTCGAACTCCGTTCTTGATGAGACAATTTTTATTAGATTCGTTTTGTGTCGTAGTTCCATAATTTATAAAAACGTTTTTCGTAAAACGACCCGAGGGCACGCAATCGAGGAAACTAGAATCGAGGAGTAGCCGTAAATTAATGGGGATGGGACAAGTTTACACTTTCCCACCCCCATACATGTGGCATCTAAACTAAGCCCACAACACACCATAGGTGTCAAAAACTTCTCAAAGAAGTTTAACACATGTATATACTTCCACAAACCATTCACTAAAACCATTTCCACCAAAAATCAAAATGCAAAACCACTATAATCTCTCTCTCTACTCCTCCTAGCCGTCCCATCTCAACCAAAAACACCCTCATTTGATCAATTTTAACCATGAAATCATGTGTTATTCACACATATGATGAAGCCCTTTTGAAGCTCTATAGATTGGTGGTGATTTTAACAACCAAAGAGAAGTTTGCAAGATGAATTAGGGCTGATTTTAAAAGACCAACATCTTCCTTGGTGATCTTGAAGATTTCATACAAGAGTTCATAAGATTTGGTGACCCAAAACCAAGTCTTGATCCTTCAACTACTTAATCTTGGTGGTATAAAGATTGTTCTTCCTATCCTCTTGTTATTTTGATTATGTAATCTTGTAATTTCTTTATTTATGTATATGTATTATGTGTGGATTTGGTGTTGATAGATTTGATAAACATGGGTAAAAACATGGAAAAACCACATGTAAAATGGTTAAATCTTGCTTAATAAGATGGTTGTATAAAAACAGTAGGTAACCAAATGTTAAACTGATAAAATGGTAAAGTGGAATCAATTTACAGTAAGTATTATATGTCATACACATGTGAGAGTTGGCCATGCAATGGAATCATAAAAATGAGTGAGATATGATCAAAACAAGTTTAGAGTACAAATCTGCCTACACTGTTTTGGACGAATTTATTAACATATTTAGAGTTGATTCATCAGTAGCTATAAAGAAATAAAATGAAGCACATATCATTTAGTTTCTGTGATAAAAATTTGAAGTCCTATCTCCATATAGAACTCTAGATATGGACATTTTAGTGGATTAAAAATTTAGGACAGATTTGATAAAATAAATAGTATATAATATAAGCACTCAAAATTTTGTATTTATAAAATATACATATATAAAACCCACTAGTTGATAATAATCATAAATAAAGAGGTATATATATATATATTGATATTAATATGGGACATGTTATATAAATTACAAGTATAAATGTTTTTCCAAGTTATAAAACTATAAACTAAGTTTTACGTCTTTTCGGCTAAAACCGAAAGATTAACGTTTTTGTCAAATAAAACTTAGACGGTCGGACCCGTCTAATATAAACTTTTATGAACTCACATACTGATATATGAACTTATATAACAAGTAAAAACCGATAAAACCCGAACTATATAACATACGGACATTAACAGGCTAAGCTAACTTTATTGGACTATAAACCCGACTAGTTAGTAAAACACTTATAAACTTACTTATTGGGCTTAACCCATTTGGGCCCAACATGAAAAGTATAATACTGATAATAAAAGTGTAAAATGGACTAATATAAAGTATTGGGCTTGTAATAGGCTTATTGGGCCTAAAACATGTAAATAAGTAAAACTAGTATAAAAATGTTACCAACACATAAACACTATAATGAATGAGTAAAAATGTACAATCCCACTTGATCATCATCATATTTATAAAATCATCATATGTATACATAATTGTTATTTTTATAAAGTCATTGGACAAGAGTCTAAGACGAGTATTATTTGTCTAGGTTTCCGTGATTGAAGCACGCACCATACATCCGAATCGCCGATAACCGCCTTCCCACATCAACGTGAGTTCATAGCCTCACACTCTTTTAACGGTTTTTATGAAATGTTTTATAAACCCGCGAGGGAGATAACATGTTAGTTTTGATAAAATAGGACACCATTTGTCCCGATTGTTTGTGTATTGATTTGTACCCGAATGATTGTATGACCTGATGAATGATTATATGACCCGATGTGTGAAATAAAATGGATTATTAAAGTTAGGTTATGTCACTAAAAGTCCCATCAGCATGAATTGTGAACTACCGGGATTTGGTAGACACTTATGCATATTATAGTCCTATTTTGGGACGATCACCCCAGTTCGCGCCTTGACGGTTGATCCCCGTCGTGCCACATTGATTGGTAAGCGAATTTATGTATGAGAAGATTTACACAAGCGTGATTATTGTGACGACACGCTAATTTAGATGGGCAAATGAGTTTCGGGTAAGCTACCCGTTGTTTGGTTTAGTAAGGTAACAATGTCATGCGGCTTATAATAATCCAAAATAACGAAAATACTGCTTTATGCATTGAATTACGATATATTGCCTGACTAGCAATACGGGGTCTTATTATTGATATTATGTTCGTGTTTTGGTTTTACATAACCATATTCAAATAACGGTTTTTATTTAACTTTATACAACGTTAGAAAACGTATTGTATGATGTTTTAACGACAATGGTTCGTATAATGATTTTGAAGGCGAAAGCCTATATTATGATTCTTGAGAAGGATTTGTATAAAATAACTTTGGCTATTTTATGGCCTACTACAAAGATTTGTACAAAATAATTTTCCGTAATAAATATATACCGATGATATATTAATGGTTTTCATTAAACTCTATGAATTCACTCAGCGTTATCGCTGACCTTTTCTTTTAACATGTTTTATCTCAGGTACTTGAAGGTAATTCTCGGGAAGACAACAAAGAATTCATGGCCCGCACTTAAATAATAATTTCCATTCAAATACTTTGTAAAAATTGTATGAAATACTATGACTTGGGACCTATGTAAAATTGATATTTATGAATGGAAATGCTTTATTATTAAACGACGCGATTTTTAAGCGTTGTCTATGATGTGAGTAATGTGTTATCCCGTAACACCAACGAGTCTTCCGCTGTATTGAGTTGTATAAATTTGGGGGTGTTACATCATCTTCATCCAATACTGGAAAAACATTTAAAAACTTAGTGAAAATGGGACTATGAACTCACCTGATTGAGCTTCTCCAAATATCTCGCGTACTAGCAAAAGCTAAACAAATAAATGTATAACATCAAGACATGAACCAATAACTAAAATGGCTCATCAATCTATGATGGACATCTAACCCTTAACCTCATATTAACTTCATTATAAACATCCCATTACCCCTCTCTAATAAGCCCTTAACTTAGTTAAGTGCATAACTTATCCCGTTCACACTTTACCCAAAACAGTCCCGATTTTTAGTCCCCAAACTATGAGCCAAACGCCCACCTAAGAAAACCCTATGCCCTTGCATGTGTTAGCTAACTCCTCTCTTTTTCCCCAACCTTAAAGCTACTGTTAAGGCTCTGATACATACATATATATATATATATATATATATATATATATATATATATATATATATATATATATATATATATATATATATATATATATATATATATATATATATATATATATATATATATATATATATATATATATATATATATATATATATATATATATATATATATATATATATATATATATATATATATATATATATATATATATATATATATATATATATATATATATATATATATATATGTTTATATATATATATATATATATATATATATATATATATATATATATATATATATATATATATATATATGTGTGTGTGTGTGTGTGTGTGTGTGTATAACTATGACTTGATACCACACCTCTAATCCATGTCATATATGACATGGCACTTCTAAACCAATAGAATTTGTTTGTTAGCTAAAGAATCTCAAAAACCTACCAAAATTAGTCTACAAAAACGCAATTTCCAAAAAGCGGGACGCAGTTTTCCAAAAACTGCATTTTGATACCGCACCAATATATAATGGGTTAAAACATTTTTTATCCATTTTTTCTTTTTTTCCTAACAACTTGCCTATGGGGAAAAAAATGCACACACATAGCCGCCAGTATAAAAAACACACACACACACACAAACGATCTTCATTCCATGATCAACAATCCCACATCCATGATAAACAAATAACTAATCCATCTCCTCTTTCAAAACCCTAATCTTCAAAAAAAACAATCAAGGTTGGTACACTAATTCGATTAGTTAATTAATTAGGGTTTTGCTATTTGATTGTTTTTGTGTTAACTATGTTATTTAATTAATGAATTCCTGTTAGTTTAATGATGTTTAATTTTTGCATATCCATAATGTGATATATAAACTATGATTGACTGTCACATGTTTGGACCTTTTTCTTTTAAGACATTTTCTTACCTTTTTGACCCTATTGAGGTCAAATAAAACCCAAATTGACAGCAATGCTTTGTCTTAACTTTCCCTTTATGGATCGGTGTGTATGGGTTCCACATTAGTGTAATCAAATATGTATTTTACAGCAATGCTTCAGAATGAAGTTGGATGGTTTGATAATGAAGACAACATTGCTGATACATTTGCGTTTGGTTTCTGTGGCTATAGCAACATTGCCAGTTATGACTCTTTCTTTCATTGCCCAGGTAATCTTTATTACTATCTTTCTTCAAAGTTATAATACATCAAGAATTATCATATGAGTTTCCACATGGTAATTTTCAATATGTAGAAACTTTGATTAACAAGAGATGCACCCCCAAATCACTTGCACCGCCTCTACATCTTCCTAAAGAGATGTTGGCAAAACAACATATGTGTTGGAAACTCGCACTCGATCTAAACTTCATGTTGCTGTTTAGAGATACCTACTGGAAGAATATGGACTTAACTACTCTTAGTCCTAGCATGGGCTCCTTCGACTTATGGATTTTCATAGTCTGATCTTTGTTTTATAAGTCATAACTGGGGAGATGGGATTATCTAGACAAATCTATGACGGAGAATACTCGTGCAGAATATCCTATTGTTTACATCCCAACGCCAAGATCCCATGTGTAGGTCCACACCTGAAGAATGTTATTTTGTTGGCATGTGATGCATTTGGTGAGCTTCCACCAGTGAGCAGGATAACCCTTGCTCAAACCATGTATCACTTCATCAGTGGCTATATAGCTTTGGCACACACTCATAATATTCAGTTTCACTTTCTTTGAAATTTAAAATAAATTGGAAATGAGTTTATTTATCTATATATATTTGAGAACCAATTATTTTTCTTTTGTTTTTTCTTTTAGTTATGGTTCTGGTAGTCGTATGAAGTTGGCATACACCCGAATAATCACAGACGCCATTCATTCTGGAAAACTTTTGAATGCAAACTACAAGAAGATGGAAGTGTTTGGTCTTGAGATGCTAACTAAGGTCGAGGGTGTGGCTTATGAGATTCTTGATCCAGTGAACATAATTAACTTATAATTCTTTTAATCGGTAATTCTTTTTTTAATAGGCGTGGTTAATAACTGAGTTTTACCTAGTATAAAAATTAAGTTCTTTGTCGTCTGTCTAATCAAATTGATTACTGGTTCAATGTGTGACTCAATTGTTTTTGGTTAAGAAAAATATTTGCCGTTGTAGTAAATAAAAAGTGCACAAACTTTAAAGTAAAAGTAGGTAAATAAATCTAAACCTGATTCAAAATAAATGACGGGAAATTAAAGCGAGACGAAAAGTAAATAACGCGAACTTAAAACTATCCTAAAGGCAAACTTAAAACTTAAACTAAAGGCAAGCTTAAAATAAATCTAAGGCAAGTAAACTAAAAGTGCGACTAAGTAAAAAGGCGGGAAAAGTAAAGCTTAAGAATTTAAAAACATAAACTTAAAATAAACTAAAAACAGCTCATTCGGAATAAACCTTCGTTCGGAATAATTACTCGTTCGGAATGTCACCTTCACCCGGAATAATTCTTCTTTACTCGGAATAATTACCTCATGCAGAATAAAACACTCATTCGGAATAACAAAGCTTCATTCGGAATAATCAATCAAATCACTCATTCGGAATAAACACTCATCCGGAATAATTCCTTTATTCGGAATGTTTACTTCATCCGGAATAACTCTTCATCTGGAATACATGTGCTCATCCGGAATAATTGATTCGAAAGGATGTCTTCGTTCGGTATATCTGTTGATCTGGAATATCAACTTGGTTCGAAATATGGCCTTGATGCGGAATAATTTAGACTAAGACCTTCATCCGGAATAAGTTGCTCATCCGGAATATTGATTCATCCGGAATAATCACTTGGTCCGGAATAAATCACTTATCCGGAATAAATCCTTTATTCGGAATATTCACAACAACTCCTTCATCCGGAATAATTGCCTTGATCCGGAATAATTGCCTTGATTCGGAATAACCTGGGCAAACAAACAGTGCGAAGAACAAGGGAAACAAAAAGCTACGAATCTAAACCAATCTAACCAAAATCAACCAAAAGATTAAACCAAACTAACCACAAATGATCAACTAATGATAATCTATCAATCCAAATAAATAAAACTAACAATAATAATCAAAAATAATCAAAACCCACTTAATCAAATCAATAAAAACTTAAGAACATGAACAAAAACATAAAGATTAAATCAACACAAGAAATGTAGATGAGATATTAACAATAAAGATAAATATTCAACAAACATAAAAGTAAATTACTTGGAATTAAAGGAATTAAGTGCAAGACAAATATTTAAAGTGACATGAAATTAAAGTTGTGCAAGTAAAGAAAAATGGTGGAAAGACTAATTGTCACAATTAGCTAACAAGTTTAACAAATGAAGGCTAATCTCTATATATAGTGGAGGAGGGGAGTGGGAGGAAGCTTCCTCCTCTCTTTCTTCTTTCTTTCTTTATCGTCTTTTAAGTTCTTCGACTTTATCGACTTGTCTCGGGATTAATTAAACTCGTCTTTGAAATTTCTTCATAAATTAGACTTAAGTTCTTCGGCTTTATTAAACTTCCGTCTTTAGACTTTTTCTTCGATAAATCTTCAGAATAGGCCTTGGACTTCCGTTCTTTTTGCACTCTTGATCTCTTGACTTCGTCTTTTGTCTTTTTCTTCGATAAAAGCCCGTGAAAGCCCGTGTTTTCCTCCCTTTTCACATTTTGATCCTAAATCACAACAAAAACACAAACCACGCATAATTCCGACATTTACGACATAAAACACACGTTATGGTCTTGTTTTCATTATGATTAAGTGGTAAAAGGATGGGTGTTTTCACACCTATCAAATCCCCTACACTTGACCATTGCAATGTCCTCATGCAATGAATTAATTACAAAGCAAGATTACACTTTTCATCACAATCAATCCACATTGGCCTTTATTAAAGACTTACCTTAGGGTTTTGGAATGTCATGAATGATTATCATTCTCAAGTTTCACGTTCCCCATACCAAGCTTAAAAACGAGATCATTGTTATTATAAGTTAGCAAACTAACACAAACTCATGTGGGTCAATTATTCACTTAGACTCCCTTATTCCTAGGTGTAGCTCTTATATTTTATTATTGTCTTGAATGATCACGAGGATGAATTGTTGACTTATTTCGATAGTTATTTAAGCTGAAAATAAAGTGGGATGATTTAATCAATAGTTAGCTAAAGTACAAAATCTTTTAAAACTGCTTCTCGGGACCTCATAAAGTTCATATCTTGGCATAACTCGCTTCACGATTTGAGACCTTTCTCGGACCGATATTTGGCAGCAACTTCATACTTCAAATCTTTGAGAGACGTTCTTGAAATTATGGTCTTCTCTTCATAATAGGAATTTCTTCACTTGAAGTTTTGAGAGATTCTTCATACTTGGACCACGACTTCTTCATCTTTCTCCAATCTTTATTTGGGATTTTGATATACAACGATTCGCCTCCTTTTAGGACTTGGATCTATTTATCCTCATACCTTGTTAGGGTCTTTTTGGATAGACTTCTCCATGATCTTTAGGGGAGTATTTGCTTTTCGTCGTGTGTCTCGATCCTTCATATTGATTCTTGATAAATGAATCTTCACATCACTTGGGATCTTTAGCAACAAAATGTAGCCCTCATGCCTTGTTAGGACCTTTTCGGACTCGCCAATCATCGCATCCCGCTTCAATAAGTTATGCCTTGGCTATGAACTCTAATCAATACCGAGCAACTTTTAAACGATATTGGGCTAGAAGCTAAGTAACTTTTCAAATCGTACAACCTTATTTATTGCAGATAAATTTATTAGCAAGCGATGGAAGAATAGGCTTATAATCAACTCACATAAATTCACGAAAGAATACCAAACTTATAATTGACTCTATTATCTCTCGTTCTCCACAATCTAAAATCTCAAGGAATGAGACTCGTAGATGCTAAGCCTATTAAATCAAAGTTTTGGGTTTTCGAGTCGTCTATAGGATCTTGCAAATTCTTAGACTCTTTCAAGTTTAGAATTTGCGTTTTAAAGTTCCCTTGATAAACGACTCTCTAGGATCAATTATAGGAACTTGCGAAAAGTTCTTGTTCTTAACCCGTGAGAGTTAAGACTTTCGCGTTTTAAAGTTCCCTATATAAAAGCCTAGCAAAACTTGACTTAAACACGTTAAGGATACTAGCTAGAGTAAACTTAGATAAGTAAACTCGGGTTGAGTCAAAAGATTCACAACGTTGAAAATTAAAACCACTTTATTAAACTTTATTTTAGCAAGGAAAGTAAATAACGATAACAAAGGAAAAACTACTAGGCCAAAATAGATTAAAAAATTTGAAAAATGTCGAAAAATCAAATTTTCCGGTTAAAATGAGGACAAATACAAGGAAAAGGCCACTTAACTTCGATAGAAGTCCCACCTACACTTGATATAAACATTGTCCTCAATGTTTAAGCATGTGGGAGTAAACTCCCCTACACTTAGGACATTGTGCACTTTGTTTAAATCTTACTAAGGAAAGGACAACTAAAGTGATTCCTATTTTAATATTGAAAAATATAAAATAGAGAATCAAAAGAGTTTAGGATAGAACCGGGAAGATGAGAACACGGAATCACGGGTCGTCAAAAGTCATCAAGAATGTGTCTTTGAAGCTCTAATCCCTGCACATGATAAGAAAGAAAACAAGAAACACCAACGGGGCTCCCCCTACACTTATGATGAAAACAGATAAAGATAGATAATCGGGTTGCCTCCCGAAGAGCGCTTATTTATGTTAACCGAGTCACGAGCCTGACTCGTCCCCGAATTAAATGGTCCATGGGGAAGCCTCGAATGTAATACCGGGATCAAAGACCTTGTCCTCGTTCCCGGAGGACATCAATGAAGGAGAGGCGGGAGGATAAGTCTTAAATGGAAGAAAAGTCCTTTCAACATACGAAAAGTATGTGAAGTCGTGAGCCACGGGAGGTGGAGTGGGTAAAGGAATCAAATTTTCATCCCCCAAAGACAATTGATGCTCAGACTGCGGCAAAGTCGTAAGGTTATCAATGATAATATAATCAATGTCACCTCCCGGGTCAAAGCACTCATCCTCTGTAATGGTGTCTAAAGGAGTGGATGAAAGGTGCTCGGGAGGGGGACTTGGGACAATGTCATCAAGTAGCAAATTATCAAAAAGGATATCCCCCTCCGTGTCATCATCATCAATACCCGGAGGTATTGAGTGAATGTCGATTTCTTCTAAAAACGGGGCATTATACTCAACGGGTGTAATAGATGGAGGTAAGGACTCGGAAAGAAGGAGAAGTCAATGCTTCAATTTGAGCAATAAGAAGATGTACTTTCCGTAATATGTCGCGAAGAATCGCGTCTTCCACCTCATCTACAAGAGCAAGTTCATCGGTGAACTTCTCGTAAGCCGGAGAGAATAAATCGTCAACGCCCGCATCTCCCGGTGGAGATTGAGAAATTTCAAAAGTGAAATTCTCATAGCATGGAGAAAAATCGGTATCATCAGGATCGACCTCCTCCGAAAGAGCAACGTCGTCCTCAATCTCCATAGTAGTCGGCATGTCACAAACCTCATCATCAAAGAATTTATCGAGACCAAAATCACTAATCTCACTCAATAAATTACCATCCTTAGACGCATTAGGAATATCGAGAGTAGGAGTGGCAACTTCAGAAGATTGCTTGAGAGCGTAGACATCATCGTCGTCATCATCGTCATAATAGACTGGACCATTCCAATTAGGAGTGACATAGTCGGCTAACTCTTCCTTGATAACCTCCACATCTTAAAGAAGCTCATGAAGCAATTTTTGTTGTTCAACTCCCCGAGTATGTTCAATTAAACCAATTCTATCCCACGCTGTAATTAAACATTTTGTTTGTAGAAAAGAAGGGAAAACGACCAAATTGGCTCAAAAAGGTGTTGGTGGATTTCAAGATTTCGTCACCATCAAGCAAAGGTTGCCTTTCCTGATGCAAGTCAGCTCGGATTTGAGCTAAACTTTCTAGAACATCATTCAAAGTAGTGAGTTGTTGGTCAAGACTAATTTGCTGAGAGGATTGATGATTGAGGGTGTGATGTGGGGGCTCAAACTTATACACACTGGGATGATAGCACAGAATTTTCTCAAAGATGTTCATCGGTTGACAAGAAGAAGCATCGTGTGGGCCCCCACAAATATAGCACCACGGGTATGGAGAAAAACCCGGTGCATTTTGAGGATAAGGATTGTCATAGACGGGAGAGGGTGAAAAAGTATTGTAAGAGGAGAAGTACGAATTTGTTGAATTACAAAATGGAAAAAATCCAAATTGTGTATCGTCTGTATTAGAACCGCACTGCTCACAAGTACACCATTGACATGTTTGAAAACCATGCCATGGTCTCCCACACCGTACGCAAGACGAATCCATGAATAATTATAAATAAGAGGGGTAAAGAAAAGAATTAAACACAATAGAGGATAAAGAGGAATATTTTTGGTGCAAAACTTTGAAAAAGAAATGCTTTTTATGATTTTTCAAATGTTTTTGGGTTTTTTGAAAATTTTTGACACGAAAAATAACGTTCACGAGTGAACGGATCCCAAAAGCCAACGCGTCTCTCACAAAAAACCGTTAATCTTCACGAAAAGAGCCGGCAGCGGCGCCATTTTAATAACTGAGTTTTACCTAGTATAAAAATTAAGTTCTTTGCTGTATGTCTAATCGAATTGATTACTGGTTCAAAGTGTGACTCAATTGTTTTTGGTTAAGAAAAATATTTGCCTTTGTAGTAAATAAAAAGTGCACAAACTTTAAAGTAAAAGTAGGTAAATAAATCTAAACCTGATTCAAAATAAATGACGGGAAATTAAAGTGAGACGAAAAGTAAATAACGCGAACTTAAAACTATCCTAAAGGCAAACTTAAAACTTAAACTAACGGCAAGCTTAAAATAAATTTAAGGCAAGTAAACTAAAAGTGCGACTAAGTAAAAAGGCGGGAAAATTAAAGCTTAAGAATTTAAAAACATAAACTTAAAATAAACTAAAAACAACTCATTCGGAATAAACCTTCGTTCGGAATAATTGCTCGTTCGGAATGTCACCTTCACCCGGAATAATTCTTCTTTACTCGGAATAAGTAACTCATGCAAAATAAAACACTCATCCGGAATAACAAAGCTTCATTCGGAATAATCAATCAAATCACTCATTCTGAATAAACACTCATCCGGAATAATTCCTTTATTCGGAATGTTTACTTCATCCGGAATAACTCTTCATCCGGAATACATGTGCTCATCCGGAATAATTGATTCGGAATGATGTCTTCGTTCGGAATATCTGTTGATCCGGAATATCAGCTTGGTTCGGAATATGGCCTTGATGCGGAATAATTTAGAATAAGACCTTCATCCGGAATAAGTTGCTCATCCGGAATATTGATTCATCACGAATAATCACTTGGTCCGGAATAAATCACTTATCCAGAATAAATCCTTTATTCGAAATATTCACAACAACTCCTTCATCCGGAATAATTGCCTTGATCCGGAATAATTGCCTTGATTCGGAATAACCTGGGCAAACAAACAGTGCGAAGAACAAGGGAAACAAAAAGCTACGAATCTAAACCAATCTAACCAAAATCAACCAAAAGATTAAACCAAACTAACCACAAATGATCAACTAATGATATCTATCAATCCAAATCAATAAAACTAACAATAATAATCAAAATAATCAAAACCCACTTAATCAAATCAATAAAAACTTAAGAAAATGAACAAAAACATAAAGATTAAATCAACACAAGAAAGGTAGATGAGAGATTCACAATAAAGATAAAGATTCAACAAACATAAAAGTAACTTACTTGGAATTAAAGGAATTAAGTGCAAGACAAATATTTAAAGTGACATGAAATTATAGTTGTGCAAGTAAAGAAAAATGGTGGAAAGACTAATTATCACAATTAGCTAACAAGTTTAACAAATGAAGGCTAATCTCTATTTATAGTGGAGGAGGGTAGTGGGAGGAAGCTTCCTCCTCTCTTTCTTCTTTCTTTCTTTATCGTCTTTTAAGTTCTTCGACTTTATCGACTTGTCTCGGGATTAATTAAACTCGTCTTTGAAATTTCTTCATAAATTAGACTTGAGTTCTTCGGCTTTATTAAACTTCCGTCTTTAGACTTTTTCTTCGATAAATCTTCAGAATAGGCCTTGGACTTCCGTTCTTTTTGCACTCTTGATCTCTTGACTTCGTCTTTTGTCTTTTTCTTCGATAAAAGCCCGTGAAAGCCCGTGTTTTCCTCCCTTTTCAAATTTTGATCCTAAATCACAACAAAAACACAAACCACGCATAATTCCGACATTTACGACATAAAACACACGTTATGGTCTTGTTTTCATTATAATTAAGTGGTAAAAGGATGGGTGTTTTCACACCTATCAGTGGTGTAATTCTTAATTGGTGTTTATTGACTATTTTACCAATTTTTTTTTTTTTTTTGGTAGTGGTAACAGGATCCATTGTTGCTAACAAGAACTTTGAGAAAAACCCGTTCTGCTAATTTTAGTGGACCTAACGCTTGGTCGCGGTCAGTATAACCGTTCAGGTCTCCTATTTCTTGGAATGTTTAGAAACGCAATAATATGGATACGAGTAATTCCGGCGAGATAGACACTATAACGTGATAGTTGTATTTTTACACCTGTTTAGGAAAACAAGTGTAAAACGGTAAGCACTAAGCATACGTTTAGGAAAACGTAAACACTTATGACCCTTTTGTGAGTACGTTCTCGAGGAGGATTAATGTGTGTGTTAAACTTGATGGTATTTGAGATTAATATTAATGAGAATAAGGAAAAATGGAAATGATGACGGTACGATAAAAATTAAACTACGACGAATGATAAAACGTAAACCGTAAAAACGTGACGAAATTAAAAATTACTCTAAAAAATACTAGAAAATCACTATAAATTCCTAAAAATCCAGTTAGAGTTTACAAATGTTCAAAAAATTTTCAAACCTTGTATTTAATTAATATTTAATTTTTTAATGCTAATTAAATCCCTAAAAATCAAATAAATTAATAAAAATCTCAAATAAAGATTTTTCAATTTGTAAACCTCAAAAATGACTTAGTTAAACTAAAAAGTATTTTTCCAAAATTTAAAACCTATTAAAACTATTTAAAATGATTAAAAACTAAAAATAAATATTAAAATAATATTAAAAATTCAAAAATTATAAAAAATTATAAAAACTTGCAAGCTAGTTTATTTTAACTTAATTAAACAGAAAATGAAAGTGAATTGACCTAAATACCCCTATTGGGCCCTCAAATGGGCAAAAATCAATAACAGTCCAAGTTAATGGGCTTTTTGGCCCAATAAGAGAAAAGTCAACCAAACAAGCCCAAAAGTTTCAGTCTAGCTTAAAATTTGATTTTAAACAAAAACTTTAAAGGCCCAAAGCTGAAAGTGAGCTTAACACAGCTAAATAAGCACTCAGCTTATTCTTAATGGGCCAATAAGCCCATTAAGCCATAAGCTAATGCCATAAGCTGAAAATTTACACACATCCTTCTCTTGTGATTATAAAGCTGTTTGTAAGAAGAAAATTTGAAAAATCACAATAAATAATCCTGAAATAAGCCAAAGCTCTCTATAGAAAACGACAAAATAGTTGTTTTTGAGTTCTAGGCTGATTCAAGAGCTGATTCAACTTGAAAAATGTTTTAAATCACTTAATTAAGATAATTCATACACAAAATTCCCAATAAGAAAAGTAAAATAAGCTGAAACAATTGAAAAGCACTTTTTAAAAAGAAAAATTAATTCGTTTTCTAGTAAAACCCTAAAACCAAAAGCCACAAACTTCAAAACTAGCTTATAAGATGGAAATAATAAGACTGGTCACAAAAAGAAAGTTTTTGCACATTGGAATTTGCAAAAATGGCTTATTAATAAGCTGATGATAAATTATAACTAACAGTGGCAAGCAGTAGTAGGAAAGGAGTTCCCACTGCTTGAAATGAAAATGCTCTTTTGAGCTTGTTTTAGTGGGTGTTTCTGGACAATAATGGCACCCCTACAACAAGTGAGTTGTAGGGAGTCAAGAACAAGCAATAAACACACAAATAACACAACCAAAAGATACAGTTTAATCAAATAGTGCTCAGATATGGAAAAAACTAGGTCTGATGGTATAAGCAAGTGTTTAAGCAAACCAATCTCTACCAAATGCATACAACAGCTAGCATAATCAATCTTTTACACTAATCATTGCATTAGAACAAGTTTCATGCATTTAATCACAAGATTCAAGCTTGTATTAGTCCTAAGTGACTTACTAATGCAATTGGTAAAAAGAAAGAACAATTTGCTAATGCACTTGACCAAAAGATGAGTTTCAAATACACAAATCAACTACTCAGGTTACATAAGCTTTGGTTTTTCACTTCTCAGCCTTAGTCCTTAACTCAAGTTACTAAGTGACCAAGTTTTGGTATCTAGAAACGTAAAACAACCTAGTTATAGGCAATCATTCAGATTTAGTGTTTTAGTCCACAAGTTATGCAGATTTTAATACTAAACATACCAATTCAGCACCAAACATAAGAGTGGCCTAAAATTCCTACTCAAATTCTACTAACACTCAACAAGACAGCAAATTCAAACACTCCTTTTAAACTGATTAAAAAATTTTCAAAGTCTTTTGGAGATGCAAACTTCCAAAACATAAATATCTAAATTGAACAGCCTTCAAATGCCTTAACTAAGCAAAAATCTCTCAAGAACACCCATGATAAAAGCACATGGCAGATTCAAGTATCATGCAATTTTTCAAGAAAACTTAAAAAGAGATGAAAAGAAGGTGATACCTCCTCCCAATTGATTCCTATGGGAGGCAGATATGCTCCCCTAAGCTTGACCAACAAATAGGTCAAGCTAGGGGTATCTTGGATGAAAAGAGGTAACAACCAAGACTACTGCAATCAATGGTTGGACCTTTGATTTGAAATGGCTGTTGTGAGACAAAGAAAACACACAAACCTTAATCCTTGGTTGAACAAACACCACAAACTGCTAGACTTATGATGCTATTAACAAAGAAATAAGGGGTTAGATCAAGTAGCATATTAAACAAGCAAGTAAGAACAAGAAAAGTAACATATTTTTCCCAAGACTTAGTCCCTAAAATTTAAATTTCCCAATCCAGAGATCTCACTTCTCCTTGATAATTTCTTATCGGGGGGATGTGATCAATCTTTGGTCCAAGAATCCTTAATGCTTGAACAATTAATCTTGAAAAAAAAACAAAGATTTTGAAAAACTTTTGAAACACTAAACGCAGAAACTTAAAACCAAATTTTGAGACCTTCAATCAACATAAACTTAGAACATAAACTAACAAACAAGTAAAATAAAGATTGGTGGTTGGAATTCGTCACAAACTGATACACTTTTTTCATTCATGTGAAAAAGGATTTACAAAGTTTTGTCCAAAAGAAAACCAAGCATAAAAACTAAGTAATGAGGTCCTATGCCTTATATAGGCTTACAAAGATGATTTTAGAAAGCTGGAAATCTAAAACCCTAATGTTGCTGAAATTCCATTGTTGCCCTTGAAAGTTTGAATTGTTGACCCTTCTTGATGCATCATGTGAACCATTCTTGTTGTTTTGTGGATGGCCAACAGTGTAGAAACAATCTTGGCCATGAGTTTTTGTGTGGGGGACACTTTGCCTAAATGAAACCCTTAGATTTCTGCATCACTTTGTCTTCTTCCCAAAAGGTGTAGCAGGGGAGGGTTGGTGTGGCCACGTGGCTAGGGGAAAAAATGAGAGGTAGGTTTGGTTAAGCTTAGTGGTAATTATGGATCTGGAGAAAATTAACCAAAAACCCTTTGATTAGATAGGATAATTAGATTAGGGTAATTAGATAGGGTAAAGATTGGTGGTTAAATGGCGCCGCTGCCGCTTCGCTCGTTACGATTGACGATTTCGTGAGACGTTTGGATTTTGGGATCCGTTCATTTTGAACGTTAATTTTCTTGCAACAAAATCAAAAATACAAAAAAAATCAAAAACTTAAAATATACAAAAAAATTAAAAAAATCAACAAAAGCAAACTCTTTCCTAAGATTTGCACCAAAAAAATTAAAAAAAGCCAAAAGTAATACTTTTTCCTAAAAGTATTACACCAGAAATATTACGTATTAGTGTTATTTTTCTTAGTTCGATTTCTTTCGATTTTTCTTGTGAATATATATTTTTCTAAAAAATACAAAAAGATTTTTCATTTATTATATTATATTACGTAGCACAATTAATTTACCTACTTTTTAAATAAGGCCTTAGTTGGGATTTCATCACCTAACTATTGTATTCGAATCCTAAACGAAATAAAAGGGCAAAATAGATAAATACTAGTAAGACGTTTGAACTCGATATATACAAACTATAAGGTGGGTATAAGGCGACGCGCTATAAAAGGTCGTCTAAGGAAAAAGGTTTTTAAGTGCTTTGTGCCACCTCGTTTCCCCGCTTGCTTGTGCGTATATTGAGAGGGACGACCGATTATTGGTTTGCCAACTCAATTAGTATTAAGTATATATTTTTGTAGGTTTTTCATATTGCACCTCGAGAGGGAAAATCCTTTTATTCTCAAAGTCGACCGAGGTCACCTACCTCATTCCAAAGTTTTAATTGTATGCGCACTCGCGCGCGTACATATAACCGATTGGTGTACCAAATCCTTCCAATTCTTCCAAAAAGAATAAGAAGAAGAAAAACAAAAAGACCGTCATTCAAGCCGATCCCGAGAATCGTGCTTTCGACAAAACGATGCAAACGGATAACCGACCTATGCTCGAGATTTTGCAATCACACGTTGAGGGAAACGATGACGCTATCGTTGTCCCCGCAATTGGAGCAAATAATTTTTAACTCAAATTGGATTTAATTAAAATGGTTTCCGCTACACCATTTTTGGGTCGTTCCCAAGATGACCCCCATGATCATATCAAGAGATTTATCCATTTGACTAATACGGTAAAATACAATGGGGTGCCACAAGGGGCTATTCGTTTACAACTCTTTCCTTTTTCCCTCGAGGGACAAGCCCGGATTTGGCTTGATAAGGAACCACCCCAAAGTATTACAACGTGGATTGATTTAGAGACCAAGTTCATTAACTATTTTTTCCCACCATCACGGACCACCTCTTTGAGGAATAACATAATCACCTTTGAGCAACAATATGGGGAAACATTTAGTGAGTCTTGGGATCGATTTAAGGAGCTTCTAAGAAAATGTCCACAACACGGTTTCACTAAAGTGCATCAAATAAATACGTTTTACAATGGTTTGACTCTAAATAACCAAGACTCACTTAATAGTGCCGCGGGGGGCAATATTCTTGTGAAATCAATGAACGAGGCTTGGGCCATAATTGAAAACAAGGCTAAAGTATAAACCAAAAGTGTTAGGGCCACTATGGCAAGTGCTAGTTCTAGTGAGAGTGACAAGAGAATCGATAAACTCACTCCGCTTATTGAATCAATTGCTCTAAAAACCAAAGCCCTCAATGGTCAAGTTAATGCCTTGAAAGAGACTAGTGAAACGTGTGAGACTTTTGGTGGACCACATTCATATTTCAATTGTGACAAGGTTTACAATAATCAACAACAACAAGTTTGTGCTTTTAATGCTAATGAAAGGGTTCCATTTAAACCAAATGTTGATGTTAACCATTTGTCTTATAAAAGTACTAATTATTTGGCTCCCCCGGGTTTTGTAGCTCCACAAAGACCACCCCCACCCGCCCAAAATACCCAACACCAAAATAGGAACCAAGGTCCTCAAATGGGTAATTTTCAAGGGAATGCAAATCAAGGGAATTTTAATGGTCAACATCAAGGGTTTCAAAATAATAACCAAGGTTTTTATAATAACAACGGTATTCAACCTCAATATCAAAACCAAGGTTTTCCTTATCAAGGGGTCAACAATCAAGGGTTTAATCAAATAAACATGCACAACCCTCAAATGGACTTGGTTCTACAAAAATTGACCGAACATGAGAAAATCATGAAAGCAATGCAAGAATCTACTAGACAAATGTAAGAGTCCAACGATAAGAAATTTTTGACAATGTTGCAAGCCCTTAGACCCCAACGAGCCTTACCTTCAAATGCCGAGATTAACCCTCGTGCTAATGTGAGTGCTATCAATACTCGAAGTGGAGCCACTTTAGTGGGACCTTTCATCTCTTCGCCCATAAAGGAGAGACAAGGCCCGGAGGTCATAATGAGTAATCCTACTCCCCCTTCGGTGATTCCTCCCACTACCACTCCTAGTACTAGTGCTCCATTGCCCAACCAAAAGGTTGTTCAAGAAGCGAGTCCTTCTACTTCTCAACCTTCAAAGTCTAAGCCTAATATTCTTTATCCCTCTAGGTTAGACAAGGATAAAGTGCTCACCAAAGATGACGCTCATGTCTCCAACTTTTTGAAAATGATTTCCAACGTCAATGTTAACATAAGCCTTATTGAAGCACTTGCTCAAATGCCAAAATTTGTCAAAATGTTTAAAGATTTGCTTAATAAGAAAGAAAAAATGGTTGAGCTCGTGAACACCCGTTTAAATGAGAATTTTTCCGCGATTCTTCTCAAAGAGCTTCCCGAAAAGCTAGGAGATCCCGGACGATTCGTGTTACCTTGCTCGTTTCCTCAAATCGATGATTGTATGGCTTTAGCGGATATCTGCACTAGCATCAATCTTATGCCACTTTCGGTTTGGAAACAATTATCATTACCCGACCTTGTACCGACTCGCATGACTCTCGAGTTAGCTAATCGAACTCTCGCATACCCCGTTGGTATGGCCGAAGACGTTTTTGTTCGAGTTGGTACATTCACTTTTCCTGTGGACTTTGTCGTCGTCGACTATGAGATGGATCCTCGTATTCCGTTAATACTTGGTAGACCATTCTTACGATCCGGAAGAGCCTTAGTTGATGTGGCCGAAGGGGAGTTATTTCTAAGGGTTAGGGATGAACAAGAAGTTTTTAAAATGGGGAAAATCACAACAAAATCAAATGGAAAAGAGTCGGTCAATATGATTGATGTTCTTAATTATGATAATGACGAGATTTTTATTAATCCTTTTGGAATTGAAAAGTCTAATCAAAATGATTTTGTGATACCTTCATCCTTTCCCTTAGAGCCTCAAATTTTTAATACTCCCATTTATGACACCTATAGTGATGACACTTCTTCAAGTGATCACACTATCTTCGGTTTAGACGACCCGTCTTTTAACCCACCCACTTTTAACCCACCCATTTTTTATACCCAATCTTTGATACTTACGATGATGACACATCTTTAAGTGATCTCATTAACTTTGATGACCCACCCCATGATCTTAATGCACCTCATATCTCTATGAGTGATTCTTCCATGAAAACTCCTTTTGACTTTTATACCCCAATTTTAGAAGTCATGACATTTAAGGAGGATCCTCCACTCTTAGAGATCATTCCTAATTTAGAGGTTATTCCATTTGAGGAGGATTTATATATCTTTCTAAATACCTATTTTCCTCATGAGGAAGAGTTTTCCTATGACTCCGACGATACTTATGTTTTCACATCAAGTTTGGAAGACGATGACCTTCCCACTTTGGATTTTGATGATATTTTGAGCTTAAATGTCAACACCTCTTGCTATATTCCCATTAAGGAACCGGTGTTTGATCCCCGAATAGAGACTTTTGTGCTTTCATTGCCATATTACCATAGCACCCTTCCTTATGAGAGACTTTTGCCTAAGGATACCCCACTTTTCTTTGCTTTGTGTGATTTAGCCACCTCGGGGTTTATTTCCTTTTGTGATGGAAATTATGTGTTTGATCCGGGTGGATTTTCATGAGGTCTGCCTTATATGACTTTATTTCACCCTTATCATGGAGAGATTTTCCTCCCTTGGAAATCTCGATTTTTCCATGATTTTCCCATTTGAATGATGACATTCGGGAAATCGAGTCGAGCTAGAGACTCGTGATTAAAATCAAGCATCGTTTAACTAGGTTAGATTTTTACCTTTTCCATCCTTTCCACCTTTTTCACCTTTCACCCATTTTCACCAATAAGTGTAGGGGAGCCAAATAGGTTATTTGTGTTATGATGTTTTGCAGGGACATGAGCTTTAATGATCCACTTTTGGTGCTTTTGACACGAACCGTGATCCCGTGTTTCCCGTGTACCCGGTTCCTTCGATAAGTTTTTTCTATTGTGATTCAATCTTGTATATAAATAAAACATGAATAAATGTAATCACTTTAGTTGTCCCTTCCTTAGCTCGATTTTAAACAACGTACTCAATGTCCTAAGTGTAGGGGAGTTTATTCTCCCACATGCTTAAACATTGAGGAAAATGTTTATATTAAATGTAGGGGGATTTCTATCGAAATTTTAGTGGGCTTTTCCATGAATTTGACCCCATTTAACCGGAAAATTTAAAAAAATTTCAACGTTTTTCAAATTTTTGATCTATTTTGGCCTAGTAGTATTTTCTATTTATTTTCTTTCCTTTTGTCATCGCATCTTATTTATATTTTCCATTATAAAGTCAAAAAAATAAATAAATGAATAAAATGGTTTCAACAAGTTTAGATATCTTTGATATATTAGGCCCGTCGTGAATATTTTGACTCAACCCGAGTTTACTTATCCAAGTTTACTCTAGCTAGTATCCTTAACCATATGGACCTTAATTGGTTTATTAGGCTAAGCATCCATGAGTCTCGTTCCTTGAGATTTTAAATTGTGGAGAACGAGAGATGATAGAGTTGATAATAAGTTTAAGGGTTAATTTTTGCTTATATGAGTTTTTGTGGCTCTTTCTTCCCACTTGTATATTTAATTGCTTAATAAATGAGGATTTTTGCGGTGTCGAGTCAATATCTTAACTCTTAGCCAAATTTTTATTCTCCTTGTAATTAAAGCATGAACACATTGAGGGTGCCAGCGTTGTGGACTTCCGACTAAGGTGGCTCATAACCACTAAGTAGGAGGTATTCAGACCATGGGACCGCGGAATTTGGCCTACTATATATATCATAAATAAAGAAAGAATAAGATTAAAACATGACCTCAAGGAGCCTTAGGGTGTAGGGCATGTAGCACGAACCTTGTCATTAGAGCCTTAGGGTGTATGGCATGGTAAGTGTTGAATAAAAATTGATCCAAAAATCAATTCCCTCGTTTATCGTTCAAGGAGCCTTAGGGTGTGGACAATAGATGAGGAGCATTTTTACATCTTAAAGAGCCTAAGGATATATGATGTGAACTTGCTAAACTCCACATAAAGTCAACATGACTTTGGAGGAATAATTAATAAGTAGTACTATTTGGCCAAATTTTGGGTCCGGGAATTTATTCCCCAAATCGTGTTAAATCATCCTTGATGTGGGCTTACTTTAGTGACAACGTTTTTGAGGACGAGGTTAGGTTTTGAGTGTCGGGTTTGCACTGTTTGGCCTTCACTTTTGGACTAATAATTATCAAATAAGTCAAATGAGCCTACGGGTGAATGACAAACAATAAAATCTAGAGATACAACGTAGGAATTGGAGAAAGAGTATTACACAATTGTCTTATATAAGTGGTTTTAACTTGAGGACTTATGGTAAACAATGATCTCGTTTTTAAGCTTGGTGTGGGGAACGTGAAACTTGAGGATGATTAATATTCATGACACAAAAGCCCTAATTTAAATCTTAGATTTCTTTACAAGTTTCTTCCATCAATAATTTCCAAGTTAATAAATTGTTATAACTTTTGTCTCCTTTTAAATTTTTATCTTGTCGTCGTAGTTGTAGTAGTAATAGTAATAAAGGCCAAGATAGATTAATTATGAGAAAAATGTAACTTTATGCTTTAAAATAATGCATTACATGGGGTCATTGCAATGGTCAAGTGTAGGGGATTTAATAAGTGTGTAAACACTTATCCTTTTGCCACTAAAATCAAGGAAAAACAAGACCTAATCATGTGTTTAATATCGTAAAAGTCGAAATTACGCGTGGTTTTGTGTTTTTGTGTTAAATAGGTACAAAAGATCAAAAGGAAAGAAAACACGGGATTAAACGGTCAAATGTTTAAGAAAATTCCAAGAAAGAGACGAAGACAAAGTCGAAAGACCAAAAGTGTGCCTAAGATCACGAAAACCGGAAATTCGACACGGTTTTGAAGAAATACACAAGAAAGCCGAAATCAAGCTCGTTTTAGTGGATTTTATCATTTACGAAGATTTTGAGCCAAGTGGATCCCACATTTGGGTATTGGGCCCAAAAGCCCAATTGAGAGTTCAAGATAACTCATTTTGGATTCAAAGCCCATAACCTATTGGCCCAATTTATATAAACGGATGGAAATTCTTTTCTTGGGCCCAAAAACCCAAATCAATTTATAAAAGAAAGGAAGGATTGTTTGGGCCGGTTAAAAAGATAAACAAAACTTTTGGTCAATGACTCTGGTCAACCCCCCACACGGTTTTAAACCAACACCAACTCACACATTTTATTTACCCACCCCCACTCACTTGACTTCGATACAAACAATGTGTATTCACCCACTCTCACCTCTCTCTCTCAAATAAACTCACACAGCTTTTTTACCAATCTCAAATACCCTAATCTACCATAAAACGAAAATCGCCCACTAATTTTTGGGGGTTTTAATCCATACGTGTGATTCACACGATTCTTAATTAAATCCCCATAAGAATCGGAAGATCCACCAAGGTGTGGTCCTCCATCTCACGTGGCCTATCCTTGGCATTTGATTGGCTGTGACAACACAAAAAACCCAATCCTCCAATACACACACGCCACATCAACAATGAAGAAACACAAGTAACACATCTTTCCATCCAGACTGGCAATCCATTTGATGGGTGGTGTTTTCAACCGTTGGATCGAGAAGAAGAGAGAGAAGAGAAGAAAGAAGGGCCAAGATTATTTCTTACTCTTGAAGCTATGAAGAGGGTTTCTAGGGGTTTGCCTATAAAAACCCCCTTCATCTGTAATTTGAGGGATGCACTTTTTATTATTTTTAGTTTAATTTCTGCAATTAGTTTTTTAGGTTAAAATTGTATTTCTTTAACTGTCCAGTTATTGTAATTTTTATCTTATTAATGAAAAGTTATTTTTAATTAATTTCGTCTCTTTTAAATTTCTGTCAATTTTAATATAATTCATCCTTAATCTGTTTTTTTTTCAATTACTGTTTGTTTTTATTGTTAAATAAAAAAAAGAAATAAAAAGTTGTGAATTAAATTTCCCCCACTGGGAGATTATAAAAATCTGGTTCGGATAGTTTGGATCGAAGGTATTGATTGGTTCGAAAAGAAATTGGTGGTGATGATTTGATGTTCAAGGTGGTGTTTGATTCGGTGACAAAGGGGGTTCAGCACCACCCTTCGGCTCAACGGAATCATCACAAGGTTCTCACTCTTTTAGTATTTTGTTAAGTTTTAGTTTATATAATCTGCTTTTGTTTTATTTGCTTTAGTTTGATCTGTTTTATTTATCTGATTTTAAATTGTTTAGTTAAGGTTACTGTTGAGTTAATTTAGTTTGTTTGATCTGCGTAATTTAGCTACTGTTTGGATCTGCTTATTATTTTGATGTTTTATGTTGGATTTTGTTGATTTTGTTATTTTGCTCATTTTAGATATAAAAGTTCTACTTATTTTGTTTTCTGCTTGCAAGTTTTTCTTTTATCTGTTTATTTTTTTTACTGTTTGGAATATGAGTTATTATCAGTTTATTAAATCTGCTAGTGTTAAAGTTTTGGTTGCTTTTGTTTTATTTGGTTTACTGTTTGTTTAAGTAGTGTTTGATTTGCTTATTTTATTTTGTTTACATTTGCTTTTGATATCGTGTGCTTATTTGACCTTCTTGTCTGCTTATTTTATTTATTTGGCTTATTTACTGTTCATCTGCTTATTTGTTAGGTTTTCTAGCTTATTTGGTTTTGGTAAAGTTTCTGTTACTACTGAAACTCAGACCCTATTGGTCTGAGTATTCAAAAAGTGCTAAAATTAAATTGCAATATTTGGTTTGTGAAGGGTTTCGAACCCTGGACCTCTCGTATACCAGTCATAAGCCATAACCATCTCATCTAGCTTTCTTTTTGTGTTTATTTACTTAGCATTTAATTAATATAGGCTTTTAATATTCTGTCAGTTTTAATTAATTAAATTTTAAATACAAAGTTTTAGTGTAATATTTTAATTAAAAAGTTTTACTTAAAAGTTTTCTTTATAAAGTTTAAAAAATAAAAAGATAAAAAAATATTTTATTTACTTTTAGGAATTTTAAGTGTTTTTAAATTTAGTTTAAATTTTAGTTAATATAAATTAGTTTTGTTTAAAAATAGTTTTCATTTAAAAGTTTTTATTTTAATTTGGTTTCTCATAAAATTAGTTTTAATTTTGTTTATGTTTTGAAATAGTTATTAATTAAATTAGATTTAAGTTTTAAATAGTTTAATTAGTCTTTTGTTTAATTATAGTCTTTAATTAGTCTTAAAAAATCAAAAGGTTTTAGTCACCAAGAACAAATTCAGTCTTACGTTTAATTGGAAATCAATTCGAGTGAGTCGAGGAAAAACGAACATTAATTGCTTAACTGGACTAAAAATCCTAAATTAAAATGCCTTGCAAAATCTTAATATTAGGAGAAAATTAACCAAAAACCCTTTGATTAGATAGGGTAATTAGATTAGGGTTTATAGTTCTTAAGTGTGTGAATGAGAGTGTGTTTTAATCCGTTTTAGGGGTTTAATGAGTGTTTAGGCGCCATCTGTTGGGAATAAATTATGGCCAGATCACTTGAGCGCTGACAAGAGGAAATCAAGCGTTGACAGGAGTAAAACAAACGCTGACAGCTCAAGCGTTGACAAGATAAAGTCAAGCGTTGATACATTGAAGACAAGCATTGATGGAAAGATATACTCTACGCGTTTATTGTATTTTAGATTACTTCTAGTAAAGATAGGAACAACAATGTATTTTCTATATTTATCTTTACCTAGAATAGCTGATACGTAGATTATTGTACAAGGCTTCTTATGTCTATAAAAGAAGACCTTTAGGTTAATGTTTCATATAAGTTTTCATTCGTAAACTACTTTCATTGTAAGCAAGTTTGATATCATTAATCAAAGTGAAAGTTTGTTTATATCATTGTGTGTTCTTGTTTAAGTGTTAATTTCGCATAACACTTAGATTATCATAAGCATATACAAAGGTTTCTCTAAGTGTATTACTTGATCTAATCTCGTATACATAAAGCTAAATCGATCTAAGTTTGGGATCAACAAGTGGTATCAGAGCTTGTTGAGGAACTTTTGATCTTAAAGAACACAAGAACCCTAAAAATCACCAAAACCCTAATTTTCTCAAAAACCCTAACAACATCATGTCTGAAGCAATAACCACCTCCTCCTCACCCTTACCAGACATCAAGATTCCCATGCTTGATGCAACCAACTTTGATTTGTGGAAATTCAACTTTGAGCAATATCTGAGGATCTATGACTACACACTCTGGGAGATCATTGAATATGGAAACACATTCGATAAAGCCCAAAAGATTGCAGATGTTATCTCTCAAAGATCAGCTACTGCTAGATGTTCTGAAGAAGATAAGAAAGAAAAACCTGGAGATGGTAGAGCTGTGTCTGCTGATGACATAGCAAAGAAAAGGGTCGACATGAAAGCCCTAAATATTCTGAAAGTCTCTTTGGGACAAGAGAAACAGCATAAATATAGAGGCTATGAATCTACTAAAAACCTTTGGGAAGCTCTTGAAGTTGCATATGGTGGCAATGCAGACACTAAGGAAGAGAAGAAGAAGCAACTCATGCATGATTATGCTATCTTCAAGGCTCAACCCAATGAGAAGCTGAGTAGTGTAAGAAGCAGATTGCTTGACATTACAAGCAAGTTGTCCTTCATGGGGACACAACTTGGTGATGTTGACATTAATGCTACCTTTCTTATAAGTCTTGGTGAGGCATGGAAGATTGAGGCAAGATCTATTCTTGCCAATAATACCTACAAAAGTTCCACGTTTGATGACATCTACAACAAACTAAGGCTGCTGGAAGATGAAACTCTTTTAGAGCATGGAAGCAAGTCTACCACCAGTAACATGGCCTTCTTCTCTCATAGTGAAGGTCAATTCAATCAGAAGGACTCTTACATGCATCCAGTTACTGGATCATCATATGTCAGTGCTGGAACAAGTCCCCTCAACGTCTCCTATTCAGACGCTGACACATTCAAGAGTGACTCCCCAAGAGTTAAACCTGCTGGTTTAGATTTGGATACTGTATGTGCTTATATTGCTTCTTTACCCAATGGTTCAGTGATTACATATGAGGACCTTGAGCAGATAAGTGATGAGCACTTGGAAGAGATGGACATTAAGTGGAACATGGCTCTTGCTAGTATAAGAGCAAATAGGTGGAACAGAAGATTTAAGAAGAAGATGACCTTCAATGCAAAAGACACAGCTGGATTTGATAAATCCAAAGTTGAATGCTACAACTGTCATCGTATGGGGCACTTCATGAGGGAATGCAGATCTCCTAGAAGATCTGATGCTGGTAAACCCTCAAGTCAAGTTGTTAAAGCTCAGGATTCCAAAGCCATGGTTGCAGTTTAAGGAATTGATGGTATGGGATGGGATTGGAGCTTTCTGGCTAAGAATGTTGAAGAGGGTAAACCTTTGGTTGCTGAGGTTGAAGAAGAAGAGCATGTTGAATATGCTCTCATGGCAAACTCCTCCTCTTCATCTGATAATGAGGTATACAATGATGCTTTTTGTAGTAAAGGTTGTAGGTTAAACACTGAGAAACTTAACAAAGAGGTGTTGAGATTATTAAGTGATGTGAGTACTGAAAAGTGCAAAATATCTAATTACCAAGTAGCTCTCACTCAAACTGAGAAAACCGTTTCTGAATACAAGAAAATGGAATTTGACTTAAAAGATAAAATAAATATCTTAAAACATGAGTTAAATGCTAGTATGGATATTAGAAACATCATGGAAAGGGTTAATGGTGAGTTACAGGCTAAGTTAGATGAGGCCATTAAGAATAAAGATAATGTTGGCCTTAAAATTCAAAGATTTGATAGAGCCACTCAAACCCTAGGAGACTGTGTGGGTAAACAAAGGGATCCTAAGGACATGACTGGGATTGGGATGAATGATTACTCTTTGGTTCCCCCACCAGCTGGTGACTTCTATGGTATCAAGCAAAAGGACCTATCTTGGACTGGTTTGCCAGAATTCCAAGAGGAGGAATTCATTCCTCCACCAAGAGTTGTCACTCTAGTTGAAGAGTACCAACAAAAGTTGACTGACCTGAATGAATGGAAGAAAGCTAACCCTACTTTGTTTGTTAAGGGTGGCTTACTATGTGAAAGTACAAATGAGTCAACACCCATTAAGGTTACTAAGCCAATCACTGGTAAAGCTGTTGATCTAGGCTCAAACACTGATAGAAAACCTAGCATTAAATATGTAGAGATGTATAGAAATACTAGGTCACCCAAGAGCCAAGTTAGCAATCTTGGAACAGGCTTCTTTTCTTCTAGACCTAAGGTTGTGTCTAGAAAAGCTTGTTACACTTGTGGTAGCTTCTCACACTTGGCATACAAGTGTGTCAACGCTCCCAAAGCCAGCGCTGACAGGAACAATTTCAGCGCTGATAGGAACAAAGTCAACATTGTTAGGAAGTCAAACGTTGTCAGACCCAAACCTTGTGTGCAGCAAAGTCCACAAGTGATTAGACCTGCCCCATTCTTTACTAGAAGGTCTAACACTCATGGACAAAGACCATTTCAAAAGACAAATACTTGGTCTAATAGGCAATGGGTTTCTGTAGCAAACCCTAGGTTCAATGCTGACAAGGGTAATTTCAGCGTTGACAAGACCAATTCCAACGCTGACAGAAATGTGACCAGACCTAAATATTTGCAACCACAGGGTAAGAGGTCTAAAGCTTCTTCAAGCTTAACATGGAGACCCAAGAAAGATCAAAACCCTAATGATAATGGAATTTTAATGACTTGCAACAGATTTAATTACATTTCAAAGGTCATTACAAAACCTATTGGGGTAAACTGGGTATTTCATCCTAAAAAGTATGAAGATGGGGTTGTTGTGAGAACTAAGTCTGTTCTTATTGAACAACCAGATGAATCCAAGTCTTTTAAGACTTGGGTTCCCAAAGAAAACTAATTTGTTTTCTTTATGTGCAGGGCATTCAAAGACAAGTCAATGATTATGGATATTGGGATAGTGGATGCTGAAGGCACATGACAGGGAAGGAAGACTATTTGACCAACTTCACTCCCATTAAGGATGGTGATAAGGTTTACTTTGGAGGCGGATACGGTACTATCACAGGCAAAGGAACCCTTCTCACCAAGAATTTGCGTTTTGAGAACGTATTTCTGGTAAAAGAACTTGATTACAATCTTTTTAGTGTATCACAAGTTTGTGATAACAAAAATAAAGTTCTGTTTACTGATACTGAGTGTTTGGTGTTAAGCAAGGATTATAAGATCCCTGATGAGAAATATATTGAGTATAGAACACCTAGGCATAAAGACATATACAATGTGAATCTAAATGGGATTACAATGAACAATAATATGTCTTGTTTTTATGCTAAAGCCTCAGTAGATGAAAGTAATTTGTGGCACAGGAGACTAGGGCACATAAATTTTAAAAATATAAATAGGCTTGTGAGACTTGGCTTAGTTGATGGTTTGCCTGAGAAGGCCTTCCACAATGACCACTCTTGTGTTGCATGTCTTAAAGGCAAGCAGCACAAGGTCTCATTCAAGTCCAAACAGGTGCATACTAGTTCTAGACCTCTTCATATGCTGCACATGGACCTCTTTGGTCCAACTGATATATAGAAAGTTTGAATGGTAAGTCATATTGCTTTGTCATCACAGATGACTTCTCTAGGTTTACTTGGACATTCTTTCTAGCTATGAAGTGTGACACAACTAATATTCTAATTGATTTTATCACTCAGATTGCGAAGAGGTCTGGCAATGAAGTTAAAATGCTTAGGAGTAATAATGGTGGTGAATTTAGGAATAAGAAGCTAGATGATTTCTGTGCCAGGAAAGGAATTACTAGGCAATTTAGTATTGCTAGAACCCCACAACAAAATGGGGTTGTTGAGAGGAAAAATAGAACCCTAATTGAAGCAGCCAGAACAATGTGGTTGATGCTCATTTTCCTATAGCCTTTTGGGCTGAGGCTGTCAATACAGCTTGTTATGTTCAAAATAGAGCATTGGTTAACAAAATTCAGAACAAAACACCTTATGAGTTACTTTGGGGAAGAAAACCTAATATTGGTTTTCTCAGACCTTTTGGTTGTCATGTAGTAGTTTTAGACACTAGTGATGCCTTAGGTAAATTTAGTGCAAAAGGTGATGAAGGCTACTTCATGGGGTATTCAGTGCAGAGCAAGGGATATAGGGTTTATCTTAAAGAGGAAAAACGTATACTTGAAAGAGTACATGTTAGGTTTTTAGAAAATAAACCTAGTGATCCTGAAAGTGGTCCAAATTGGTTGTTTGACTTGGAAACTTTATCTACAACTTTAAATTATATGCCTGTCACTAATCCAGACATTGTGAAGGTAACTTCAAATGTTGTGGAGGAACAAGTTGTTGATGTTTCAGGTACACAGGTTCATGACAAGGTTGGATCACAAGCAAAAAAGTCATCTCCTATCCAAGAATATGTTACAATTCCTATTTGGACATATGTTTTTGCCGCTGCTGCTGCTGCTGGTAAAGATAATGGTGGTCCCCAAGTACCACCAGACACAAACATGCATGGTTCTTTAGGCGCTGACAAAGGCAAATCTAGCGCTGACAAGACCAATTCAGACGTTGATGGCTCAGACGTTGACAACAACAGTTCAAGCGTTGTTAGCCCAAGCGCTGACAAACCAGATTCAGGCGTTGACAACACTTTTGCACATCTTTTCTCTTCTACTTTTGAACAAGGTGAACCTTCCAGTTTGTATGAAGAAGGTCATCCCTATGTTGATGTAAGAGAGTCTGATGAAGAAGATATTGGCAACATGGAGAATGAGGTTGAGGATACCAGACTTTTTGAAGGAGGAGTTCTCACTTCCACTATGAAGAATCACCCCACTTCTCAAATCATTGGTGATGTTAATACTCCAGTTCAGAATAGAAGATCTCATCAAGGTCTTGGTGGGTTTATTGCCAATATACACAAGAAGGTTGATACCCCTCTTGTGCAAGCATGTTTGTTTGCCTGTTTTCTATCACAACAGGAACCCAAGAGGATATTTTATGCTCTCAAAGAACCAAGTTGGGTGGAAGCCATGCAGGATGAGCTTCACCAGTTTGAAATTCAGGATGTTTGGGAGCTGGTTGATTGTCCCAGATATGTCAGACCTATAGGGACAAGATGGGTTCTAAGAAATAAGAGAGATGAAAGAGGCATTGTGGTCAGAAACAAGGCAAGGTTAGTGGCTCAGGGATATACACAAGAGGAAGGGATAGACTATGAGGAAGTCTTTGCACCAGTTGCAAGGATTGAAGCTATAAGGATCTTTTTAGCCCATGCATCCTGCATGGGCTTCACTGTCTATCAAATGGATGTCAAGAGTGCCTTTCTCTATGGAACTATTGTTGAGGAAGTATATGTGATGCAGCCTCCTGGTTTTGAGGATCCAGAGAATCCAAATAAAGTGTATAGAGTCAAAAAGGCTATGTATGGCCTTCATCAAGCCCCAAGAGCATGGTATGGTACTTTGTCTACTTATTTAGTGGAAAATGGATTCAAGAGGGGCACCATAGATCAGACATTATTTACAAAGAAGAAAGGCAAGAATGTGTTGCTTGTCCAGGTCTATGTTGATGACATCATTTTTGGGTCTACTGATCCAAAGATGAGTGAGGATTTCTCCAAGCTTATGACATGCAAATTCAATATGAGTGCTATGGGGGAGATGAACTTCTTTCTTAGTTTACAAGTTCAGCAGAAAGAAGATGGTATCTTCATCTCCCAGGATAAATATGTGGCTGAGATCTTGAAGAAATTTGGCTTTTCTCTACATGAAAAGAGGGCTACTACTCCTATGGATAGAGAACACCCTTGGGGAAAGATTGGAGATGGGAAAGATGTTGATGTCAGGCACAATAGATCCATGATTGGATCCTTGATGTATCTTACTGCCTCCAGACCTGACATCATGTTTGCTGTGTGTGCTTGTGCACGCCATCAAGTCACTCCTAAAGATTGTCACCTTTATGCTGTGAAGAGGATCTTTAGGTACCTAAGATGCTATCCTAGTCTTGGTTTGTGGTACCCAAAGGATTCACCATTGGAGCTGATTGCATATTCAGATAGTGATTATGGAGGTGATAAATTTGATAGGAAATCCACAACTGGTGGATGTAAGTTTTTTTGGAGCAGGTTGATATCTTGGCAATGCAAGAAACAAACAGTGGTGGCTAATTCTACAACTAAAGCTGAGTACGTGGCTGCAGCTGCTTGTTGTGGACAAGTTTTGTGGATTCAGAACCAGCTGTTGGACTATGGGTATAATTTCATGCATACCAAGATATTTGTTGACAATAACAGCACTTTATGCATCATTAAGAATCCTGTACATCATTCTAAAACTAAACACATAGAAATTAGACACCATTTTATAAGGGATTGCTTTGAAAAAGGTTTAATACAACCAGATAGGGTTGACACTGAGGAAAATGTGTCAGATTTACTAACTAAACCTTTTGATGCTGGGAGGTTTCAATACTTGGTAACAAGTATTGGAATGGTCAATCTCACATAATATGTGTTTTGGAGTCTTTTTGTAAAAGTATGTACAGGATGATGCATTGTTATTGGTCTTATGATGATTTAGATTTTCCACTATATTTTTCTAACACTGACAAAGGTTGCTTGAACGCTGATAAGTGTTTTTGTAACGTTGTCAGCAATATATTTGTCTAACACTGACAAAGCTTCCCTTAACGCTGTCATGTGTTATCGGGGCGTTGTCAGCAACAATGTTAGTTTTGTGGTTTTCAATCTAAATGTGCAGATGGTGTTAGCAGTATACCATTGGATACAGAGTTGCTTATGGATTAATGGAGAAGCATTTGGACAAGTTTTTATTTATGGATGATGGTTGGAATTTTAATTCCTATCTTGACATAAATTTTTATGTTCATGCATATTTTTGGCAAGCTTTTGTATCATAGTTTAAGGGGAGGTTTTAGGAACCTTTAGGATGTTTGGGTATCCATATGATACTCTTATCACAATTCTAGATTGTGTCCACAGGTGAGTATGAGTTAGTTTTTCTAAATCATGAGGCACTGTAGCATGCAAAGTTGATATACTATGCATGCTGCCAAGACATTTTTGGCCTAGAATTGGTTGTGGTCTATTGGGTGACTTGGGAATAATTTTGTTATGGGATATACCTGGGAGTAACAAGGAATTTTATAAGGTAACTTGGTTGTTAAGAGTTTTGGTTAGCAAGGGACACTAGAGGACTGTTATGTCTATCTTGCTTAAGCAAGTGTGCATAACTGGACAGTGCTTGCCACCCTATAATAATTATCAGCTTTTTGGTTATCTTCTCTAGGATAAATTACTTTGTTAAGGTCGTTTTTCATTTTTAAACATTTTTATTTTTGGACGCTGACAAGTATTTTCCAAGCGTTGTTGTGACCAATTTAGACGCTGACATGGCTATAGGCAAACGCTGACAAGATTATAGCCGTTGGGCGTTGATGGGTTATTTTTGACCGTTGACACTCAATGGGTCCTACCCAGTTGTTACTTTTTGACATATTTTTAGGCCGTAATTTTAGGAGTTGTTACTTTTCATTTAATGCATGAGATAACCTTATAATTTTTCAATATTTTCATGATTACATTTTGAAAATACTTGCCTATTTTTGGGCCAATCACATGCATTTTCTTCTCCTATAAATTTGGCTCCTATTTTTAAACAGGGTATCTATATTTCTTGTCTAACACAATTTTCTCTTATCAACTTCATCTTCTTCAATCAATTTTAACAGCTTTCAACAATGGCACCAAAGTTTAAACCATCAGAATTGGAATTGGGGTTCAGATCTCAACATAACATGATTGCGTATCTTGAAGCTGATGATACTCTGTTTCCCCAATACACACAAATGGTGGCGTATTTGAACGCATCCCCCTTAAGGTATGCTCTTTCTCATGCACCACTCATTCCAGTCACACATATTAAACAGTTTTCGAACACTGTTAGTTCCTCAACAGTTAATAGAGTGCCTACATTGACTTCTATTGTTCATGGGAGACCTTGGGTGGTTACTGAGGCTTTGGTACGCCAAGCCTTGCATCTTGATGATGCTGATAGTATAGCCACTCTTCCCATTAATGAAATAGAACAAGGTCTAAGGGCTTTGGGATATCCTTTTCCTGATGAAGGTACCTTAAACAAGTATCATAAACAGGAGTTTCCCCCAGCCTGGAAGTACCTCATACATGTCCTCCTTCAATGTTTGAGTCCCAAATGCACTGCACACAATGATATCAATAGATCTATTGCAAGTGCTATTGTGTGCATTGCAACAGGGCAAAAATTTAATTATTCTAAAATGATTTTTGAGGGCATGTGTAAAAATAAATGGAACAAAATGACTTTAGCTTATCCCCGATTTTTGCAAATGGTTTTTGATGTTCAAGGATACTGCACAAGGGATCATAATGATTTTTATGAGATCCCTGTGCAAAAGAAAGCTATTTTTATGAAGATGAACTCACCACCCCATCGTGACCTACCCTTAACCCAAGCTATGCTTGCTGTCATTGCAGCAGCTCAACCCCAACCAGACCCCCAACCACAAATTGACCCAATACCTGAACCATTACCTTCACCTGAACATATGCAAATTGACCAAGAACCCTTCAACGCTGACACATTAAATGTTGGCGTTGACGTGCCTATTTCCAACATTGACACACAACCTTCACAAACCCAAACACCCCTTAATCAACCCACATCCACTCAATCTTCCACACCATCTTCCACACCCCCTGAATATAGGTTGATGAAACACCAAAGGACTATTGGAGTGTTCTCCTCTGGTGGTCCTAGCCATGTAGCAGAGAGAACCACCACCACAAGTGTGGTTGGTGATATGGATGAGGCTGGGACTATTGGTTCTGGCTTAGATGCTGGCCAAGGCAGTCCCACCATCATTAAGTCCTCATCCATGCCCAATGAATCTGAATTGGGAGGTCAAATCCCCATTTTAGAAGAGGGCAGATTGGAACCAATGACCCTACTTGAATTGACGGCAGTCTGCATGCGCTTGTAAAAGCAAAATGCAGACTTGGTACAAGTTGTCAGCTCACAAGGCCTTGAACTCAAGTAATTGAGGGAGAGGATTGTTGTTTTAGAGACTGCCAGTGCTAGGGGAGGGATGGAGGAATCTTCCAAAGGGGAGGAAGATCTAATAAATCTGAGTGATAAGGGCAGCCATGATGGTCAATCTTTGGATGTTGCTGAGGCCCTTACAAGTTTGAAGAAACAAACAGGTTTTGATACGTCCTTAGTCTCTCCTACCAACTTGAATTTATCATTT
Organism: Glebionis coronaria; assembly: GCA_025667525.1. NCBI lineage: Eukaryota > Viridiplantae > Streptophyta > Magnoliopsida > Asterales > Asteraceae > Glebionis > Glebionis coronaria. The sequence continues at coordinate 447,173,804 of CM046878.1, forward strand.
ACAGCCATGTTAGAAGAGATTACAAAAGGCGCTGAGGCAGGAAATTTGGGCATTGACAAGGAGAATTTGGACGCTGACAGAAATATTTTGGGCGCTGATAGAACAAAATTAGACGTTGACAGACCTGCACATGAGGGTGATGTATCCCAGTCATCATCCATCATCAAGGAGGTTTCTTCACAGGTATCACCATCTACCTTACCAACAATTGATCCACTAGATAAGGGTAAGGGTATTATGGTAGAAGAGATTGTTCCAAAGGATGCAGCTCAAGTTGAGTTTGATAGAAGATTGGCTGCACAAATCATGGAACAAGACAGAAAGGAGGTGAAAGAGTCACCATTTGTTCATACATTAGAAGAAGGAAGTGATGGAGCTAGCTCAGACTCAAGTGTTATGATTATAGAACCAGAAAGACTTGAGTATGGAGATGAGTTGGCCAAAGAGAAATCGAGAGAATTGAAATTGCAGGTAGACTTTGATATGCCAGAAGTGGTTCAAATGTATCATGCTTGGGAAGAAAGGTGTATAGAGAATCCACACTTGACCATTTCAGATCAGATATGGGGTTTGGAGATTCTCCTCAGAGTTCAAAAGGATTGCCAGGTAATTTTGAAACATAAGGCAAGTAATATTCTCTCAGAGTTGAAAAGGGATAGAAGGGAGCTATACTGCATGTTGCTCAGATGTCATGGAGTAGGATGGACTTATCAGAAATTGAGGGGATTGACATTTGATGAGTTAGAATACAAGGCTTATCCCATTTGGGTGAGAGTGCAGGAAGCAAACACTCTCAGACTTCTTTCTGATGAAAGAAAGGAAGAACTTGCAGAAGAAATGGAACTCAAGAAAGCTATGTTTGTTCCCAAACCAGTGAAAAAGGGAATTAATCTTGAGTTTCCCAAAGATATGGATCCACTATATCCAAGTGAAGATGTTATAAGAAAGAGCCTCAAGCTCTCACCATTAGAAGCTTCAGATATGGTGCAAGTGTTACCATTAGATTCCAGAAATCCAATTTTGAGCTATGAAGAAGATGAATGTGGGTTTTGGAAAATTGGCAGGTATGGCAAAGAGGTACACACTTTTACCACTCTCATATCTTTGTTTGCAAGTTGTGATAGAGAAGACTTGGTGGACCTATGGAGGTTGCTGGAGACCAAGTATGAGGCTGAAGCACCAACTTCAGCTAATGGAATAAAACTATGGTCCACATTCAATAGAATGTGTGGACCAAAAGATGAGGATCCTGCAATTTGGAAGGATCTTGAGGATGACCTCAGTGGTCTTCAATGGAGATTATATTCAGCTGCTGGTGTTTACCATTTGAGTTCTACAAAGTTTGCTGAGTATCTACTTGTGGATGGTCAGTATTTCATATCCAAGGATGTCTTGGAAAAGATGAAGAACACTCAGCTGGAAATTGATTATTCAAGTGACGTGGCAAAAGACTTTATCAGATTTATTTATTACCAATATGAGAAGGTTTGTAAGATTCCTCCTAGTTCTTAATGTTTATTCAGAAACTTGATCATAAGAGTGGATATCAAGTTTAGGGGAGGATTGTTGGGAATAAATTATAGCCAGATCACTTGAGCGCTGACAAGAGGAAATCAAGCGTTGACAGGAGTAAAACAAACGCTGACAGCTCAAGCGTTGACAAGATAAAGTCAAGCGTTGATACATTGAAGACAAGCACTGATGGAAAGATATACTCTACGCGTTTATTGTATTTTAGATTACTTCTAGTAAAGATAGGAACAACAATGTATTTTCTATATTTATCTTTACCTAGAATAGTTGATACGTAGATTATTGTACAAGGCTTCTTATGTCTATAAAAGAAGACCTTTAGGTTAATGTTTCATATAAGTTTTCATTCATAAACTACTTTCATTGTAAGCAAGTTTGATATCATTAATCAAAGTGAAAGTTTGTTTATATCATTGTGTGTTCTTGTTTAAGTGTTAATTTCGCATAACACTTAGATTATCATAAGCATATACAAAGGTTACTCTAAGTGTATTACTTGATCTAATCTCGTATACATAAAGCTAAATCGATCTAAGTTTGGGATCAACACCATGTTATTAAACTATTCAGTTTACAAACTGATTAGTAGTGGGATGGTGAGGTGGAGGAATGGGTGAATGTGATTGGTGGAGGGGTGTTAGTGGGTGACGTGGCGAGGTGTAGTTGGTTAAGGTAACTATACCTGTCTGCCAGATTTGGTCCCTTAGTTTCAATATTGTTTGCATATACATATTTGACAGATTTCCCTTTGTAAAGAAGTTTCAAACTTTATACTTTGGCGACAAATATTTTTGCAAAGTATTTCCAATGGTATTTCTTGTATTTTCTTGTATTTTCAAGGGTCATACATGAAATGTCTTCAACTTTGGAGGTCTTTTCTTGTATACTTGACTTTGTGGAGGACTAAAAGTGATAAGTCTTCAATTTGTAGGGACCATTCTTGCCAATTCTTCAAAGTTGAGGGTCCTTTTTGTAACTTTGACAAACTTTAGGGACCAAAATTGTAACTATGAATATACAAGGGTATAAAGTATCATTTCGTCAATGATGAAGGACCTTTCTCGCATATCTTCAATTCTTCAAGGACTTACTATTGGAAATTTAACACTAGAGCCCGGTTCATTGTGCGACTTCGTTTCCCGTGTTCGTTTTTATTGATTCTTGTGATCTTTTGTCATTTTCTCGATATCCGTACCTAAAATACACATTGAACAAACACAAGCATATATATGGCACTTTTTATGATATTTTCATCGTTTTAAGCCTGTTTCGGACGATGAGACTATGTATAAAAGTAGTCTCATCATAACCCAAGGTGATCACGCGTCTCGGGACAGCATCACTAACATTCTTAAATACATAACTGTGTTTATCAGGTAGTGCACATACCTCAGCTGCTAGGTTTGATCCTTGGTTGTCTTTTACATCTGCAACATTTTTTTTAGTAACCATATGAACCTTTACTGTTTATCCACAACATATTTTTATATATAAATATAAACTTTTTCAGCTTAAGAATGTCCGTGTTGTATGCCCAAATCATAGGATATCGTACAAGTTAATTTCTGTCTTAACGAGACTCTAGAATGTTAAGACTTGGCAGATTTTTATATGATACGTGTTGTCATGTTATGATTTTGGTTTTTTTGTCAGGGATTTGAGATGACAACTTTTTGTTTGGTATGTGCAGTGACATGCTTGAGCATTATACGCTTCATATTGGAAGGCTGAGTTGCTTCGGATCCTGCAATTAAATACTTATGGGATGCTGGTGAAGGTATGACTCTGAATAAAGTAAAAGGAGTGTTTGGATGATCGGTTTAAAACAGGATGGATAATACATTGTTGATGGCTTCTATAGTAAACTTTATGTATTAATTTGAGGGTGTAGCTGAATTATTCTTTTATGGTTATGCTTGCTGCTTTGTGTTTAAAGTCTCCAAAAGGTAGTTTCCTGTTTTTTGGTTTATGGGTCAGTTCTAAGAATGTTGTTTGGTATGTAGTCAAGTCATTTGGTTTCTCTATGGAGGTTTGAGTTAGAACTTGAAAAGGTAAAGTCTGATGTTATTTTTATACTGTATTTTAATTCTGTATAGATTCTTTTAGATGCTTTGGACATCTCCAAACACTACTAAGCTTCAACTTTCCAAAGTTTGAATACGAGACTCCACAGTTCCATGGCGAGGTAAAAATCCTTAAAGACACTATTCTCAATTTCTACTCTAGAATCCTTTTACATTGTAGACGAAACAATTAGAGGCAATGTTATAGGAGAGGTTGAAGACGGAAAAGCTTATTTGTAAAACCCGCATGCTTTTATAATGAATAGTATACTTAGTAAACGTACGTACATATAAAAACTTTACTTTTATAGCATGAACATGTGTCACGATATTAATTACATAAGTTATGTACGTATTATTACACGATAAGTATTAAGTACGTGATAATACACGGTAATTATTAACAATAATAATTATAATCACGAACATGAAATCATGAACGTAAAATCACGAACACGTAATTACGTACTTAATTAATATAATACGATTAATATCGTTACGTACAAGTATTTATATATAACACGAACATTTAATTATAATATAACACGAACATACGAACACGTAAAATATTAGTCACGGGAAAACCTTGGGTTTCCCCTTGTGGGGCCCCACATGTCGCGGACACCAAAGACAAAAGGGCCAAGCCCATGTTCGGTTTTATTAAAATAACAAAAAGGGTAACATGTTTTTAACTTTACAGAGTTTTTCAAAAAAATCAAAACCCTAGCCTCTTTGTTTTTCTCTTTGGCCGCCGGCAACAACAACACCAAAGATGGTGTTTGTTTGATTTTTGGTTGATTAATTCAAGTAGAGGGTTCGTGTTATTAACCTCCATTTGTTACACGCATTCGGTAATCCGTTATCCCTTTTCTTTTAATTCTTTTAATCAAATAAGAACATGTAATCATGGGGTTATTAAACAAGTAATTAAAACATGTTAGTTAAATCATGGGGGTAAAAATAAAAGGTGCTTCGGGTTGGTTTTGTTCAGCTGACACCCAACCGAGAACCCCATGGCTCTCGGCTTGCTTTGGTTCGCACCACCAACTGAGACCTCGAGTCTCGGTGTGGTTGGTTTCGGTCGGCAGCAGGAACCAAGGGACCCCGACATGAGTCGGGGTACCGTTTGGTTTGTTTGGGGGTCTCGCCAGAAGTAGACACCACCACCAGCACACAGCCGGTGGCAGTTTTGGGTCAAGCAGGGGGAACCACGGCGGCAGCAGGGGGAACCACCGGCACACAGCAAGGGGAACCACCGGCACACAGCCGGTGGGAAATTCGCTGTGGGTAACGGCTAGCCGAGAGGGAACCACCGGCTGTAGCCGGTGGTGTATTTGCATAAACAGTGGCAACCGGCTGATCCTGTTAGCCACTGTTAAGGGTGTGTTTGGTTAGTCCGGTTCATTGGGTTTCCGGTCCGGTTCACATTTGTCTAAATTAAATTCACGGGTCCGGTTCATGCCTAAAATTGTACAAGTATTTATTTCTACAAGTTATATTATTTAACAAGAGATTAAATTAATTAATAGCATGACTTATATTTAATTTAATTTAACATGGACTTAGGTTAATTATTATTTATGAAATAATACATGTTTTAACCTAAGTATTTATTTATTTAATTTAGTCTATAATATTAATTAATTATCAAGACATGGAATATAATTAATTAATAAACATTACTTAGGTTATAATTAATATAATATTAATACATGTTTAACCTAAGTATTTTATACACCTTAATTTAATTAAATCATGCTTATATTTAATTAAATCATATAACCTATAGTTTATTTAATTAACATGATATTATTAATAAACTATACTATAATCACATGACTTATGTTATTTAACCAGTAAACTTAAGCTTATATTATTAGCTTATTAATCCAGCTTAATTCTAAATATGGAAACTTTCTAATTCAGGAAACTTACTATTTTTGGAAACTTTCTATTTTTAGAAACTGATCTATTTTTAAGAAGTTAATCTATTTTTGGAAACTTTCTATTTTAGGAAACCTGCTATTTTTAGAAAGTTACTTATTATTACACAACAAGTATAATAATACAAGAAATACAAGTAATACTTAATCGGAATACATAGAATACATGTTAGAAATATGTTTTTACGTATTTAGGAAGATTCGGTAACTCCAATAATATATTGTGTAGTAGCTCGTAGTCTAGTATCTTTATATGTATTAAACAAGGAAAATTCCGGTCCATGTCTTGTATGGCCGGCCCAACAATGTAAGCCTAAGCCCATCTTATGGGCTTGGTATATAAACCCTCTCCTTTGATGGAGAGGGTGTGGTTTATCATACCTTACACATAGTAAAAGGTGTATTCTCTACTTTCTCTCTCTAAAGTGTGTGTGAAATCTACCGTCTATCTATCTCTTTCTCTCTAGAATATACATAGATTTACAATATGCTACAAATGGTATCAGAGCCATGGGATGATTGTATTGTTTATCTGTTTGTGTTCTTGATTTTGTGTCTATTTTGATCCAAAATCAATTGATCCATAAAATTTTTGTGTTTTTTATAATTTATCCTTCATAAAAATCATCTACATATTTGTGGTAGAGATTTGGTATTGTTATTTTGGTTAGGTATAATTTCATATATCACCCTATTTTTAAAATTAATTTCATATATACCCAAAGTCCAACTATTGAATGCATAATTTACAATGATTTTTAAGCATGTTTGGGTATATATGAAATTGATTTTAAAAAGAGGGTGATATATGAAATTGCCCCTTTTGGTTAAAAACACAAAATTTTTGGGTGTTTGGATCATTTTTTGGCTTGAAATCACGTATTTGGTGTGTTAGATCCGAGATATCAGGAACTCTGTTGAAGAAATCATTCTACTTCGGAATATTCTTGTGATTATTGCGAAGTAATCACAACGGTTTTTGTTTATTCAGAAGTGGTCTCGAGGGTTTTGTAATTGCGAAGTCACCAACTGTTCATATTCCGAAGTTCATCATTTGGGATTTGGATTCCGAAGTCGCTTTGCAAAGTCAATATTCAGAAGTTAATTTCTCTCAAGATTCTGAGGTTCATCTTTACAGGATTCCAAAGTCACCAAGTTACTCCTTTGGGATTGCGAAGTTGACAGTTTGGTTTTTTTTCAAAGTTGTTCGTCTTTTGGGATTGCGAAGTGAACTACTTTAATAATTCCGAAGTTCTCCAAAGAATTATTCCGAAGTTATCCAAGGCCATATTCCGAAGTACTCTACTAGGCCATATTCCTAAGTACCATCACATCAATATTCCGAAGTACCATAACATCAACATTCCGAAGTACCATAACATCAACATTCCGAAGTGATATTTCAACTTTATTCCGAAGTTCTCAATCAGGTATTCCGAAGTTTTCAAAGGCCAGGTATTCCGAAGTTCTTTTTCTTGGCATCATTCCGAAGTACTTTTGTGCATTATTCCGAAGTCCTTTTCTGACATTATTCCGAAGTAGATTTTTGGGTACATTCCGAAGTGGATTTTTGGTATATTGTGAAGTGGATTTTTGGTATATTGCGAAGTGGAATTTTCGATTATTGCGAAGTATATTTTGGTCTATTGATAAGTGGATTTTTGGTACATTCTGAAGTTTATTTTCTTACTCTTAAAAAATTTCGTGAGATTTTTTGTTTATCTTGGGATTTTGGTTTATCGAGAACATATTTTAGGGGATTTCAACATTGTATCTTGTCTTCTACACACAAAAACAAACACATTTACTTTCTCTCATTGTTCGATCAATATTTTGTAAATTTTTACTTATCGAAATGGAGTACACATCTCTTACGGATAAGTCCATCCTCTCGGGTACGGATAATCGTCCACCAATGTTGGAGAAAACTATGTACGAGGATTGGGCTTCCCGCATGGAACTTTATATGTTTAATAAAGAGAACGGACATCTCATTTGGGAATCGGTGCTCAATGGACCATTGGTATATGGTACTATAGCGGAAGGTGCAGTTACTCGTCCTCGCACAACGGGTGAATTAACTGGAGATGATAAGATTCAAGACAAGTGTGATAAATACGCTACAAACATCATTCTTCAAGCCCTTCCTCCAGATGTCTACAAACTCGTCAGCAAACATAAAGTTTCCAAAGAGTTATGGGACAGAACGAGAGTGTAATCTATATGATACGTTTGATAAGTTTGCCTATGTCCCCGGGGAGACTCTCAATGATTACTATTTGAGATTCACTCTTTTGATGAATGAGCTCAACATCTATGGCCTAGCAATTCCTACGTTTCAATTAAACACCAAGTATTTGAACACTCTCCCATCTGAATGGAGCAAGTACGTGACGGCTGTTAAATTATCTAAGGATTTGCATCAAACCAATGTGGATCAACTTCAAGCTTTTCTTCAACAACACGAATTCCACGTGATTGAGGTTAGGTTTTCGACACCACAAGTTCGTGATCCACTTGCCATGTATGATTCCCAACAAATGACCCCCACAAAACATGGCTTACACTTATCAACAACCATCATACTTGCAGCAGCAACCACAACACACCTATCAGCAACCACAACAACATCTTATAAACCACTAATGATGCCACAGCAAACATTTCAACAAAGTGTTCTTCAACGGCCTTATCCGCAGCAACCAACACATCAGGCATCACCATCACAAGCTATCACTTCTACAATGGGCTATACTCCTCAGCAAGGATATTTTCCAATTGAAGCACCACAAGCACAAGCCTTCTACTCCAATGAACTTACACCACTTCAAGCACCGGTCTTTACTCCAAATGATACACCTACTCATGTCTTAAACCATCTCACTGCCTACTTGTCAAAACATGTTGCAACTAGAGGATTTCCAGCAATGAACAATCAGCTCCACACTTCTTCAAATCCTCACCAACAAGCCACTATTCAAGATGGACAAGTGACGGTCCAATCCATTCAAGGAAGGCAAAATTCATACGGACCTACTACAAGGACCATGAACGCTCAAGCTGTGAATTCTCAAGCTAGTGGAAATGGAAGCATTGTTGGTCCTCAAAAGGTTGTGACTTGCTATAATTGTCGAGGACATGGTCATATGGCTAGGCAATGCACTCAGCCGAAAAGGAGAAGGGATGCAACGTGGTTTCGTGAGAAGATGTATTTGGTCGATGCTCAGTCTAAGGGAAAGATTTTGGATACATAAGAGTTAGCATTTCTTGCAGACCCAGGGGCAGCAGATAATGAAGGCATTGCAGTCGTTTCTACTTCTAATGCAGCATATCAAGCAGATGATCTTGATGCATGTGATTCGGATTGTGATGACATTCTCACAACCTAAGTTGCTCTCGTTGCTAATATCTCTCACTACGGTTCTGATGTCGTCAGTGAGGTACCAACCACATCTAATACTGTTCATGATTGTCCAGATCAAGTTGAGCATGAGAATGACAACCTCAAACAGCATTCGAGAATTAGTAATTCAAATGATTTGGTATCCAAACCAACAAATTTGAGTGAACCTCAACCAAATGCTACAACGGGTATGGAATCTTATGATCAACATGATTTGATTATGCTGCCTAAACATATTATTGATGACATGAATGTCGCCGTCCTACAAACCGAAGATTTAAATGCCAATCTAACCGCTGAGCTTGCGTTGTATAAGGAAAAGGTCAAAACTTTTGAAATGGTCCCTCAAGTAGAGAAAATAACTTATTCTGAATTTGACCAATTTCGTTTTGAAAATATTGAACACTTAAAAGAAATAGAATCATTAAAAGCTAATCTTTCCAATGAATTAAAAGAAAAGGAGTCGGTTGTAAATGATTTTCAGAAACTTAAAATGGATTTCGAAACTCTCGAGTCTAAAAACTTTGAATCAGAAATTAATGCTACCAAACTTCTTAAATTCAAGGAACAACAACTTTTAAAACAATACGCTTCCACAGAAAAGGTTCATCTTTTAACTAAATCATTTAAAGAACTAGAACTTAAGCGTCTTCAAGATTTACCACCTAATCCCGGTTATGAAAAACAAGCTCCAGAATATATTCCTTGTCTTTATGATGTGACCCTAATTGGAAAATTGAAAGAAGCACCTTATGTTCGTAGTACTGAGGAGACTATGTCACTTGCGGAAGAAACTCGATCTAAAATGCTTTCCACATTCCATAAGCTTGATTATGTTCAGCATATTAAAGATCAATTTAACAAAAAGACACGTATTCTTTACAAAAAGGAATTAGCTCAATTATCAGTTGTTGTGACCCAAAGTTTGTCAAATGAAAACCTTCCTAGTACGTCTCCTACACTTGTCAAAAAGAATTTAACTAAGTTAATTCCACCGACAAGTAAGGTGTCAGACAGCTTAAATGCGTTGCACCAACACTTTGCCGATTTTGACAAGGTCATTAAGGAACGTACGACGGCTTCGGCCATAACAGAAGGTGAATAGAATTTTGACCACACTAGAGCTGCGTTTTGAGATGAAATTGTTCCGTTTGTAAACAATATTAAAGCTTGTTTTAGTAATATTGATCAAGATTTGGTTTTGGAAATAAATGAAGTTAAACGTGTTTTCAATGAAATGGATGCTGCTTATGAAAACGGTTTAATTGAAATAGAAACGAATTTCACGTCAAAATGATCAGCTTCTGAAGCAAGTGATGTCGCATGATATTGTTTCCGTCTGTGTGAATAATAGTGTTGATAATGATTCTATTTTTCATAATGTTAAATCTGTGGATAATGTGGTAGATAGTACTTGTCACAAATCTAACGCTGAATTTTTAAAGCTTCAAGATTCTCATACTTCGCTTTCCAAACGTTTTGATGAGATTCAAAAACATTGTATTTCGCTTGAATGCAAGCAACAATTTATTCAAGAGATTTTTGAAACGTCATTCGAAGGTGTTAATATAAATGATCCAAATTTTCAAAAGGATTTTCGATTGACTTTACAATCAAAACAGTGTCAGCCAAGTGACAAGGTTGCTAAATTATTGCCAATAGACATAGATAAATCTAAGGAGCTTAACTGTGAGCATGTACTTGAGGGCGCTGAGATTTTTAAACTTGATCTAGATAATCGAGTATCCAAGATTTTGTCCAATGTTGATAACTTAAAACAGAAAAATACACGACTCTTCGATTCAGTAAAGCCCGCATGTGCTAATACCACTGTACAGAATCAATCTTTGATTGAACGATTGAATCGAAAGTCGGTGGAAATATCTGATTTGAGGGAACAAATTGGTGATAAAAATTTGGCTTTGGCTGAGTTAAAGGAAACACTTCGTACCCTAAAAGGTAAGAATGTTGTGGATAACGCAGCCACCGCTCAGCATTGTCCTCTAGTGTGATCAAAAGGAACCTCATCGCTGTCACACCATTTAACAAGGGCCCTAGGACTAAACCATCTCAAACATTGGTCACTAAAGATAAGGCAAAATCAAAAACAGCTTCTAATATTCCCGTGTTGCCTTCTACAGGAGTAAACACCACTACTTAGGCTCAAAGATCTAAGCTTACAAGAAACATGAAGAATGATAGGATCTTGCCCTTATCTAGTAGTCAAGTGAAGAAGAAAGTAAAAGCCCACCCTAGGAATGTTATTTATGTTTTGAATGAAAAGAATCATGTAGCTAAACCTAAAGGCTCTGCGGTTGTGCAGTGTTCTAAGCCTATTGTGAATTCTAATTTGAAATGTTAGAATTGTAATGAATGTATATTTTCTAGTCGTCATGATTCTGTCCTTCTTGACTATGTGAATGAGATGAATGCCCGTGAAAATGGTTTAGAATGGAAACCGACTGGGAAAGTGTAAACCCAAGTTGGCTGGATGTGGTGTCCCACTGGTAGAACTTTCACTATAGTAGGAAATGTGTGCCCTTTAACTAGGATCAGTCCTACTACAGCGAAGAAAGCGTGCCCTTTAACTAGGAGTACCAAGGCTACCAAAACATAAGCACGACCTTTAACTCGGAACACCGCCACTACTGTAGGAACCAAGTGCCCTTTAAATAGGTCTACTCCCACTGTAGTGCCCACTAATAATCCAAAACCTCATAAAGTTGCAACAATAAAACCTGTTAATGGTAAAACTCACCTTAGAAAACGCTGGAAAACTAAGGATAACACAAAGGTTAGGAATTCTGATATTTTGTATCTGTATCTGCTAACACGCTAGAACCAATAGTTTCCAATGCATTGTCTACTGTTGTTGATGAAAACAGGTGGTCCAAATTGTTCTCTGGTATTTGGACTCTGGTTTCTCCAAACATATGACCGGAAATCGCCCTCAGCTCAGAAATTTCGTTAGCAAGTTTCTTGGTACGGTTCGATTCAGAAATGATCATATTGCAAAGATAATGGGTTACGGTGAATATCATATTAGGAACGTTATCATTTCAAGAGTGTATTATGTGGAAGGAATCGGTCACAACTTATTTTCTGTGGGATAATTTTGTGATTCAAACCTTGAAGTCGCTTTTCGTGAGCATACGTGCTTCATTTGTAATTTGGAAGGGGTAGATTTATTGAAAGTACTCGAGGGAATAATTTATACACTTTGTCTCTACAAGATATGATGGCCGCTTTTCCCATATGTCTTTTCTCCCAAGCATCAAAGACTAAGTCATGGTTATGGAATCGACGGTTATATCATCTTAACTTTGACGCTATTAATCATTTGGCGAAAAACGAACTTGTTCGTGGTCTTCCTAAACTTACATTTTACAAGGAAAATTTGTGTTTCGCGTGTACAATGGGGGAAGCACTAAGAAATCATACAAACCCAAGACTGAAGACACCAATCAAGAGAAACTTTATTTGTTACATATGGATCTTTGTGGGCCAAGGCGTGTTGAAAGTCTTGGTGGTAAAAAGTACATCCTCGTCATGGTGGATGATTACTCTCGGTTTACATGGGTGAAATTTCTTGCAACGAAAGATGAGGCACCTAAATCCATCATCGATTTTCTCAAGATGATTCAAGTGCATCTCAACACTACTGTCCGACGCATACGTACAGATAATGGAACCGAATTTGTGAATCAAACCTTGCGTAGGTATTATGAAGAAGTTGGTATATCTCATGAAACATCTGTTGCTCGCACTCCACAATAAAACAGTGTTGTTGAAAGACCAAATCCCACACTTATGGAAGCTGCTCGAACATTTTAATATACGCAAAGGCTCCATTGTTTTTATGGGCAGAAGCAGTATCTACAGCAGTTTACACCCAAAACCGGTCACTAATTCGTAAATGCCATGGTAGAACACCGTATGAGCTACTACATGGTAAAGTACTAGATTTATCATATCTTCATATATTTGGTTCTCTTTGCTATCCAAATAATGATGGTGACAATTTGGGAAAACATCAACAAAAGGCTGATATTGGTATTTTCATTGGTTATGCACCCGCAAAGAAAGCATACCGAATCTACAATCGTAATTCTCGTAAAATCCTCGAAACTATGAATGTTGATTTTGATGAGCTGATAGCAATGGCTTCTGAGCAAAGCAGCTCTGAACCCTCACTTCATGAAACGGGACCCAGTAACATTAGCTCTGGTCTTGTCCCAAATAACCCTACTTCATCATCATTTACACCACCTTCTAGGACTGAATGGAATACGTTGTTTCAACCGTTCTTTGATGAATTCTTTACTCCTCCAAGTATTGTTGCTCCAAAACCTGAAGTAATAGCTCCGGTCAACGAAGTTGTCGCTCCAGCAACCAAAGCACAATCAGATACGTCTACACATACAAGTGGTCAAGATATACCTTCAACGAGTAATTCTCAACCAACACATGTATCAACTACCCATGTCACACCTATCGATGATGAAGAGGATGATGATGATCACGATTTGGAATTCGCTCAAATGCGTGAACTCCATTCTTTGGTGTACCAATTCCCGACTATAATCAAGCCGGGTCTTCCACCTCAGAGGAAGCTCCTACTACGGTCTACTCCAGTCCACAAATTCGTGAACATGACAGCAAGTGGACAAAGGATATTGGTGACCCTAATCGTCCGGTATCCACACAAAGTCAGTTACAAGAAAGTGCAATGTTTTGTCATTTTGATGCTTTTCTCAGTGAGGTTGAACCTAAGACGTGGCAACAAGTTTTACCCAATCCTGTTGGATAGAAGCTCGACTAGTAGCTCGTGGATATAAGCAATTATTGGGCATCGAATTTATGGAATCCTTTGCACCTGTTGCTCGTTTGGAAGCTATTAGACTATTCCTCGCTTATGCAGCCCACATGAATATGATCGTCTATCAGATTGATGTGAAGACGGCATTTCTTAATGGTGAAATCAAGGAAGAGGTCTATGCTCAACAGATGGATGGTTTTGTGAATTCTAAATTTCCTAATCATGTGTACAAGCTTAAGAAGGCTCTCTATAGGTTGAAGCAAGCTCCACGCGCATGGTATGATCTATTGTCACAAGTCCTCATTATACAAGGCTTCGCTAAAGGCAAGGTGGATCCCACGCTATTCATTCAAAAACGAGGTAAAGATATGATTATGGTACAAATATATGTTGATGATATTATATTTGTTGCCTCGACCTAAACCTTATCCGATGAGTTTGGGACACTCATATCCTACAAGTTTAAGATGTCAATGATGGGCAAGGTATCATTCTTCTTAGGACTTCAGATATCTCAGAGTCCCAGAGGCATTTTTATCAATCAATCCATGTATGCCCTTGAATCGCTTAAGAAATATAAGATGGAATCTTGCGACCCCGTGGACACCCCAATAGTGGAACGAACTAAGCTAGATGCAGATCCACATGGGATTAACGTTGATCAGACACTTTATCGTGGAATGATAGGTACCTTTCTATATATTACAGCTAGTTGACCCGACCTTCAGTTTGCTATATGTATGTGTGCTTGGTATCAAACTCGGTCTACTGAGTTAGACTTAGCTACTGTTAAACGGATTTCGATGTCTTAAAGCAACCATTAACTTGGGGACATTGGTCATCGAAGGACGCTTAGGTTGCACTCATGGCATATACAGATGCGGATTACGCGGGTTGTCAAGATACAAGGCGTAGCACAAGTGGAACTTTGCAGCTACTAGGAGATCGACTAATCAATTGGGCATCGAAAAGACAGAAAAGCGCTGCAATTTCAAGTACGGAGGCAGAATACATAGCTATGTCTGGTTGTTGTGCTCAAATTCTTTGGATGAGATCACAATTAACCGACTATGGTCTAGGTTTCAACAAATTCCGATGTACTGCGATAACAAGAGTGCAATTGCCTTATGCTACAACAATGTTCAATTCTCCCGGTCGAAGCATATCGACATTCCCTATCACTTTATCAAGGAGCAAGTGGAAAATGTAGTGATTGAGCTTCAATTTGTACGATCTGAGTATCAATTGGCGGATATTTTCACGAAGGCTTTAGATCGCGCTCGAATGGAATTTTTGGCCGACAAGCTAGGTTTGAGAACTTCTCGCCTGAGACTCTTAAGGAACTGGCAGATGAAGTGAAAGAATAGTAGTGGTAAACTATTCTCCGTATCCTTGGTGATCATCTGTATATATATTGTTTATATTTTTATCCACAAAAGCAAAATACAAAAATATAAAACCATATAAAAACCCTAAAAATTGAAAATTTTCATAAAAATCCAAAAATACTTTTACTTTATTTATCAAAGGCATGTATTTTGGTACGATAATATTTACGGCCTTAGAAATGTTGATTAATATTGACACGGTGCCATAAATAGAGTTCGTACAAAAGTTGTAAATATTTCATAAAACATGCCTATATGGCTTGTAGTTATTTTAGACTACAACCCGTTTTTCATATTAAAGTCAAGTATTTCTTTTGAAAGATTTGGCTCAACAACGAGAATTAATTTTCTCAGGCATGGTTTACTTTATAACCATGTAAGGTATTGTGTTTACGTTATAACACAATCTAACACGGATATATGTACGCATCAGTGCATTTATATGTTAAAACAAGATAAATCTTGTTTTTATGAAGTTATCATCTCTACTATCATAGCAATCTATAATTGGTATCTACATACTCGACGATGCGACTACTCAAACGGCGACTACAGCTCTTTCAATAGAACACGGGTCAACAATTGAGGGGGAGCAATTGTCAAAAGTGCCAGGCTCACTAATTGGTGTCAAGACAACAATACCAATCGTACATCTGATGTCAAGAGATAACATTAGAAGCGATGAGGCGACCAACATTTGCTGACAAGAACCATTTGATCTTATCACATGATGTTCTCATCAATCAGGTCCAACCTTGTCAATTCATTCTTTTATGGTGAATATGTGATCATGCTACAAATCGATATCACATTTCACAATTTGGTATCATGAAGATAATTGGATTTGCATTTTTCATCCTAAAATTTTCTTAAAGGATCATTAAATCAATTGATATAAAAAATATCGGTTGGGTTAATATTTTTTAATATGGGGGAGAAAATATGATTTAATATGGGAAATGATTAATCAAAAATGTTTTGACTTAACGTGATAGCTCATTAATACAAGAGATTTTGTATGTAAAAAGTTCGTTATATTGGTCTTATCGAATTGATCCTGGTTAACTATGCGACTCAGTCGTTCTTTGGTGAAACAAATAGTTGTGTCGTTGTAGTAATTAAAAAGTGCAAAACTTTAAAGTAAAGAGCAGGTAAAGTAAATCTAACTCTAATTTAAAATAAATGACAAGAAATTAAAAGCGAGATGTTGGAAATTCACTTTATGTGACGACATTTAAGAATTCCCATTAGTTATCATAGTCACACACGCTTAGACTAGACTAGGTTCAATGTATAGTTAAGTGTTTGGTGTGTGGCTATATATACCCCTCCTAGGCTTCCAAGGAGGGTTGTTGCTTGTGTTTTTCATTCCTCATATTAATACATTTACATTTTCACACACATTCAACCTTTCTCTCTCAACTTCATCCATGGCTTCCACCACCATCTACCACCATGTTAGACCACCGGATAGCTTTTAGCAAATCTACAAATGGTATCAAGAGCCATGGGATGATTGCTTAGTTTTTGTGTTTGTGTTCTTGATTCATACGCCTATTTTGATGCATTTTTACACGAACCAAATTTTTTTTGTGTGTTTTTTATGGTTTTTTCTTGATACAAATCTTCTACATAGTTGTGGTAGGGATTTGGTATAGTTACTTTGGCTAAAAACACAAAATTTTTTGGTGTTTTGATCATTTTTTGGCTTAAAATCACGAATTGGTTGAGTTTTGTCCGAGAAAAGTGGGAATTATTCCGATCAGGTCATCGGAAAAGGGTTTATAGGACATTCCGATCAGTGTAATCGGAATAGGGTTTAGGGATTCCGATTTTGGGTACATTCTGATCAGGTATTCCGATTAGGTATTCCAATTTGGCATTCCGAAAAGGGACATTCTGATTTGGCACATTCCGAAAAGGGACATTCCGATTTGGTTCATTCCGATTTAGGACTTTCCGATCTTTGACATTCCGATAAGGGTTTATTCCGATTTGGGAGATTCCGATCAAGTTTATTCCGATAGGGCTTATTCCGACTGATATTCCGATCACTATTCCGATCACTATTCCGATCAATATTCCGATAATCAAAAATTATTCCATAAAAAATTTCGAACAAATATTCCGATCACTATTCCGATCACTATTCCGATCAATATTCCGATAATCAATGTGATAAGTATGCTACAAACATCATTCTCCAAGCCCTTCCTCCAGATTTCTACAAACTCGTCAGCAAACATAAAGTTGCCAAAGAGTTATGGGATAGAATTCGTGTTCTCATGCAAGGCACCTCGTTAACTAAACAAGAACGAGAGTGTAAGCTTTATGATACTTTTGATAAGTTTGCCTATGTGCCAGGGGAGACTCTCAATGATTACTATCTGAGATTTACCCTATTGTTGAATGAGCTCAATATCTATGGCATGACAATTCCTACCTTTCAATTGAACACCAAGTATTTGAACACTCTTCCTTCAGAATGGAAAAAATATGTGACGGATGTTAAATTAGCTAAGGACTTGCATAACACCAATGTGGATCAACTTCAAGCTTTTCTTCAACAACACGAATGCCATGTGATCGAGGCTCGGTTGTCTACACCTCAAGTTCATGATCCACTTGCAATGTATGCTTCTCAACAAAACATGGCTTATAATTATCAACAACCATCATACTTGCAGCAACCACCACCACACACCTATCAGCAACCATCTTATCAACCACCAATGATGCCACAGCAAGCATTTCAACAAGGTGTTCCTCAACAATCTTTTCCGCAGCAACCATCATATAAGACATCAATATCACAAGCCAACACTTCTCCAATGGGCTATACTCCTCAGCAAGGATATTTTCCAATAGAAGCACAACCAGGACAAGCTTTCTACTCTAATGAACTTCCACCAATCCAAGCACCAGTCTTTACTCCAAATGATACGCCAGCTGATGTTCTAAACCATCTCACGGCCTACTTGTCAAAACTTGTTGCAACTAGAGGATTTCCACCAACAAACAATCAGCTCCGCACCTCATCAAATCCTCGACAACAAGCCACTGTTCAAGATAGTCAAGTGACGGTGCAACCAATTCAGGGAAGGCAAAATTTATATGGACCTCCTACAAGGACTGGGAACAATCAAGCTGTGAATTCTCAAGCTAGTGAAAATGGGAGTCCTATTGGTCCTAAGAAGGTTGTGACTTGCTACAATTGCCGAGGACAAGGTCATATGGCTAGGGACTGCACTCAGCCGAAAAGGAGGAGGGATGATGCATGGTTTCGTGAGAAGATGTATTTGGTTGATGCTCAGTCTAAGGGGAAGATTTTGGATTCAGAGGAGTTAGCATTTCTTGCAGACCCAGGGGCAGTAGATACTGAAGGCATTACAGTCGTTTCTACTTCTAATGCAGCTTATCAAGCAGATGATCTTGGCGCATATGATTCGGATTGTGATGACATTCACTCTGCCCAAGCTGCTCTCGTTGCTAATCTCTCTCACTACGGTTCTGATGTCGTCAGTGAGGTACCAACCACATCTAATAATATTGATGATAACCAACATCAAGTTGGGCATAAAAATGACAACCTCAAACAGCATTCGGGAACTAGTAACTCAAATGATGTGGTATCCAATCCTACACATTTGAGTGAACCTCAACCAAATGCTACGACGGGTATGGAATCTTATGCTCAACATGATTTGGTCATGGTGCCTAAACATATTATTGATCAAATTTACATGGCCCTCAGACAATCCGTAGATACGAATTCCACCCTAACTGCTGAGCTTGTGTTGCATAAAGAAAAGGTCAAAACTTTTGAAATGGTTCCTCAAACAGAGAAAATAACATGTTCTGAATTTGACCAATTTCGTTTTGAAAAGATTGAACACTTGAAAGAAATAGAATCATTAAAAGCTAATCTTTCTAATGAATTAAAAGCAAAAGAGTCGGTTGTCAATGATTTTCAGAAACTTAAAATAGATTTCGAAACTCTCGAGTCTAAAAAGTTTGAATCGGAAATTAATGCTACCAAACTTCTTAAATTCAAAGAACAACAGCTTTTAAAACAATACGCTTCCACAGAAAAGGTTCATCTTTTAACTAAATCATTTAAAGAACTTGAACTTAAGCGTCTTCAAGATTTACCACCAAATCCCGGTTATGCAAAACAAGCTCAGGAATATATTCCCGGTCTTTATGATATGACCATAATTGGCAAATCGAAAGAAGCACATTATGTTCGTAGTACTGAGGAGACACGATCACTTGCGGATGAAACTCATTCTAAAATGCTTTCAAAATTCCATACAATTGATTATGATCAACACAACAAAGATCAATTTTCGAAAAAGACACGCATTCGTTTACAAAAGGAATTAGCAGAATTGACAGTTCTTCTGACCCAAAGTTTGTCAAATGAAAACCTTTCTAGTACGTCTCCTACACTTGTCAGAACGGATTTAACAAAGTTAATTCCACCGGTAAGTAAGGCGTCCGTTAATTTAAATACGGTACACCAACACTTAGCCGACTTTGACAAGGGCATTTTGGAACGTACGACGGCTTCGGCCATAACGGAAGGTGAATGGAATTTTGAGCACACTAGAGCTGCGTTCCGAAACGAAATCGTTCCGTTTGTAGACAATGTTAAGGCTTGTCTTAGTAATCTTGATCAAGATTTGCTTTTGGAAATAGAAGAAGTTAGACGTGTTTTCAATGAAATAGATGATGCTTATGAAAACAGTTTACTTGAAATAGAACGGGTTTCACGCCAAAATGATATGCTTCTGAAGCAAGTGATGTCTCATGATATAGTTTCTGTCTGTGTGAATACAAGTGTTGATAATGATTCTATTGTGCATAACGTTGAATCTGTGGTTAATGTGGTAGATAGTACTTGTCACGAATCTTACGCTGAATTTTTAAAGCTTCAAGATTCATATTCTTCGCTTTCAAAACGTTTTGATGTGATTCAAACACATTGTATTTCGCTTGAATGCAAGCAACAATTTATTCAAGAAATCTTTGAAACGTCATTCGAAGGTGTTAATATCGATGATGCATACTTTGAAAAGAATTTTCGATTGAATTTACAATCAAAACAGCGGCAGCCAAGTGACAAAGTTGCTACATCTTTGCCGATAGAAATAGAGAAAACTAAGGAGCTTAACTGTGTGAACGTACTTGAGACCGCTGAGAATTTTAAACTTGATCTAGATAATCGAGTTTCCAAGATTTTGTCCAAAGTTGATAACTTAAAACAGAAAGATACACGACTCTTCGATTCAGTAAAGTCTGCATGTGTTGATAACACTGCACAGAATCAATAATTGATTGAACAATTGAATCGAAAGTCGGAGGAAATATCTGATTTGAGGGAACAAATTTGTGATAAGAATCTGGTCTTGGCTGAGTTAAAGGAAACACTTTGTACTCTAAAAGGTAAGAATGTTGTGGATAATGCAGCCACTATCTCAGCATCGTCCTCTAGTGCAATCAAAAGGAACCTAATAGCCGTCACACCACTTAACAAGGGCCCTAGGACTAAACCATGTCAAAATTTAGTCACTAAAGATAAGGCGGAATCAAAACCAGCTTCTAATATTCCCGTGTTGCCTTCTACAGGAGTAAGCACCACTCCTAAGGCTCAAAGATCTAAGCTTAAGCGAAACAAGAAGAATGATAGGATCTTGCCCCCATCTAGTAGTCAAGTGAAGAAGAAAGTAGAAGCCCATCCTAGGAATGTTATTTCTGTTTTGAATAAAAAGAATCATGTAGCTAAACCTAAAGGCTCTGCGGTTGTGCAGCGTTCTATGCCTAGTG
Organism: Glebionis coronaria; assembly: GCA_025667525.1. Lineage (NCBI taxonomy): Eukaryota > Viridiplantae > Streptophyta > Magnoliopsida > Asterales > Asteraceae > Glebionis > Glebionis coronaria. The sequence goes on from CM046878.1 coordinate 447,194,782, forward strand.
TGAATTCTAATTTGAAATGTTGGAATTGCAATGAATGTATGTTTTCTAGTCGTCATGATTCTTGCCTTATTGACCATGTGAATGAGATGTATGCCCGGAAAAATGGATTAGAATGGAAACCGACTGGGAAAGTGTTAACCCAAGTTGGTTGGATGTGGCGCCCCACTGATAGAACTTTCACTATAGTAGGAAATACGTGCCCTTTAACTAGGATCACTCCCACTGAAGTGAAGAAAGCGTGCCCTTTAACTAGGAGTACCACGGCTACCAAAACACAAGCGTGTCCTTTAACTAGGAACACTGACACTACTGTAGGAATCAAGTGCCCTTTAAATAGGTCTACTCCCACTGTAGTGCCCGCGAATAATCCAAAACCTAAGAAAGTTGGAACAGTAAAACCTGTTAGTGCTAAAACTCACATCAGAAAACGCAGGAAATCTAAGGGTCACAAACCTGTTAGCAATTCTGATAATAATTTATCTGTATCTGCTAACACTCCGGAACCAATAGTTTCCAATGCATTGTCTACTGTTGTTGTTGTTGAAAACAGGTGGTCCAAATTGTTCTCTGGTATTTGGACTCTGGTTGCTCCAAGCATATGACCGGAGATCGCTCTCAGCTCAGAAATTTCGTCAGCAAGTTTCTTGGTACGGTTCGATTTGGAAATGATCATATTGCAAAGATAATGGGTTATGGTGAATATCATATTGGGAATGTTATCATTTCAAGAGTGTATTATGTGGAAGGTCTCGGTCACAACTTATTTTCTGTGGGACAATTTTGTGATGCAAACCTAGAAGTTGCTTTTCGAGAGCATACCTGCTTCATTCGTAATTTGGAAGGGGTTGATTTATTGAAAGGTACTCGAGGGAATAATTTGTATACTTTGTCTCTACAAGACATGATGGCCGCTTCTCCCGTATGTCTTCTCTCCAAAGCATCAAAGACTAAGTCATGGTTATGGCATCGACGGTTATCTCATCTTAACTTTGACGCTATTAATCACTTGGCGAAAAACGAACTTGTTCATTGTCTTCCTAAACTATCATTTCACAAGGATCATTTTTGTTCCGCGTGTACAATGGGGAAAAGCACTAAGAAGTCATACAAACCCAAGAATGAAGACACCAACCAAGAGAAACTTTATCTGTTGCATATGGATCTTTGTGGGCCAATGCGTGTTAAAAGTCTTAGTGGCAAAAAGTACATCCTCGTTATTGTGGATGATTACTCTCGGTTTACATGGGTGAAATTTCTTAAAGCCAAAAATGAGGCACCTAGATTCATCATCGGATTTCTCAAGATGATACAAGTGCGTCTCAACACTACTGTCCGACGCATTCGTACAGATAATGGAACCGAATTTGTGAATCAAATCTTGCGTGATTATTATGAAGAAGTTGGCGTATCTCATGAAACATCAGTTGCACGCACTCCACAACAAAACGGTGTCGTTGAAGGCGAAATCACACACTTATGGAAGCTGCTCGAACGATGTTAATTTACGCAAAAGCTCCATTGTTTTTATGGGCAGAAGCAGTATCTACAGCAGTGTACACCCAAAACCGGTCACTAATTCGTAAACGCCATGGCAAAACACCTTATGAGCTTCTCCATGGAAAAGTACCAGATTTATCATATCTTCATGTATTTGGTTCTCTATGCTATCCAAATAATGATGGTGACAATTTGGGAAAACTTCAACCAAAGGCTGATATTGGTATTTTCATTGGTTACGCACCCGCAAAGAAGTCATATCAAATCTACAACCGTAACTCTCGCAAGATCCTCGAAACTATGAATGTTGATTTTGATGAGCTGACGGCAATGGCTTCTGAGCAAAGCAGCTCTGAACCCGCACTCCATGAAATGGGACCCAGTAACATTAGTTCTGGTCTTGTCCCAAACAACCCTACTTCATCATCATTTACACCACCTTCTAGGACTGAATGGGATACGTTGTTTCAACCGTTCTTTAATGAATTCTTTACTCCTCCCAGTATTGTTGCTCCAGAACCCGAGGTAATAGCTCCGGTAACTGAAGTTGTCGCTCCAGCAACCGTTGCACAATCAGATACGTCTGCACCTACAATTGGTCTAGATATACCATCAACAAGTAATTCTCAACCAACACCTGTTTCAACTACCCATGTCATGCCTATTGATGATGAAGAGGATGATGATGATCACGATTTGGAATTCGCTCAAATGCGTGAAATTCCATTCTTTGGTGTACCAATTCCCGACCATAATCAAGCCGGGTCGTCCACCTCAGAGGAAGCTCCTTCTACAGTTTACTCCAATCCACAGATTCATGAACATGACAGCAAGTGGACAAAGGATCATCCTATAGATTTTATTATTGGTGACCCTAATCGTCCGGTATCCACACGAAGTCAGCTACAAGAAAATGCAATGTTTTGTCATTTTGATGCTTTTCTCACTGAAGTTGAACCTAAGACATGGAAACAAGCTTTTACTCAATCCTGTTGGATAGAAGCTATGCAAGAAGAACTTAATGAATTCATACGTCTTGAAGTTTGGGAACTTGTCCCATGCCCGGATCAAGTGCAGTTACTCACTTTGAAATGGGTTTATAAGGTGAAACTCGACGAGTTAGGAGGAATATTGAAGAACAAAGCTAGACTAGTAGCTCGTGGATACAAGCAATTATTGGGCATCGACTTTATGGAATCCTTTGCACCTGTTGCCCGTTTGGAAGCTATTCGACTATTCCTCGCTTATGCAGCCCATATGAATATGATCGTCTATCAGATGGATGTGAAGACGGCATTTCTTAATGGTGAACTCAAGGAAGAGGTCTATGTTCAACAACCGGATGGTTTTGTGAATCCTAATTATCCTAATCATGTGTACAAGCTTAAGAAGGCTCTCTATGGGTTGAAGCAAGCTCCTCGCGCATGGTATGATCTTTTGTCACAATTCCTCATTACGCAAGGCTTCGCTAAAGGCAAGGTGGATCCTACGTTGTTCATTCAAAAACGAGGTAAAGATATGATTATGGTACAAATATATGTTGATGATATTATATTTGCAGCCTCGACCCAAACCTTATCGGATAAGTTTGGGACACTCATGTCTTCCAAGTTTAAGATGTCAATGATGGGCAAGGTATCATTCTTCTTAGGTCTTCAGATATCTCAGAGTCCCAGAGGCATCTTTATCAATCAATCCAAGTATGCCCTTGAATCGCTTAAGAAGTATAAGTTGGAATCTTGCGACCCCGTGGATACTCCAATGGTGGAACAAACTAAGCTTGATGCAGATCCACATGGAGTTGCCGTTGATCCGACACTGTATCGTGGAATGATCGGTACTCTTCTGTATATCACAACTAGTCGACCTGATCTTCAATTTGCTATATGTATGTGTGCTCGGTATCAAACTCGACCTACTGAGTTACACTTGGCCACTGTGAAACGGATCTTTCGATATCTTAAAGGAACCATTAATCGGGGACTTTGGTATTCGAAGGACTCTTCGATTGCACTTATGGCATATGCAGATGTGGATCACGTCGGTTGTCAAGATACAAGGCGTAGCACGAGTGGAACATTGCAACTACTAGGAGATCGATTAATCAGTTGGGCATCGAAAAGGCAGAAAAGCGCTACAATTTCAAGTACGGAAGCAGAATACATAGCTATGTCCGGTTGCTGTGCTCAAATTCTTTGGATGAGATCTCAATTAACCGACTATGGTCTAGGTTTCAACAAAATTCCGATGTACTGCGACAACAAGAGTGCAATTGCCTTATGCTGCAACAATGTTCAATTCTCCCGGTCGAAGCATATCGACATTCGCTACCATTTCATCAAGGAGCAAGTGGAAAATTGAGTAATAGAGATTTACTTTGTCCGATCTGAGTATCAATTAGCGGATATTTTCACGAAGGCTTTAGAGCGCAGTCGAATTGAATTTTTGGCCGACAAGCTAGGAATGAGAACCTTCTCGCCTGAGACTCTTAAGGAACTAGCAGATGAAGCGAAAGAATAGTGGTGGTAAACTATTCTCCGTATCCTTGGTGATCATCTGTATATATTGTTTATATTTTTATCCACTAAAGCAAAATACAAAAATATAAAACCATATAAAAACCATAAAAATTGAAAAATCTAGAAAAATCCAAAAATATTTTTACTTAATTTTTCAAAGGCATGTATTTTGGTACGATAATATTTACGGCCTTAGAAATGTCGATTAATATTGACACGGCGCCATAAATAGAGTTCGTACAAAAGTTGTACATATTTCATAAAACATGCCTAAATGGCTTGTAGTTATTTCTGACTGCAACCCGGTTTTCATATTAAAGTCGGGTATTTCTTATGAAAGCTTTAGATAACAACGGGAATTAATTTTCTCGGGCAAGGTTTACTTTAAAACCTTGTAAGGGATCAAGTTTACTTTATAACTTGGTTTAACACAAATCTATGTATGTTTCAGTGCATTTATTTGTTAAAACAAGAGAAGTCTTGTTTTTATGAAGCTATCATCTCTACAACCATAGCAATCTACAATTGGTACCTACATACTCGACGATGCGTCTACTCAACCGACGACTACAGCTCTTTCAATAGAAATGGATGAAGAAAGGGGCGGATGAAACAATGTTATTTGTGATTAGGTTAAATGTGAGGGATATTAAGGATTATCACTTTATATAACCTAAATCTCAAAAGTTGGTATTGCCTCGAGTGCGTTTGCTTATATGGGCCACACGGTAGCTGTCCATTTATTTCTAATGAATCGAATATGGGTCATGAATAGAATTCTCGTTCAATGTTAAGTTATGGCGTTGAGTTTTTTTTTCGTGGGCTAGATGTTGATGTGATATGCTCTTTTGGCCATTTTTTTAAATCTACTAGCATTGGATCGATTTTAGTTTGTGCCTTTGTGGGGTATCATTCGTATACATTATGATATGCACCAAGTTGCAACTGATTTTGTGGGTTAAATTACCATGGTTGATATGAAAACACGTGTATAAAAGATGAGATACCACATGAATCTTATCACTTGAAAAAGTGGTTAGACTTTTGTCTACATTGGTTTTTGAATTAATATTTGGAAATATCAAGACATGGTTTAACAATGATATTCTTTCCGAACTTTGTTTCAAAATTTATTATTTTGAAATAAATTTTTGTTTGATATTAAGTTGGATTAGGTGTTATATGTGTGATATTTTTAATGAAAGTGACGAGACCAAGTGACAAGCAATATGTAACGAGACCAAGTGACAAGCAATATTTGACGAGACCGAAGAAAAAATTGGCTATATTTTTAGTGACTACAGATTTTTTTGGATCGGGTATTAATTATGTGAAGTTGAAGACGGACTTTTCGAAGGCGTGTATTTATTTTATCTATGAAAGATAACTTGCTCGTGCTTAATCTTAGAATGGCGAATTGTTTATCTAGTTTCCGGGTTCGGGGTGGATGGTTGATGACTCGGATAACTATCACTTAAAGGGGTTACATTGTTGTACTCAGTGTCACGCGCTTAGTCGACGTGGATAATTTCAAGAGGTGTTGTGCTTATAGACTTCTTCAGTGATGCATTGGGTACTTAGAGATTTCTCCACCGTTCTTCATTCAACAATTGTGCAAGCTTAAGTCACAAGATCGAAGGATTCTTATTCAGTTTCACGTTTGATGTATCTGGTTCATTCTATCAGTGGTCACTTCAAATTGCTTTCAAGTGGGTTGGTAAAGCTGGCCATAGAGAGTTTATGAGTAGAGATTTTCGATCAACAGCTGATTCTCACAAAATATATAATTCAGCTTATTTATTATTCTCACGAGTTTTCAGGTACATGTGCGTACGATTTATTGATGGTTCCGAGTTTTGAAACCATCAAGGGGGAAGAAGAAGACACATTAAACGCACAACGAGTACACGTGATGAACTTCATACCTTCTTTTGATTTGAAGACATTCCGGGATGACATTTGTCATAGCCGCAGAGAAAATCAGTGTTTTAACTCGTGGCGTTATCAATCTCTAAACGTTACACTACTGATTCGATGTTTAATTGTTTGGTTGTTGCAATTATTCATCATCATTATCCTATATGGAGAGATATGCATTCCCGGGACTTAATTGACTCTGGTGCATCTCCGGAAGAAGATATGTGCATTTCCGGGACTTAATTGACTCTGGTGTTATGATGTCAACTTCATGAATGGGATAAAGTGTCTACTTCAGTATTTGAGCTTCATACTTGGGATTGGTTTATTTTCTTCAACTATGTGGGGGAAGAAATGTCTTGATTCTTTCTAGTATGCATAACTTGAACTCTCAGGGGGAAGAAAAATTCAGAAGAATTATTCAAGCGTGAGAAGAGAAGTTGTTTATCTACTTGGTGTGCCCCAAACTTTCAATCCCTCTTAGCAACGTTATCATGTTATATGATGGGGTTTGCTTGTTAAATTCCGTTGTGCGCTTAATCATTCTAAGCTTTATTGAAAGCTTTGAAGTTGCTTACGAGGATTGTCGGTTTAGGGGGAAGCTATTTAAAAGCTTCTACATCAAGTTTATGTGGCATGAATTAGGGGGAAGTTAATTCAGAAGCTTCTCCTTAGCCAGAAGTAAATGGATTACTTAGCTCGTGCCGTTACAGTATTTCTTCTACAAGTTACTTTAAAGATGAGTCGTTTTGAAGTGAAGACTTGAAGTCAAAGGAATTCTGAAGGGTATAGTAGGTATTTTTCATCTCCTCCTATCCTCATTTACTCTCTCTCTAAGAAAAAGTAAAAGTCTATTAACCGATCATATATGTTGATATCATTTCTTTTCTCCACCAAGCTTCGGCGACTTAATCCCGCCGACATCGCCACTCAATCAAACCCATTAGAAAATCTTCAAAGCTTATGATACCGTTTTTCATTGTCGTGAAAAACTCCCGATGGCCATTTTCTTGTGATTGTCAAACAACCCGGACGACCGGTTTCACGTCATATCTGGGTTTCATCTTTTCAAGTGAAAGATGATACATCGATTATGCTAAAAAAGATGGTACCTAAATGTGTATCGAGGCTAAAATATGATACATCGATGATACCATAAAGGATGGTACAATGATGTTGTTGGTACACCATGTACATCGGGTACACACGGTACATCATGGTAAACCGGACCACCGGTCGTCATTGTATCATTGGTGTAGCCGGTAAACACTGGCGTATCTCTCACAAAAACTCCGAATAATTCGAAAACATGAAGAGCAACAGAAATTTGTGTCTCAGATGGACTTGCGGGTTCTTATTCTGGTCTCGTAGAGATCCGTGTTTCTTAATCCTCATTATCTGAGATTTATATAGATGATCATTGAAACACACAATTTGATGCACAGTCTTTAGATGTATCAGATTTGTTTTATGTACCGGGTTCAAGGTAAAACAAAGATTCTGGTGTACCAGAATCTGTCACGCAGGAGTTTTTCACCTCGTTGCAACCTTGGATTTGCTTTGATCCATTGACCCTGGCGATGTTTTGATTCTTTATTGTGCCGTCATGTCGTCGGATTTTTCCATCCGCTATCATTTTCTGTTGTCGTTGGTACATCGGTACATCTTGGTATGAGTTGTACACACTCACGATGTACCAGGCAGCAGTATTTCGTGGTGGTGCATTGCGTCACTATCACCAGGCAGCAGGTATTTGGTCGTGGTGCATCTTATTTTCGTTTACTGATGCAAATATGACTATTGATTTTGTGTTGTTGTATCAGTTTTGGTGGGCGTTAATGTGCCTCGGTTGTTTTATTTGGTTCATATTTTTTGATCGTGTATCATGGTCACGATTTAGTTTTTGTGGTACATACGAGTTCAGTTCTGGTGATTGACTAATTAATTCTGGTGACGTATTAATTTTCTCTAGTCATGTGTTAGCCGTTGTACATATGTAAATTCCCATGATGTATCATTAAATTGTTATGATGTACAAGTGTTGATGTGTATTACTTATTAAAAAAAACTATAAATATTTTAATGTAAATGTTTTTGTTATGTATATGTATCGTATTCTTGCATTACAATTTGTAAAATTTATCTTGTGAAACATGTACAAAAATTAGATCGAAATAGCTTCAGCTTCGTCAATAAAAAGGTAGTCACATTTTGGATTTGAATTCTCTAAAGTACCCTTATAGTTTTATTTAATAGTAATAATGTCAATCATTAAAAGACAATCTCATCAAGGATCAAGTAACAGATCCGACGGTGTAAATGAGTTCTTACTTTTACAAGTTTAATTTTGTTCTTACATGAACCATCCTCTATATATATATATATATATATATATATATATATATATATATATATATATATATATATATATATATATATATATATATATATATATATATATATATATATATATATATATATATATATATATATATTTGCGTTCATGTAGAAACCAATCTTAAAATGAAAATGATAAGAACCAATGAAAAACTAACATGTGTCATTTGAGAATTTAATTACATTACTAACTATGAAATTAATAAAAGGGCAATTTAGAAAAAATACATTTTTACATTCTCTTTAAATTTTATTTTTTAACATTTCACATCTTTCTCTTTTAAATGCTCATTTAATCCACTTTAATATTTTTCATTTTAACTACTGCTTTGCATACACTTTATTGAATCCTTTTTGCAAATAATCGTATCAAATTTATGGTGGGTCACACTATCTCTTCCTACGTATATATAGACATATGTTAGTTTGTTGTTACATTGCACGTTCGTTGAAGTAGTTTTATAATTATGTTATATTGATGTAATAAATTGTATATTCATGTTTCTTAAAAAGACTTTCAACTGAGTCAGTTGCGTTTAGATGGTTTCAAATTGAGGTTTAATAAAAATGTGTTAAAAACTAACATGTCACTACCAATGTAAAAAAATATATGTGAATTTCTAATAACGTGTCACCTATATGTATATTAACGTGTCACTTTGAATGTGTCAAAAAATATGACCCACACTATTTACCGTATCTCGTGCGACATTTGAAACCTTAATGTATGTCGTTAAAAAAGTGTTACAATAATTAGCATATTTTTACAAATGTATCAAAAATATCACTTGTAATTACATATGTATCAAGAGAAAATCAGTGTGGTAAATATAATTTGTCAATGTAGATTTGCTAAAATGAGTTTAAGTCACAGAATGAGTTTTAATATTAGTGTATTAAAAATTAATGTGTCATTACAAATGTATTCAAACAATACGTGTGTCATAAAATATGTGTCAGAAGATTTAATGTGTCACTATTCACTACATATGAAATTAAATATGTCAAAAGGCTTAGTTTGTCAAAAAAATGTAACAAAAATTAATGTGTTTCTACGAATGTATAAAAAAATAATATGTCACTAAATATGTATCAAAAAATAAAAATAGTTAACATAATGTGTGTCAGTATAAATATACTAAAACTTTGTAATGTGTCATCAAATGTATGAAAATATAATGTGGCACTAATGTTTATTTAGATTGATTGTAACAATACATGTCAAAAAAACGTTTGTGTCATTATATGTGATTAAGAACTCATGAAAATTTTTAGTGTGTTATCGCTTAAACATTAATGCATGAAATAAAAGTAACGTTTAGCAATAATGAAATATACTGGAGCTAATCAAGCGTATATAGCCATGCAAATTGGTGATTCTATAACTTGCCATCTATTTTAAACTATTTACGAAAATGGTATCCATTCAATTTTGATCAAATGAAATCATGTTTGGTAAATCTAATGGTCCATATTGGTTCTTAATGTTTTTATCTTAAGTGAGGTCACCACAATAACGGTACTCTCTCTCTCTCTCTCTCTCTCTCTCTCTCTCTCTCTCTCTCTCTCTCTATATATATATATATATATATATATATATATATATATATATATATATATATATATATATATATATATATATATATATATATATATATATATATATATATATATATATATATATATATATATATATATATATATATATATATATATATATATATATATATATATATATATATATATATATATATATATATATATATATATATATATATATATATATATATATATATATATATATATATATATATATATATCTATAATATATATATGGGGCTAAGTTTGACATTGGAAAATAAATAGGCGCCATGTCATATCCTATGTGGCATTATCTCATTGGCTGCAAGTTTATTCATTTAATTATGGAATTTATTATACAGATTGCGTTTTGATTCTGTATTCATATTGATATCAAAGATATACATTCCATACTGGCATATTCGTTTTTTCTCAAAACCATATTCGGCTCTTTTTCTGCCAAAACCCTAATCACGCACTTATCCCTGAACATGTCTTATCATCCGAATAAACTGATGGCCCTTATATGTTTTTCTTCATAACAGGTTTACAAGAAAACATTGACGTTCATGACTTTTTAGTTGATAATTTATGGAACATGGATCATTGATTATATCACATGAAAAAGATTCAAGACATGCATATGTTTCTTCAGTTTACCCAAGTAAGTCATGACCTTCTTCTCAAACCCTCTAATGAAATTGTGTTCTTTTTTTATGTTTTATTGTATTTGAAGGAGGTTGTATGTACGCCTCCTTTTTCTCATACGTTTCTCTAATTTATTGTATTTGCAGGAGGTTGTGTGTGTTTTACTGGACAAGGTAAATAGGTTTTTGATCTTATGTTTTTTTTTATCTTATGTTTTTTAATCTTATGTTTTTGATAATGTCTTTTAGTTGTTTGATCTTATGTTTCTGTAATGTCTTTAGTCTCAAAAACCTAATAATAGGTTCTATATCTGGTTTATCATTATATCCAACTCTTTTGGTTAACTCTAATGTTTTTACTTTATAGTACATGCATATATAAGTTTTACATGATTTTTATTTAACACAAGAAGAAGCTGTGCGAATGGATTCCTCATAGTATTATGATGTTACTTGGATTTTGTAGTTTAACCTGCAGCAAGGAATAGATATCAGGTATGGATCGTAAAAAGTCTTTTTGCTGTTATGTTTTTCTGAATCTATTATACTGTCATAAGATCTTAATCCAGCACCTTTAATGTTTCATAATGAAACACGATCCCGAATAAAATAATGAAAGTAGATGAGCTTGAAGCTTCTTGTGAAGTGCTGCAAAAATGGTTAGAACTCGACATATTTTGTTTAGATGCATAATGCTTAGAACGACATAATTAAATCTATGCATGTTTAAGTATCTATAATGGCTGCTCAAAACAAGGTTACACGTTCCAGAAATTTTCAATGTATAATTAGTTTATGTGGTTAAGCTTGATATGTGATAACGTTTTCTTATTCGGCTTTGCAGGTGAGAGGTGAGAGCATTTGCAGGTTTAATGCTCATTGAATTGCAATATAAAGCTGTATAGAATAATGATTAATAAGCTAAATGGTAATTTTTTATTTCCCTCTTTTCATATTGCATATATAAGTTTATGAATATAGTGGTAGTAGGGGTGTTTGGTTTTGAGTTTTGATTGCTTTGCCTACATGCTCTGAACGTTGTATTTAGCCTAGCATTTGTATAAAGTTATCAACTTTTATATAATTTGGGGTTCGGCTTCACACAACTCATTTTCTGTACTGCATAAAAACCAATTGTATTTACCAGCTCAATCTATACAGAAGTAGATAGAAAGTTATGTCAATAATTTTCAGAGTAAAACTCCTAAGGCTCAATGGGTGTCATGGCCAATAATAGCAGTCCATAATTGTCATCGACAGTTATGAGAGATTCACTTGCAACCTTCGCCTGGTTATTTCATCTTATTCTATTATCGCATATAATTAAGGTCCTATGATGAAATATTTATTTATAACTGATTCATGACACTGTTGATGGAATTTAGAAGAAGAAAAGTATGAATCAATATGTATGACGTCATGTTGGCGAAAATAGAGAAAAAAGTATTTTTAAGTGAATCTAATCTAAGCCTCTCGACCTAAATCCAGTACGCCAAATACTCCACATGGCCTATCCATTTTGTTAGACATACAGCTTCTCATACTTCATTTTTGTAACTAACATGCTCTACTACAATCTTTTGTAGATTGCTGGTCACAAGCATTTTCCCGAAGGAGATCCTTACTTGAGGCAGAGACTTAGACTACCTGACTAAAAGCGGACACGAGAACCTAGCTCTGATGTGAAGGTGAGACCACAATTTAAAGCATTGTCGTATCATGTTTATATGATTTGTATTACCAATTTTAGACATTTTTCTCACCATTTCCACATATTTAAATACAAAGGCATGATCACAAATCAGTCCGCCACATCCCCTATCACCTCCTTCTGCCAAGCAGCGGAAAATATCACAGGATATAGCTGTCCAGAATTGGATCCGAAGCAAACCTTATACAGCCACATAAAAGACCACAGGATGTTTTATCTGTTTTAGGCGACAAACAATTGTTTGAAAATCGTTTTAAATTCTGATAGTAGTTGATTTAATAATTATTATATTTCTGATATAGGATTATAGTGTTTGGATGAGACCAAAGAACCGTAAGGAGAATGGTGCAAGAGGTAAATCCCGTTTAAATTAGATGAGATTGGACCTGTTGAGGCTGTGTGGTAATGAGGTTGCAGGGGAAGATGAGTTAAATTAAGATCTAAAATAGTACAAATGAGAAATCCCTTGAAAAGAGGCAGGATGCTGGCTTGAGAGAATTGGAATTGCTAGATGGTTCAGGTAGCATTGAGAAGAACGTGGATATAGGAGAGCAATCAACGAAAGAACTTCCTTCTACAAAGGTACCATTGACCTTACTCGCATTATACAATGTGACTGTTATTGCAGTAGCCGCTGTTTAGGATTTATGTGTGTTATTTTTCCCTTTTTGGATCCTATGAAAATTTCATTTACCAAAAATGTCTGCTAAATTGACCCATAGTAATCTTGTCTTCTAAGGATGAAGAAGGGTCGATGCTATGCAACAGTATATAGATGGTAATGGTAGTCTTCATGTCTTATTCTATGTTTGATCCATATTATAAACATTCACAAGTAGGCACAGTGGTAGTGGTGCGACACTTATCTGCAGGTTCATGATTATTAGCTTCTTTGTGATTGACACAGATTTCCTGAATGCAAAAATTTAAGGATAAGAACATCAAAAGGTATGCTACAGCTTAGTTTCATTTTATTTGGTATGTTATAGTTTAATTTCATCTCATAAGCTTTCAAATATTTAATGAGCTTAGTCAACACTCCCTTAATTTGTTACCAGGCTAAAAAAATTTAGGATTACGTCTTAACATAAATGAGGAAAATTTGTCGGTATAGAGAAGCCAAACTCGTGGGCATTCGACACTAAAAGATTTGATAATATTCTCAATAACTTGAACATTATAAGATCTTTGTTGCGATATTTGAGTCTTTTCAATGTCATTGCTACTTAACTACAATTAGATGCCAAGAAGCAGTGTTTATATTAGTAGACACTGAATACATGTCCAAACAGCCCCTTAATTGGTCGTTTGGTATGTATTTAAAATGAATGGGTGGTCATGGCATATATTGGAGTCTTCTTTCAACCGATCCCCATGTTTGTTTTTACATTTTTTTCATTATTACTTTATTACATATATATTAAATATAATGGTTAAGAAACTAACTTGGTGTTTTGTTCGATGGTATTATGTGGTTGGATTCCCATACTCCCCAACCCATAGACATTCTCTCAGTTTGTATACTGTTTCATCTATAAAAGATGTTTTAGCTGAAAAGCTGGTGATAAGTGATGACTCGAACCAGTTTGATTCAAATCTTCTTGATGAGCTGCTTGCGAACATTGCTACTTTCTCTTTTGTTTATCACAAATCCACTAAAACATTTGTCACCTTGTGTGTACCCTATAGAAAACAGAAGAAGAGTTCCCTGAGGTAAGAGAAGTAGAATATTATGAAACATCATCAAGACATATTGCTGACAGTGGGACTACGAATAAGGTGGTCACATTGTCAAATTTAGCAACATATGCTTGATTACGGTCAAATTTAGCACATTGTCAAATCCTTTTCACTATGAGGCAATAAGTATACAATGTCATTACCAATAGCATCTGCATAATGTTTTTCCAGTACATCTAATCCAATGAATGTCTTAGTTCCAGATTCACGCATTGCATCCAGAACTGCACATCTCTATATTCACCACTGTCTTAGTTCTAGATTCGCGCATTGCATCCAGAACTACACATCTCTATATTCACCACTGTACGCTACTTCTTTTTTATAAGGTTATGCGCTGCTTCTTTTCGAAAGGGTTAGTCCTTTGGATTTTCTAATGCTAATGAACTCACTTGATTGCTCCCCCTATTTTAGCTTAAAATTTCAGGTTTAATTTCTTTTTATTTAATGTTCTTTTCATTGACTCATTGCAATCTTTAATGAAAATGTGATTTTGTGCATGGCTAGCATGCTTGTAGCTGTAGTTGATAATCTACAAGGATATTCTAACAGTTATGATGATTTAAAGTCATTTCTCAAGATTTTTACGTCAATCTCCAATTTACTATCAGAACTACCAAGACAATGTCACATGCCCGTTATATTAAAGGATAAAAGGAAAGCTATTATGCAGCTGATAGAGAAAAAAACTGACGAGCATCATACGTTATGTCAACCATTACAAATGTGAAAGCAAAATCAGAGGAGGTCACATGTATTCTTTTGTGTTCATGGCTTGTCACCTGATATACAAACACCTGAAGCAAAGCTGTTTATTTTGTCTATGGTTGCTGTAACGTCTTCCGTCTAAAGACACATTGTATACAAAAATGGTTTTCTTTGCTGAGTGATGAGCATAAGCTGTTAATTAATAGGTACCATTTCCCCTGTATCCTCAAGTTTTTTAAGGTTTACGTTCATGGTAGAAATGATAACGGATAAGATAAATGGTGAGATAGCATAGCATGAGTACCTTTTTGTATGTGTCAGGTCGGCTTGAAGTGCTAACTATTGGGTTCTCAGGTTGCACAAGCATAAGATAGTCCTATACATTATTAGATGAACTAGAAAAGCAATCCCAAATGCCCCTTAATTTAGAAGTAGAACAATCCTAAACATTCTGGACCGAGATTTAAGTTTTGGTTGGTTGTGTAAACCTTAAAACTATTTGGGACCGTGTGTGAACTGTTTTATCTTTAAACAAATGAATGGATGTATGTTTTATTAAAACGACTCATTTTGAGGCGTTTTCTATGATATTGAGATTGAACCATGATAGTAACACCCAATGACCCTTCCGCTGCTATGACCCGAAATTGGGGGTGTTACAGATTGGCATCAGAGCTCAAGTTATAGAGAACGAAAAGATTTTCCAAAAATAAAATTTTGAAATCTTTTGACTATAACATCTGCAAGCGAAACCTCCGAGTTACCAATGGACGAGAACAAGAAAAGTATATATGTTATACATAATTAATAATTATTTATGCTTAAAGCATAATGAAATTATATTTATTTATAAATGTTTATTATTTGATTATTATAATACTAATACGTAATTTACAAACGACGCTGACTGTCACAATAGAAATCCCTGTCTTTTGACTCATTCCTCGTGAATCTTCGTTCCTTGTCTAAATTCTATTTTTCTTTATTCTATCATCCTTTCTTGTTTCATTTCATCTATCTATTCTTATTTTGTGTTATTCATGTTTTGTTATCACAAGCATTGAATGAATACTCATTTTGATGTGAATTATGTAACAGGATTATGCCGCCAAAACAATTGACTGAGACTCAGTTACGTGCTATAGTAGCTGATCAATTTCAGGTCTCTATGAATGCATTTATGGCAAATATGAATAATGGAGCCGGTGGATCTGGTGGATCTGGTGGAGCTGGTGGATCCGGTGGAGCTGGTGGATCCGGTGGAGCTGGCAATACTGGAGCTGGCACTACTGGAGCTGGTACTACTAGAGTTGGTACTACTGGAGCTGGTAATACTGGAGCTGGCAATACTGGAGCTGGCACTACTGGAGTTGGCAATACTGGAACTGGCACTACTGGAGCTGGCAATACTGG
This sequence comes from Glebionis coronaria, assembly GCA_025667525.1. NCBI lineage: Eukaryota > Viridiplantae > Streptophyta > Magnoliopsida > Asterales > Asteraceae > Glebionis > Glebionis coronaria. Next base: position 447,210,912 of record CM046878.1, read on the forward strand.
AACTGGCACTACTGGAGCTGGTAATACTGGAGCTGGTAATACTGGAGCTGGCAATGCTGGTGCTGGAACTGGTGATGCTGATAGACCAGTGATTCCTGAAAACAAGAAGTGTAATTATACCTCGTTCATGAAATGCAAACCTCCAACTTTTAAGGGTACTGAAGGTGCTATTGGGTTAATGCAATGGTTTGAAAAATTGGAATCCGTGTTTCGATTTAGTGGGAGTGAGGAAGGAGATAAGGTGATGTTTGCCTCTGCTACTCTTCAAGGGCGAGCATTAACTTGGTGGAATGGAAGAATGGCATCAATGGGTATGGATGCTGCTTATGCTACACCTTGGGTTGAGGTAAGAAGGTGGATGACTGAGGAATTCTGTCCAAGGAGTGTTATTCAGAGGTTAGAACAGGAACTATATCAGCTGAGACTGAAGGGTACTGACATCGATGGGTACACAAACAGATTCCATGAACTTGCTCTACTTTGTCCAAACAAAGTTAACCCAGAATACTTGAAGTTGGAGCAGTATATTCGAGGTTTACCTACCAACATCCGTGGTGATGTGACCTCATCTAAACCTGCCAATATTAATGAAGCTGTTCGTATGGCCTACCAACTAATGGATCAAATCATCCAAGACAAGGCCGATGGTGTTTCTGAAGGTAACAAAAGAAGAGCTGAAAATGATAGTGATGATCGTGGTGATAACCGTCAATCTCAAAATAGGAATCAAAACCGAAGGAGGGGTAATGCTAATGCGATGACTGAAACTGCATCTGCTGATAAGGGAACCAGATGTCAATGCTGCAAGAAGTCTCATACTGGTGAATGTGCTAAGTGTGGGAAGTGCAACAAGTTAGGTCACAAGACTGAAGATTGTTGGGGACCAGGAAAGAAGAGAGTGACGTGTTTTAACTGCCAAGGTAAAGGACACATGAGGAACCAATGCCCTCAACCTCTGAAGAATGCACGTGGTGGAGATAACCAGGGAAAAGCTTATCAGTTGTGTGAAGCCGAAGCGAAGAAAAATGTTGATCCCAAACTTAGATCGATTAAGCTTTGTGTATACGAGATTAGATCAAGTAATACACGTAGAGAAACCTTTGCTTATGAATAAAGTAACTAAGTGTTATGCGGAATTAACACTTAACCTAGAACACAAAGATGTTAAACAAACTTTCACTTGTATTAGAATAATCGAACTTGATTACAATGAAAGAGGTTTAACAGTCGAATACTTGTGAAAACTTATTATAACTGATGATTAACATTAACCTAAAAGATCTTCTTTTATAGATTAAGAAGTCTTGTACAAGAAGCTACGAATCAACTATTCTAGGTAAAGATAATAATGAAAAATACAATGTCGAGTTTATCTTTACCATATACAAATAAAGAAGCAAATAAACAAAAGATTCGTATAAGATAACTTCCATCAGTGCTTGTCTTCCAGGCTATCAGCGTTGACTTTCCTCACTGTCAACGCTTGGCTGTCAGCGTCCAATGTCATCTTATCAGCGCTTGAACTCTTCTTATCAGCGTCTAGTGAACTGACCCATAATTTATTCCCAACAATCCTCCCCTAAACTTGATATCCACTCTAATGATCAAGTTTCTGAATAAATACTAAAGACTAGGAGGAATCTTACAAAAACTTCCTATGTTGGTGATAAACATATCTAATTAAGTCCTTGGCCACGTCACTAGTATAATCAATCTCCAAGGGTGTCTCCTTCATCTTCTCCAATATTTCTTTGGACAAGAAATAGTCAGCATCCACAAGTAGATACTCTGAAAACTTTGTAGAGCTCAAATGAAACACACCACAAGTAGAATAAAGCCTCCAATGAAGACCACTGAGGTCATCTTCAAGATCCTTCCATACAGCAGGATCTGCTTCCCTTGGACCACACAAAGTCAAAAATGTGTGCCATAGTCTTATTCCATTTGCTGAAGTAGGTGCTTCAGCCTTATACTTGGCCTCTATCAATCTACATAGATGCACCAAGTCTTCTCTGTCTATGCTTGCAAAGATAGAAATAATCGAAGTGAAAGTGTGTACCTCCTTCCTAAATCTGCCAATCTTCCAAAATCCACACTCATCTTCATCAAAACTTATGATTGGATTTCTGGCATCTAGAGATACTACATTAACCAAATCTGAAGCTTCCAATGGAGAAAGCTTGAGATGCTTCCTTATGACAGTTTCACTTGGATCATACACATCCATATCTTTGGGAAATTGGAGAGGATCTCCTTTCTTCACTGGTCTTTGAGCAATCCTCATCTCCTTTTCAATCTGCATTTCCTCAGCAAGCTCCTGTTTCCTTTCTTCTGAAAGAAACTGTAAGACATTATTTTCTTGCACATGCCTCCAAATAGGATGTGCCCTGTACTCTAGCTCCTCAAAAGATAAAGCCAGCAACTTCTTGTATGTCCATCTAGGTTGATGGCATCTAAGCAACTTGTAATATAATTGCCTGCTATCTCTTCTAAGCCAAGTCTTGACCTCTTGTGCATTATACTTCAAAATCACCTTTATATCATCTTGTACCCTGAGAAGAATTTCCAACCCCCAAATTTGATCTGACAAACTCATCCCTGGGTTGTCCATTACCTTATCTTCCCAAGCATGGTACATTCTGGTGATTTCTGGAAGGTCAAAATCAACCTGCTTCTTCAAATCACTCAATCTTTCTTTTGCCAACTCATCTCCATATTCAAGTCTTTCTGGATCTTCAATGATTTGTATACTTGAATCTGAGCTGCCTTTGTCACTTTCCTCATCACTTTCATCCTCACTTTCAGTGGCTACAAATGGTGATGTACCACTCCTCTTCAAATCTTCTTCCAAAAGTTGTGCAGCCAACTGTTTATCAAATGCAATTTGTGCTGCATCTTTCTTTGGAACATCTTCTTCAACCATAAGCCCCTTACCCTTGTCTTTTGGATCAATAATTGGTAAGGTAGAAGAAGAAACCTGTGTGGACACATCTTTGATGATTGCTGATGACTGGAATACATCAACACCACCTGCAACTTTGTCAGCGTTCAAGTTACCTTTATCAGCGCCCCGATTACCTTTGTCAGCGCTGGATGTGTCAGCGTTCAAACCTGTATCAGCGCCCACTTTGCTTGCAACAGCGTCCTGTGTAATATGTTGCATTGTTGCTGTGAAAGATCCTTCCAAGTTTAATGGAGTTACCTTGGACGTATCAATGACAGGATGCTTCTTCAGGCTTGTAAGAGCTTCAGCAATATCTAAGGATCCACCCTCATGTGAACTCCTTTCACTTGCAGTACGTATAAGCTCATCCACTTCATCCTCCCCTTTGGAAGATTCCTCCATCCTACTCCTGCTACTAGGATTCTCCAAAACAGTTACCCGCTCCCTCAATGCTTGGAGTTCACGGCCCTGATTATTGACAATTTGTACAAGGCTGACATTTTGCTTTTGCAAGCTAATGACAGCAGCCGTCAATTCATTCAATGTCATAGGTTCCAATCTACCCTTAGCTAGAATGGGGATTTGACCTCCCAAAATAGAATCATAGGGCATGGATGAGGTCTTATCAATGTTGGACCTGTCTTGGCCAGCTTCTAAGCCTGTACCAATAGGTCCAGCCTCACCCATGTCACCAGCCACACTTGTGGAGGTGGTTCTCTCTGCTACATGGCTAGGACCACTAGAGGAGAACACTCCAGTAGTCCTTTGGCGTTTATTTAACCTAGATTGTAATGGGGTGGAAGATGAGGTAGATTGTGTGGGTGTTGGTTGGTTAAGGGGTGTTTGGGATTGTTCAGGGATGTCATCAGCGTTGGGATTGGCTGTGTCAGCGCCAACATATTGAGTGTCAGCGTTGACATTGGCTTGGTCAACGTCCATGTGTTCAGGTGAAGGTAATGGTTCAAGAACAGGCTCAAGTTGAGGTTCAGGGTCTGGTTGTGGTTGGGCAGCCTGAATTACTTCAAGCATGGCTTGGGTGAGAGGTATAGGTCTGTTTGTGGAGATCATTTTGTCAAAAATGGTTTTCTTTTGCTTAGGGATCTCATAAAAATGGTCATGATCCCTAAGACAATATTCTTGTAAATCAAACACCATTTGCAAAAATCTTGGGTAAGCCAAAGTCATTTTACTTCCCTTATTTTTACACATCCCTTCAAAAATCATTTTTGAAAAATTATACCTAAGCCCACGTGACATACAAACCAAAGCACTTGCAATGGACCTGCTTATTTCATTAAAAGCAGTACATTTTGGACTTAAGCATTGAAGAAGGACATGTATCAAATATTTCCAATCTGAGGGAAATTCCTGCTTATGATATTTATTTAAAGTGACATCAGCAGGAATAGGATAACCCAATTCCCTAAGACCTTGTTCTATTGTTGCAATGGCAAGGGTAGTCACACCATCAGCGTCATTAAGACGCAAAGCTTGGCGAACCAAAGCTTCAGTGACCACCCATGTTCTACCATGAACAGTAGATGTTAATGTATTCACTCCATTAGCTGTTGTGGAACTTACATTATTCCAAAACTGTCTAATGTGTGCGACAGGGACTAGTGGTTCATGAGAAAGTGCAAACCTTATGGAGGATGCATTTAAAAATGCGACCATTTGTGAATACTGAGGGAACAAATCATTATCAGCGTCCAAGTAAGCTACCATATTATGTTGGCTCTTGAACTCCAATGTCAGATTGTTTGAGTTGAACTTTGGTGCCATGTTGAAAGCTGTTTAGGTTATGTGATATGGGAAAAATCTAGGAGAAAGATGTTAGACAAGAAAATATGAATACCCAGAATGAAAAGTTAGCCAAATTTATAGGAGAGATGCATGATTATGATTGGTAAAAAATGAGGCAGTTATATTCAAAGAGTAATGATGAAAATATTGAATCAAATATAACTTATCTCATGCATTAATTAAAAGTAACAACTCCCCAAAAATTACGGCCAAAGATTAGTCAAAAATAACAACTGGGTAGGGCCCACTAGGTGTCAACGGTCAAAAATAACTCATCAACGCCCAACGGCTATATTTTCTTGTCAGCGTTTGCCTAAAGCCTTGTCAGCGTCACGATTGGTCTTAACAGCGTTTGGAGAAAAACTTGTCAGCGTCTAAAAATAAAAATATTTAAAAAGAAAAAGACCTTAACAAAGTAATTTATCCTAAGGGAAATATCTTGCAAGTTGATAATAATTACTGGGTGGCAAGCACTGTCCCCTTATGCACACTTGCTTAAGCAAGATAGACACAAATGTCCTCAAGTGTCCTTTGCTAACCAAAATACTTACCAACAAAGTTATTTCATAAAATCCTTTGTAACTCCCAGGTAAACCCATAACAAAAATATTCCCAAGTCTCCCAACAGACCACAACCAATTCTAGGCCAAAAATGTCTTGGCAGCATGCATAGTTTGTCAACTTTGCATGCTACAGTGCCTCATGGTTTAGTAAAACTAACCCATACTCACCTGTGGACACAATCTAGAATTGTGATAAGAGTATTATAAGAATACCCAAGAGTCCTAAAGGTTCCTTAAACCTCCCCTTAAACTATCATACATGAGTTTCTCAAAATATATATGAACATTAAAAATTTATGTCAAGATAGGAATATAAATATTCCAACCATCATCCATAAACAAAAACATGTCCAAATAGCTCTTCAAAGATCCATAAGCAACTCTGTATCCAATGGCATAAAGCTAACACCACCTACACATTTAGATTGAAAACCACAAAACTAACATTGTTGCTGACAGCGCCCCGACAACACTTATCAGCGTTGAAGGAACTCTTGTCAGCGTTAGACAATAATATCTCTAACAACAGCAAAATAACACTTGTCAGCGTTAAATTTACCTTTGTCAGTGTTAGAAAAATAAAGTGGAAAAATCTAAATCATCACAAAGACCAATAACAATGCATTATCCTGTACATACTTTTACAAAAAGGTTCCAAAACACATATTAAGTGAGATTAACCATTCCAATATTTGTTACTAAATATTGAAATATTCCAGTATCAAAAGGTTTAGTTAATAAATCAGCCACATTATCTTCTGTGTCTGCCCTATCTGGTTGTATTAAACCTTTCTCAAAGCAATCTCTTATAAAATGATGCCTAATTTCTATGTGTTTGGTTTTAGAATGATGTACAGGATTTTTAATAATGCATAAAGTACTGTTATTGTCTACAAAAATCTTGGTAGAGCATCCACTGTCCCAATATCCATAGTCATTTACCTGTTTTTGAATGCCCTGCACATAAGAAAACAAATTAGTTTTCTTTGGGAACCCAAGACTTGGAAGACTTGGATTCATCTGGTTGTTCAACAAGAACAGACTTGGTTCTCATAACAACCCTATTTTCATCCCTTTTTGGATGAAATGCCCAGTTAACCCCAATTGGTCTTGACATGACCTTTGAAATATAATGAAACCTGTTGCATGTCATAGAAAGACCAGTAGAATTAGGGTTTTGGTCTTGTTTTGGTCTCCATGTTAAGCTAGTAGAAGCTTTCGACCCCTTTCCCTGTGGTTGCAAATACCTAGGTTTGGCAGTGTGTCTGTCAGCGCTGAAATTGTTCTTGTCAGCGCCCCGATTGCCTTTATCAGCGTTGAACCTAGGGTTTGCTACAGGAACCCATTGCCTATTGGACCAAGTGTTTGTCTTTTGGAAAGGTCTTAGGCCATGTGTGTTAGACCCTCTAGAAAAGAATGGGGCTGGTCTAACAACTTGTGAACTTTTGTTCACAAAGGTTTTGTGTCTGACAGTATTTGACCTATGTTGACTTTTGTCAGCGCTGAAATGGTTCTTGTCAGCGTTGACATTTGAAGCGTTGACACATTTGTATGCCAAATGTGAAAAGCTACCACAAGTGTAACAGGCTTTTCTGGACATAGTCTTAGGTCTAGAAGCAAAGAAGCCTGTTCCATGGTTACTAACTTGGCTTTTTGGTGACCTAGTATTCCTATACATCTCTGCATACTTAACACTAGGTTTTCTAACAGTGTGTGAGCCAAGGTCAACAGCTTTGCCAGTGGTTGGGTGTGTGATTTTAATAGGTGTAGGATCATGGCTCGTGATTGGTGTGGGCTCATTTGGACTTTCACACAACAAACCTCCCTTAACAAACAAAGTGTGGTTAGCTTTCTTCCACTCATCTAGGTCAGTCAGTTTTTGTTTATACTCTTCAACTGGGGAAGTCACTCTAGGTGGAGGAATGAATTCCTTCTCTTGGAGTTCTGGCAAGCCAGTCCAAGATAAGTCCTTTGATTGGACACCATAGAAATCCCCAGCTGGTGGTGGAACACCAGTATAATCTTTCATCCCAATCCCACTCATGTCCTTAGAGTCTCTTTGTTTACTAACACACTCTCCTAGGGTTTGTGTGGCCTTATCAAATCTCTGGATTTTAAGACTCACATTATCTTTATTTTTGTTAGCCTCATCTAACTTAGCTATCAAATCAAGATTAACCCTGTTTGTGATATCTTGAATATCTTTACTTTGATGTAACTCATGTTTTAAGATATTTATTTTATCCTTTAAATCAAACTCCATTTTCTTATACTCAGCTACTGTCCTTTCTGTTTGGGCGAGAGCAATTTGATAATTAGATACTTTGCATCTTTCAGCACTTGCCTCATCTAATAGTTTTACTATCTCCTTATTTAGTTTTTCAGTATTTAAACGACAACCCTTAGAACAGAAAGCATCATCATATACCTCATTATCTGATGAAGAGGAGGAGTGTGCCATGAGATCATATTCAACATGCTCTTCTTTAACTTCAGCAACCAATGCTTTGTCCTCTTCCTCATCCTTAGCCAAAAAGTTCCAGCTCCAGTCCCATCCTCCAACACCATCAATTTGTTGAACAGCTACCATGGCCTTGGAATCTTGGCTCTTAACCATTTGGCTTGAAGGCTTACCAGCATCAGATCTTCTTGGAGATCTACATTCCCTCATAAAGTGCCCCATACGATGACAATTGTAGCACTCAACTTTGGATTTGTCAAATCCAGCAACATCCTTAGCATCAAAGGTCATCTTCTTCTTGAACCTTTTATTAAACCTGTTTGCTCTTAAACTTGCAAGAGCCATAGTCCACTTGATGTCCATCTCTTCCAATTGCTCATCACTTATTTGCTCAAGATCCTCATATGTAATCCTTGAATCACTGGGCAAAGAAGCAATGAATGCACACACAGTATCTAGATCTAAACCAGCAGGTTTAATTCCATCAGCGCCAAAACTGTAAGTGTCAGCGCTTGAGTGTGAGGCGTTGACAGGATGTAATCCAGCACTGACAGGATGTGTTCCAACGCTGATAGGATGTGATCCACCGTTGACACATGCAGATCCAGTGACTGGATGTCCATAGGAGTTCATGGACTCAAATTGACCTTCACTTTGTGAGAAGAAGGCCATGTTGCTACTAGAAGGTTTAGTATCATGCTCCAGAAGCCATTCATTCTCCAACAGCCTTAGTTTGTTGAAGATGTCATCAAACCTAGAGGTTTTGTGGGTGTTATTGACAAGAATGGATCTTGCCTCAATCTTCCATATATCACCAAGACTTTTGAGAAAAGTAGCATTCAAGTCAGGGTCATCAATCTGTGTTCCCATGAAGGAAAGTTGACTTGTAATGTCAAGCAGTCTACTTCTCACACTGCTGAGATTCTCATTGGGTTGAGCCTTAAAGACAGCATACTCATGCATGAGTTGCTTCTTCTTTTCTTCTTTTGTGTCAGCATTGCCACCATGTGCTACTTCAAGAGCTTCCCAAAGCTCTTTTGCAGACTCAAAGCGTTTGTACTTGTGCTGATTCTCATGACCCAAGGCGTGTTTCATGATGTTCAAAATTTTCATGTCCACCCTTTTCTTGGCTATATCTTCAGCAGATACAGCTCTTCCATCTTCAGGCCTTTCCTTCTTATCATCTTCAGGACAATTAGGAACAGCTACCCTTGAGGCAATAGCATTAGCAATCTTTTGAGCTTTGTTGAATGTGTTCCCATATTCAACAATCTCCCAAAGAGTGTAGTCATGGATGGCTACATATTGCTCAAAATTGGACTTCCAAAGCTCGAAGTTCCTGGCATCAAACATGGGAATTTTGATACTAGGGTTTGTGCTGTTGCTTTGTAGCAAAATAGGAGCAGGAGGTTGTTCTGAGCCAGACATGATGTTTTTAGGGTTTTGAGAAATTTAGGGTTTCGTTGTTTTAGGGTTTTTGATGTTTTAGGGTTCTTGCGTTACTTAAAGATCAAAAAGTTTCTCAACAAGCTCTGATACCACTTTTTGATCCCAAACTTAGATCGATTAAGCTTTGTGTATACGAGATTAGATCAAGTAATACACGTAGAGAAACCTTTGCTTATGAATAAAGTAACTAAGTGTTATGCGGAATTAACACTTAACCTAGAACACAAAGATGTTAAACAAACTTTCACTTGTATTAGAATAATCGAACTTGATTACAATGAAAGAGGTTTAACAGTCGAATACTTGTGAAAACTTATTATAACTGATGATTAACATTAACCTAAAAGATCTTCTTTTATAGATTAAGAAGTCTTGTACAAGAAGCTACGAATCAACTATTCTAGGTAAAGATAATAATGAAAAATACAATGTCGAGTTTATCTTTACCATATACAAATAAAGAAACAAATAAACAAAAGATTCGTATAAGATAACTTCCATCAGTGCTTGTCTTCCAGCCTATCAGCGTTGACTTTCCTCACTGTCAACGCTTGGCTGTCAGCGTCCAATGTCATCTTATCAGCGCTTGAACTCTTCTTATCAGCGTCTAGTGAACTGACCCATAATTTATTCCCAACACAAAACCCGAAAGTTGTCACTGGTACGTTTTTACTGAACAACCGTTACGCTACAGCTTTATTTGATTCTGGTGCGGACAAAAGCTTTGTGTCTACAAGTTTTAGTACCTTAATTGATATCAAACCGGTCGAATTAGACGCGAGTTATGAGGTAGAACTAGCTGATGGTAAATTAGTGAGTACCAATCGTGCGCTCCTAGGATGTTCTCTTAATCTCTTGAACCGTATTTTCAAAATAGACTTGATGATTGTCGAATTGGGAAGTTTTGATATTATTATCGGAATGGATTGGCTATCCAAGTATAACGCGTCTATCTTGTGTGGAGAAAAGAAAGTTAGGATTCCCTTGGATGACAAGACCATGGTTATCGAAGGTGATCAACGTAATTCACGACTAAAAATCGTTTCGTGCATTAAGGCTCGTAAGTATATCGAAAGAGGTTGTGAGTTATTCCTAGCTAAAGTACTGGAGAAGGAATCAAAGGAGAAACGTGCCGAAGATGTACCTGTTATCCGTGACTTTCCCGAAGTGTTTCCGGAAGATTTGCCTGGACTTCCGCCTCCAAGGCAAGTAAAATTCCAAATTGACCTAATTCCTGGTGTTGCACCCGTGGCTCGTGCGCCATATCGTTTAGCACCATCCGAGCTGAAGGAGTTATCTGTGCAATTGCAAGAGCTATCTGATAAAGGTTTTATACGACCGAGTTCGTCACCTTGGGGAGCTCCTGTCTTATTCGTTAAGAAGAAAGATGGTTCGTTCCGTATGTGTATCGATTACCGAGAGCTGAATAAGCTGACGATCAAGAATTGTTATCCGCTTCCAAGAATTGATGATTTATTTGATCAACTTCAAGGTTCTCGTTTTTTCTCCAAGATTGATCTTCGTTCTGGTTACCATCAACTTCGCATACGTGAGGAAGATATTCCTATTACGGCGTTTAGAACTCGTTATGGTCATTATGAGTTTCTGGTTATGCCTTTTGGTTTGACTAATGCACCTGCTGTATTCATGGACTTAATGAATCGCATTTGTAAGCCGTATCTTGATAAATTCGTGATCGTTTTCATAGATGATATTCTAATCTACTCCAAGAGCAATGAAGAGCATGCCTAACACTTAAGGATTATCTTGAACTTGTTAAAGAACGAAAAGTTGTACGCTAAATTCTCAAAGTGTGATTTTTGGCTTAATTATGTACAATTTCTCGGACATGTGATTGATAAAAGTGGAGTACATGTTGATCCTGCAAAGATCGAAGCCATCAAGAATTGGAGTGCTCCTACTACTCCAACTGAAGTGTGACAATTTCTAGGTTTGGCTGGTTATTACCGAAGGTTTATTGAAGGATTCTCTTTGATATCGAAACCATTAACTAAGCTAACTCAGAAGAATAAACCGTATGTGTGGGGCGACGATGAAGAAGAAGCTTTCCAAACCCTCAAGATGAAACTCTGTAGTGCGCCGGATTTATCATTACCTGAAGGAAGTGAAGACTTTGTTGTTTATTGTGATGTATCTCTTCGAGGATACGGTGCTGTTCTTATGCAACGTGAAAAGGTGATCGCATATGCCTCTACACAATTAAGGAAGAATAAAGAGAACTACACAACCCATAACTTAGAATTGGGTGTCGTGGTTTTTGCTCTGCGACTTTGGAGACATTATCTGTATGGCACGAAGTGTACAATATTCACTGATCATAAAAGCCTACAATACATATTGGATCAAAAGGGGCTGAATATGAGGCAACGTCGATGGGTTGAACTCTTGAGTGATTACGACTGCGAAATTCGTTATCATCCAGGAAAGGCGAACGTGGTAGCTGACGCGTTAAGTCGAAAGGAAAGAGAGAAACCGATTCGAGTGCGTGCTTTGGTAGTGACAGTTCATAATGACTTACCTGAGCATATTCGAAACGCACAAATCGAAGCGTGCAAGAAGGAAAATATTGCAGCCGAAAGATTTAGAGGAGACGGTGAAACATTTGAGACGCGAGCCGATGGTATTAAATGTTTGAGAGATCGAATCTGGTTACCATTATATGGTGGACTGAGCGACTTGACTATGTTAGAATCTCATAAGTCCAAGTATTCCATTCATCCTGGATCGGACAAAATGTAACAAGACTTGAAAAAGTTATACTGGTGGCCGAATATGAAAGCTGATATTGCAACATACGAACATGTGCAAAAGTGAAAGCTGAATATCAGAAGCCGTCAGGACTACTTGTCCAACCTGAAATTCCAATCTGGAAATGGGAGCGAATTACGATGGACTTCATCATAAAACTCCCAAGGACACCGTCTGGGTTCGATGCAATTTGGGTTATTGGCGATCGTTTAACTAAATCCGCTCATTTTATTCCAATCAACGAAAGGTTTGGTTTTCGAGAAACTCGCCGATATTTATCTGAAGGAAATCGTGTGCAAGCATGGTGTTCCTATTTCAATCATTTCCGATAGAGATAGTCGTTTTGCTTCTGGATTTTAGAGATCACTTCAAAATTCATAAGGAACCAATTTGGATATGAGCACAGCCTATCATCCACAAACTGATGGGCAAAGTGAAAGAACAATCCAAACTTTGGAGGATATGCTACGTGCATGTGTGATAGACTTTGGAAGTAGCTGGGATAAGCACTTACATTTGGCCGAATTATCGTACAATAACAGTTATCACGCGAGTATTAAAGCTGCACCTTTTGAAGCACTTTATGGGAGAAAATGTAGATCACCCGTTAGCTGGAGTGAGGTTGGTGATGCCCAACTTACTGGACCAGATTTGATTAGAGAGACGGCAGATATGATTGTGCAAATCAAGAATAGGTTGTTGTCTGCTCGAAGCCGACAGAAGAGTTATGCGGATGTGAGAAGAAAACCATTGGAGTTTAACGTGGTAGATAAGGTTATGCTAAAGGTATCACCATGGAAAGGTGTTGTACGATTTGGAAAACGTGGGAAGTTGAGTCCTCGTTATATCGGACCATTCAAGGTTGCATCTAGAGTAGGTCCCGTGGCATACCAACTTGAACTACCACAAGAACTGTATGGGATTCATAACACTTTTCACGTGTCGAACCTGAAAACGTGTTTATCCGATGAAGAACTCATTATACCGTTAGACGAGTTTAAGGTTGATAAAAAGTTGCATTTTATTGAAGAACCAGTCGAGATCATGGATCGCGAGGTCAAGCAACTAAAGCAAAGCCGAATACCTATTGTCAAAGTTCGATGGAACTCTCGGAGAGGACCGGAGTATACTTGGGAACGAGAAGACCAAATGTGGAAGAATTACCCTCATCTCTTTGATTTCAACAAGCGATCGGGCAAGAACGCAAGTTGATCTTCGAGGGCGAAGATCCTAATTTGGTGGGGATGATGTGACAACCCGTCAATTTCAGGTCGTTATTTTAATCTCGACTATTACGTATTACGTGTTTACTTTAATGAGAATTTAAAATTTATCGATTAACCGAGAAGGTTATGACTTGAAACTAGCGTAAGAATGTCGATTAGATGCAAACCGGCAAGGAATACGTTAGGTGTCGATATTATATTCTCAATTTATCATAAGAATGATTTTATTTCATTTAAATCTTTATTTCTCGTGTTTTACGTTTTAACGAATGATGATAACTATTAGTGATCGCGATACTGACGGATGCCCAAAAATTTACGTTTCATTATCGAATGTCTCGATATTTAATATTTTCGACGTTTTCGATTTAATTGCGTTTTAAGTCGTGTCGAAGCTTTGTTATTTTATTTTCAAGCGTTTTAACTTTCGGAAAGTATTTTTACGAAACCCGAGCCCCGCAAATATTTTTAAAATTTACAATTTACATTTTCTACCTTGTAAACTATTTAATTGCATTTTGGAACCAAAACTATGCCTAAATGACAAAATCTACCCTACCCTTGGACTATAAATACATTTTCCACTAACTAATTTTTATTTAAAATTCATTTTTACAAGAAAAATCACCCACCCTCTCTCTTCTTCTTGTGTTTGTCGTCCACCACCATCACCATAGCCACCCTCAAAAATCACTTTCTACTTTGAATCAAGCAAATCTAAAAGAAGTCCCATCCTAGAAATTTCAAGAGCTTCAATTTGGTATAAAAATTTCCCACATGCATCCACTAAATTTTTATTTTCAAATTTTGATGAAGAACATCATGTTTGATCCATTTCTATGGTTATGTATGTTGTTAATATTATTATATTCATAGTGGGATGATGTTGCATGTATGATTTCTTTATATTTGATTTTTATTTTATTAAATTTGAGGATGTTAGGAGTTAGTTAGATGTGTTAGTATGATATTAGGATGATATTAGGACTATAGAAATTGTTGAAATGAGTCAAAATGGTGTTTTGGTATGATTTTTACACGGTCAATTTTAGGCAGTAACTTTAAGGACATTTTTGAATTACTTACTGTAATAAACTTGGTAAACTAATAATATAGGGTCGTATAGAATTTCGTTAGCTTCAATTTGAGCTAAAGTAGAGCTTCTAACTCATTACGAGCGAAAAGTTATGCTAGTTTTAGTATTCGTGTACCGGGAGACGAGTATCGGCACAATCCGAAATTTGTTGTCGATATTTGGATCGAATCCCGGGGACTACAAAATGAGTTTTAAAAAGTTTCAAGGACTGTTGTAAGTTGCTAAACCTCAGGTCATGAGTCTATTTTCAAACCCGAGTGTCGGTTTTGCAAACGGAATTGTTTAGATAAGTCAAAATGGTTTTACAAGTCAAAGGCGTAAAACTGTCCGGTTTTTATAACACGAAGGTGTATCGGGCAGAAGGTCTTAGAAGTAATATTTTTGAATGAAACTTAAACTGAGTCTTATTCATATTATGTGTGAGTATGTCACAAAGTTTCGTCAAAATCGGACAAGTGTAGATAGGGTGGATTGGGGTGTACATTTGGAGTGTACATGCTGATTGGTATTTTGGACATGTAGTTCAAAAATTATGTGGCGTGAGTTAAGTATTCGCCATTGGACATGGTGATCTACTCAAGTGTTAAGTCATTATGTAAATGACTTAGCTACTGGTCCGAGGGAAGTAAAATGATGGTTTGACTTGCGTTGACTTGGCGTCTTATGACGGGTCAATGTCGAGAGTGCAAATGTTTAAAAGAATAGTGTTGAATAAAAGGGTATAAAAGTACACTTATATTGTTAATTTTTCGGGATTTTCAAGGTTATTTGAAATTGACTTTCGTATTATTTAAGTATTATTTATACTTGATTCGTGTATTAACGAACGCGCCTTATTTGGTAGCTTGCGTTCTTCGTGTTTAACGGGCATCACAAATCGTCGGCGATCGTCACATTACTACTATCGTACCAAGGTGAGTCTATAGCCTCGCTTTAACATGTTTACTTGTTTTATAAAACCCGCGAGGGGGATAACATGCTCGTTTTATTAAAATAAAAGGGGTACAACGAGAAGTTGTGGAAACCCTTATTATTGGAAAAACATTTATTAATAAATGAAGGGTACAACGAGAAGTTGTGCTAAACCCTCTTTCTTTTTAAAATTAAACACAAAGGACCCGATTGTATGCTTAGATGAAAGTTGTTATAAAAGTTTGCTCTAGCCTTAAAAGACCCATGAATCATGAATTGTTAATCGAAAGGAACGCTAATACTATGGATGGATCTATCGGGGTGACACCCAGTCCGGTCGCGACTAGCTATCGCGTGGTGTTGTGATGCACCAGTAATGAAACATCGGATGCAATTGTATAAGAGAAATATACGCACTTGGCTAGGTGTGTTGGGCTGAAATAATATATGTTAACGTTCAATTTCACGAGACTTATGAAATAACAATGATAATTATGTCTGATCCACATGATTGTCAACCACGGAAGGTTTATTCAGAATACTTGTGTTCGTTTATTTAATTTAAACTCTATAGATTCACTCAGCATTTTTGTTGACTTTATAGCATGTTTTATCTCATGTCCATGAAGAAGGCACTCAAGGGAGGCGGTTTCATGCAGCTTGCTTAACTAAAATGTTTTGGCCCACTTTTATAAACTATGTCCATTCAAAGAAACTTTTATCGTTTGGTTGGTTGTGTAAACCTTAAAACTATTTGGGACCGTGTGTGAACTGTTTTATCTTTAAACAAATGAATGGATGTATGTTTTATTAAAACGACTCATTTTGAGGCGTTTTCTATGATATTGAGATTGAACCATGATAGTAACACTCAATGACCCTTCCGTTGCTATGACCTGAAATTGGGGGTGTTACACTAATAAGGAGGAATGTCCATACTGAAAGGACGGAGAATCCGTACCTTGTGTCCAGTGAACAAAGAAGACGAACGGAAGAGAGTCCTACTTCGATCTCACTAATGCTACATAGATAATATACGTGTATAAGTATTCTGACTACTGTATACGTAACTGGTTTTATATCATGTCTTAGCTTGTTTTATAGGTTAATGTCTTGTTTTACTGTTTTTAAAGTTATACTGTATTTATCGTGTATTCTGTATATTATGATTAAGTGTACCAAGGATGAAGAGTGTATGACGACACAATGCACAACCTAATGAGGGTTAAGAATGCACCATTGCATATGTTGTCAAATAAGTCTAGTTAAGGTTATTTACCTTAATAGAACTTGAGGCCAATAACTTTGAAGTGTATAAACAATGTTCACACAAAACGAAGGAACACTTTTGATTGGTCTTTCGAAAATGACACATTTACAAATTGCATTGCAATGTAAATTACTTGAGTATTTCGGATGAAACATCCAAGATTTTAAACCGACTCCATTGTGCATTATAAGAAATTATTAACCAAAATATGTCTAATAATTTGAACAAGTAGATTCAATATAACATCATTAACACAAGTGTGAGTTATGATCCGATGTATATTATTAATAAACCACATTTATGTCTACACTAAAAAACATGTCAATTAGATTCGATAATGATACCAATCATAGTTTGAATAATGAATTGATATTTAATCAAAATCTTTCTTGATTCCCACAAATACTCCTTTAAGAGAAAATAGCTAAGATTTTCAAAAGGTGTTTCATGTTTTATAGTGAGACATTAATCTACTTGAACTAATAACACAATGATCGAGTAAGATGACCCATATCAATAGATTTGACAAGCTCCCAAAGCTTTCAAACCTAAAAGTGTTAAAGAACATGCCAAGGTGTACAAAATGTTTATGTAACATTTGTAAACCATGAGTTGTTAAACCTATATGCAATGCACACATAAATAGAAAACTAAGTAACACTACTACCAATAGTAAGGATCACTTAAGAATGTCCAAAGACAAAAGAAAAAGCACAAAAGCATTCGTCTTCGTTTTGAGTGTTAGATACACCAAAGTATACATAGCTTGATTTTATTTGAAAATAGTTTTCGACCCATTTCAAAATTTAATTAAATTCAACACTTTATAAATATATCAATTTTCAAAGATATATCAACAAGAGATGTCCAACTTAATAGACAAGAGTAAAACACAAGTTTTATGACAAACCGACGCTCAATACTTTGGACAAAGTATGGAACTTAGAAACATCCAAATTTTAAAGATTAAATAAAGTTTGGAAGAATTTTTAATAGAAAGGAAATTCAATTACTCTCGAAATGACGGGTGGCATGACTTCTACGGACGTACGGTTGATTTTATATGATTTTTCAAAGTTTCCAAAAGTCTGAGTCGGGCTGACCACGGTTCCTTATTGATAAGGAACCTCGGGGAATAGATAAAGAGCCGCGGACAGTGGACAAAAATAAAGTTTTTGGCCAAAATCATTTGGTAACTTTTTGGAAGGACTTAGGACTCTAAAAAATCATTATAGACACATAGAACTCGTATTTTAGAGTTAATTATGACACACAAGATTTTTATACTTCCAAACATGAAACGATTTGTAATCAAGCTATTATACGAAGTTTATTTAACACCAAAACTTATACGAATGAAACATCAAAACACATTTCATAAGTAATCACTCTTCATGAACAATTTGATACAAAGATCGTCTCTATTTTTAAAAACCGCTTTCATTTTTAAAAACCATTTGTTTTGAAAAAGAGAGCAAAGATCGATCCAAGCTTTAAAGTACAATATACTTCAAAGATCTTGAATAACCACGCTCTGATACCAATTGTAGAAACTAGAAGGGGGGGGGGGGGTTGAGTAGTTTCTAGTTAATTTTCAAAACATTGCGGTAAAACTCACTGACGGCGGTTCGTTAAACATACCCGCGGTTCGTTATCACTAAAGAACCGCGTGTCCATTTAAGGAACCGCCTACAGTGGATTTAACTTCTTGTTACATGTTAAACTTTGACAATCCTTTGTATCAATTTCTCGATTAAGCTTGACTAGATATGAGATGTGTTTGTCATAGAAGTAAACAATAAGTAAGTAAACACACAAACACATCAAATCAAGAGTACATCAAGCAATAGTTTAAACACTAAGCACACACGTACTAAGCCTTAACTTTTCCGCAACTAAGATGTTCAGACTAAAGGATACACACTTGACCATAATCTAAACATGAAGCACACACGTACTCAGCCTTAGCTTTTCCGCAACTTAGATGTTTAGATTATGTGATGCACACAACACACAACAACATATAAATGCATCAATAAGAATTAAAGACATAAATGTAAATGAAAGTACCAACATGATGATTTATAGTGGTTCGGTCACGAAGCTTCACTTAGCCCTACTCCACTCCTCGAGTACACTTTACTCGAGAGTTACTTCAATAGTCAACAACTCCTTAAGGTGGAGAAACCATACACAACGTCGCTTATCTAATTTCCGACTCTAAGCTAAAAGTCGAGTCCTAATCTTAGGTAGGACCAATCTACACAATGTCGCCTACATCACCATTTTCCGACACAAGGCTAGATGTCGAGTCCTAATCTTAGGTAGGACCAATCTACTCCCATCTACACAACTTCCAAATTGACACACCAATTTGGATCTACACAACTACACCATTCTTCACAACTACACAACTACACCATTCTTCACAACTACACAACTACCCCACTCTTCACAACTACACAACTACCCAACTCTTCACAACTACACAACTCTTCACCCTAGTTATGTTTTATGGCCCAACATAACAAACCTTGTGTTTTATGGCGTAAACACATAAACCATATAGATCTAAGTACTCACCACTTAGATCTATGACTCTAACACTATATCCAGGTATTAACAAACTTAGATCTACACAACTAACACCTAATTCAAGGATGCCCATCTCTTGGATCTACTACCCTTACAAACACATCTAAGTGAAACCAACACTTGGATCTTCTAAATATACATAGTAGGAAAACAATGACTTGTTCTAGAAGGAGAGATATTCATCATGTTATGAACCCAACACTTCATGGTAATGAAAGTGTTCTTCTTTTTGCACTTGAGAGGATGAGAGGATTGAAGGAGAGAATCACATCTTAAACACGATTAATCTAAACTAACTAATCAAGGAGTTTAAAGATGTTTTTGAAGAAACTCTGCAAAAATTGTTAAAAGAAAAGCTGGAAATGATCCACTATTTATAGGGCAAGAGTGCAACGGTCAAAAACACCCGCGGTTCCTTATCAATAAGGAATCACGGGTTCCTTTAAGGAACCTCCGGCTTGGAGACCGTGCATTTTCGTCCTTTAGTGAGGAAATACCATCTGGGGTAGTTTATACCTTAAAGGAAATTCCTTTGGCATATGGAATATGCCAAATTCAAATTAAAGAATATTCTTTGGAATACGCCTTAGGGAATATTCTACGGAATATTCCAAATTCAAATTTCCATTTTCTTTTTAATAAAACATTTTCTTAGAAATAAAGTTTATTAAAATCTTTTGTCACATTTGATTAAATGTGAGTTTTAAGAAAATATTAATCCTTGATCACTTAGTTAGGTTAATGACATGTTTATTCATACCTTGAGTGATTCATGTGGAATGCGATCTTGGAGATGTCGAGAGAAGTATAAAAATGTATTTAGTGATTACGAGTACCTTAACATTTTATATAATGTATTGCGAATTATACGTTTGTCATCAACAAAACACAAAGAGATTATATCGACAAAACATCGTAATGTTTGCACTAACAAAACCGATAAATGCGAGTTCGTTCTCGGCGGAGGTGCGTGAATTAGGTAATAATTATATAAAAATCAAGTTTGGATTAGTGTCGTTTTTTAGTTTAAAGAGAAAAAATTAAATGACGAGCTACACTACGATTAAACTACGACGAGTGAAGTAAAACGTGAACGTAAATGCGTAAAACACGACGAAAATAAAATTTTAAGCTAAAAACGATTTAAAAATTAAAAGTAAGTCTAGAATAACATAAATAAGAATAAAAAAGCAATAAATAAATTTTAAAACCTTTTATTAATTAAATATTCAATTTTAAATGCTAATTAAAGCTCTAAAATTAAATATAATTAACAAAAAGCCCAAAATTATATTTTATCAAACAAATATTTTTCCTAAATTTTTGAAACTATTTTTCTATTTTTTTAAATGCTAAAAATACTTTTTAAACTAAAATAATGATTAAAAATAATAAAACAATGAGAAAATTAATTTTTCTTTTTGAAAAATCCTAAAACACTTAGCTTAACAGTAGAAAAATAGAAAAAGTTGAAAAAAGTAATTTTAACCCTAATAAGATAAAAACATAGTATTTAAAAACCTATTTTAACTCATATTAATTCAAAAAAAATTAAATAATGGTAAAAATGAAAATTCTTTTCTAGAAATCTTAAAATACTTAATTGAAAATAGGAAAATTGAAAAAAAAAGACTTTTTACAACTAAAAGAAAAAAAAACAGTTTATAATAAAATTAAATAAAACTTAAATTAATTCTAAAAATATTAAAATAAACATAAAATAAAAACTAACTTTTCTAAAATTCTTAAAATAAATTACTAAAACTATAAAAAATGAAAAATGTAAAAAACAATGGATTTTTGCCACTAAAGACAAAAAACACCCAATCTGATAGTGACAGGTCTATGGACTTTGTCTTTTTGCTAAGCAGTGGGTAACTTAACACTAGCAGTGGGAACTTTTTCCCACTGCTTGATCTCAAAAAACAAAAATGGATGATTTGTGAGCTTGTTAGTTGGTGTTTTTGGAAAGCAAAGGCACCCCACACTAAGTGGAGTGTAGGGAGTCAAGATAAGCAATAAAACACACAGACTTAACACAAAAATCACACAAAATAAGCTAATGACAGTTACTAATGAATCAATATGGGGTCTGGGCAACTTTGCTGAACTTTTATGCACTTAAGTGAATTTTAACAGCCAAAAACTACCAAGCAAGCATACCAAAGTCAAATCCAAGAACATATAAACCTATCTTAACATAACCTCAAACAGATTTCAAGATTTCAAAACAAAACACTAAAAATCAAACCCTACTATAGCCTACCGAATATCTTATGCAGATTTACCAAAATAAAGAACTTGAAAACTCTATTTTCTACTAGCAAACTTAAATCAATCTACTGATACACCCTATCTCTAACTATTTGAGTATGTTCAACTGGTTTTACCTACTTCTTTTGTCACTCAAGCCTGGTAATCCACACAACCAAACACACCTTAATCTGATAAATAAAGACCAATTATGGCAGATTGCATACAAATCAAAGCAATCTTAATTCTAACAACTATAACATGTATATAATCACTAACTGAGCCTAAACAAAACATTAACATGCACTTAAAACCACTTAATCAAAATGAAATAGAGAGGCTCAAAACAAGTTCACTATATATCACATAAGTTTCAAGTAAGGTGCAAAGAAGGTTCAAAGCCTATACCTGGCTGATGCCATTTCTTTGCCAACTTAAGGCCTATGTGGAGTCCAAAGAAAGCTTGTAGAGACTCTTGGCTGCGGTTCTACAACAGAACCCAAGAGTATGCAATGTCTTCAAAAAGAATGAATGGAAAGAAATTGTGGTGAGACTACAACAGTCAAACACCACCACTTGTTGTTACCTGCTAATATGGAACAAGAACAAGCAAAGTGACATAACAAAAGCTAAGTCACAAGCTTTTGTCAGAAGCTTGTGGCTTGGCGTTTGCTACAGCAAAAATGATAAAAAAAACATAAAACAAGATCTTTTAAGAAAAATCTTTTGGAGCCAAACTTTTGAAACCACTATGTAACCAATAGGAATTTAAACAAAAGCTTATACGTTACTTGTGCTTGGTTTGTCAGACCAAACACAACTAAGAACAAGTTTTGGATCTCAAAACTGTTTTTTACCAAAAGAAAAATACTTTTGATCAAGAAAACGTTTTAATAAACTAACTTAATGAAACAAGAATTTAACTAAGAAAGCAGATAAAAGGGAACTCAGAATACATGCAAGATTATAAAATTACTTTAACTATTTAATCTTAAATAGTTTACAATGAAAATCTAGAACAAAATCCCTATCACAAGTTGATAGGTGTTTATATAGCACTAGAAAGAACTATCTAGAATCCTTAAAACTCTAAATGATGAATCCCTCATTTGCCCTTGATGAGTTTGAATTTCTTCTTGGTCAATATGAAGTCTTGTGATGCATGTGGATTGACAGCTGTTACTTTTGATCTTGAACGTTTATAAACATATTTGGGACAAAGGAATTGCTTAGAGGCGTTGATTCTGTGAATTTGTTGAGGTTTGTGGAAAGGGACAGGGTAGGGGACCATTGGAGGGGTCCCATGGGTGCATGTGATGGGTTTCTGGGTGTTGGGGTTTGATTATCACACACTTAATCAATGTTTTGGAAACAATCAAGGAAAACCCCTTTAGTTTGGGGTTAATTTAGATTAGGGTTTATGTGGGGTTTTTAGGTTGCTGATGATGAACAGGAAGTGATTATAGCCAATTATATAAATAATTTAAACGATTAAAAAATGTTTAATTAGTATATTAAAGTGGTGAGTGGGAACTGACGTGGTGGGGTGATGTGGAGTGAGGAGGGTGAGGTGGAAGGTTGTGTTTGGCTGGTAATGTTTAGTTATCTTCCCCGTTTAGTCCTTATTGTTTTAAACATTGTTTAAACAAAGTCTTGGCAGTCCATAATGTATTTCCCTTTGATATAACTTTGAGGCACTTGTCATTTATGGCACAATTAGTTTTGCAAACTTCATAAAAGGACCTTAAATACCAAATTAGCAATCTTCATGGGCTTTCTTTGACATGTATTCAATCTTTAAGGATCAATCTTGTACAAATGAATAATGGAGGGTCATTTGTGACAAGTCTTAAAAAATTGAGGGACCAAACTTGACAAATCTTCAAACTTCAAGGACATGATTGGAAAATCATGATTCGTGTCCGGTTCTTTGTGCAGCTTCATTCCTTGTGTTCGTTTTTGCTTGATTCTTGTAATCTTTTGGTGAATTCACGATATATGTACCTAAAATACACAATGAAAAAACACAAGCATATTTTGGGGTATTTTATGATATTTTTAAGCGTTTTAAGCTTGATTTGTACAATGAGACTATGTATAAATACAGTCTCATCACTCCCCCATACTAAACCATTTTCGTATCCCCACGCAATGCTAGAATTAAGTATCATAGCACTTCAAAAATTCATTTTTATGTGACTTTTATTGAAAACGTAAACTTAAATAAACTACTACATGTGTTTTAGACATAATGTATTGTTTTCATCACGATTTAGTGACATTTAGGGTCAAAGAATAAGAACACGTGAATGCCTCATAGAGATAAGTTCGTCATCCTTGATTTACACCCAATTTGATAGGTGTGTAAACACTCATCCTTTTTACCACTTAATTACAATAATTACCGAGCCAAAACGTGTATTTTATGTCTTTTATGTCGGAATTATGCGTGGTTTGTGTTTTTGTTGTGATTTAGGACGAAAAGGTGAAAAGTGGAGAAAACACGGGCATTCACGGGCTTTTATTGAAGAAAAAGATGAAAGACGAAGTCAAGAAGTCAAGAGTGCAAAAAGAACGGAAGTCCAAGACCAATTCTGAAGATTTATCGAAGAAAAAGTCAAAAGACGGAAGTTTACTAAAAGCCGAAGAACTCAAGTCTTATTTATTGAAGAATTAAAAGATAAGTTCAAAGAAATCCCGAGCCAAAAGTCATTGAAGTCCAAGATTAAAGAAGATTAAAAGACTTAAGGACTAATGGTGCAATTAACAAAAGATTAAAGGCTTAAGGACTTGATCATGCAATTAAGAAGAAAGGAAAGAGGGGAGGAAGCTTCCTAAGCATTCCTTAATCCTCCCCTATATATATAGATTAGGATTTCATTAGTTAGTTTTTGTTGGATAGTTTGACACACTATTTCTTCCACTTTTAATTACCTTGCACCTTTAATTACCTTGTCATTTAAATACCTTGTCTTGCACCTTAGATACATTTAATTTCAAGTAAGTGTTCTTTTAATTCTTGTCAATCTTTACTTTTTATTGTTTATCTCTCATTCTACCTTTCTTTAATCTTTGATCTTCATCTTTATTGTTTATGTTCATGTTCTTGATTTTTATTGATTCATTTAAGTGGGTTTTGATTATTTTGATTAAGTTTTGTTAGTTTGATTGTTTTGGATTGATTGTTTATGATTAATAGATGTTTATTTGTTAGTTTGATTCAATCTTGTGGTTGATTTAGATTATATTTGATTAGATTCGTGTATACTGTTGTTCTTGGTTCCCCTTGTTCTTCGCTTTTGCAGTTACTGTATCTTCCCAGGTATTCCGGATCAGTGCTGTTATTCCGAGTGAAGGATTTTAAAAGTCGTTCATCCGGAATATTTTGATATTCCGGATCAAGGGTTTGTGTTGGTTATTTCGAATAAAAGGTGTTCATCCGGAATATTGAACATTCCGGATCAGAAGAGTTCATTCGGAATATTTATTTATTCCGGATCAAACGATTCATCCGGAATATTAGACATTCCGGATAAGCCATTTATTCCGGATCAACAGAATATTCCGAACGAAGGGAATATTCCGGATCAACCTAACATTCCGAATCAAACAATATTCCGGATCAAGCAAGTTCATCCGGAATAATTTATTATTCCGGATCAAGGAGTTTATTCTGAATATTTTGACATTCCGAATCAAGGGTTTTATTCGGAATATTATTCCGGATCAAGAGATATTCCGAACGAAGGCAACATTCCGGATCAAGACAATTATTCCGAATCAAGACTTTATTCCGGATAAGTGACATATTCCGGATAAAGGATTTATTCCGGATGAGTGTCTATTCCGAATGAGGGTATTATTCCGGATGAGCTAATTTTCAGGTTCTTTAATTTCAGTTTTTTAAGTTTCTGCTTTTTAATTTCGAGCTTTATTTTTCCCGCCTTTTTCCTTAGACGCACTTTAAGTTTATTTGCCTTAGATTTATTTTAGCCTTGCCTTAGTTTAAGTTTTAGTTTTAGTTGCGTTTTAAGTTTGCCTTAGTTAGATTTAAGTTTGTGTTATTTACGTTTAGTGCCTTTTAATTCTCGTCACGCTTTTAAATACTTGCACCATTTACTTTAAATTAGATTTAGATTTACTTTTAAGTCATTTACTTTAATTGTTTTGCACATTTTATTTTAAAAACAACCAAAAATATTTGTTTCACCAAAAACAACTGAGTCGTACTTTGAACCGGAAATCAATTCGTTAAGATACCGAGAACATGAACTTTAAAATTTTCAACATAGCAAAATCTTTGTATCAAATGGCGCCGCTGCCGGCTCTTTTCGTAAAGATTAACGGTTTTCTGTGAGAGACGTGTTGCTTTTTGGGATCCGTTCACTTGTGAGCGTTATTTTTCTTGCTTAAAAAATTCAAAAAACCATAAAAATTAAAAATTGTTAAAAATCCATAAAAATTAAAGATTTCAAAAATCCAAAAAGATTTTATATTTATTGTGTATATATATTGTCTTTGCGTTTGGTATTGTTTTCTTTTGCCTTTGTAGGTGTATGCGTACTAGATCTTCTAATTATCAAGAGCCCGAGACTCGAGAAGATTTAGCTATGGCAGGTGTCAACAACAATAATCCACCGCACCTCAACAATAACAACAATGTTCATCCACAGCCCGATCTTCGGACAATGGAGGAACTTTGTCAACCTACCATGTTTGGACGAGGAGGACCGATTGCGCTGATGCAAATCACGGCTCCGGAGTTTTCGTTGAAGCACCACATGATTCAGCAAGTGCAAACTAATCCATTCGCAGGAATGCCTGATGATGATGCCAACAAACACCTCGACAAGTTCATTACAATCACCCAAAGCATGAAGTTTCCCGGTGCCACGAGCCTTCGCAATCAAATTAGCGCTACTTTCCACCATCCATGGTCACGAGCCTTCGCAATCAAATCAGCGGTTTCATGCAAGAACCCGATGAATCTCTCTTTGATGCTTGGGAAAGATACAATGTCTTGATCGATCGTTGTCCAAACAACAACATGCTCCCTGTCACATTGATTGATACTTTCTACAACGGTTTGACTTTTCGAGATCGTGATACGATTAATGCAGCCGCCGGTGGCACATTTATGAAAAGGAGACCCGAGGAGTGTAGAGAGCTTATTGAGAACATGACTACTCATCACAAAAACTGGGATTCCTCAGCTTCTTCAAGGAACAACCCGAGAGTCAATGTTTCTTCAACTTCAGCAAGCCCCGACATGACCGAATTCACCCGCATGATGACTGAAATGAACAAAAGTATCTTGCTTCTCGCTTCAAACCATCAACAACAACAAGTTAAAGCGGTAGCACCTTCTTGTGAAACATGCGGTGGTCCTCACTCATACACTGATTGTCCTTCTACACAAGGAAATCCGGAAAACATGTATGCAGCTTATGGTAATTATTCACCGGAAAATTACCAAGCTCGACCACAAGGGGATAGAAACTTGCTGAGTTACCGGTCTAGCAATTACCTTTCACCCGGTTTTTCTCCTCAAAACCAAAACCCCGCCAACAACTACAATAGAAGCAACCAAATCCCACCAAGAGCTTCTAATCCTTATCACCCACCCGCTCAACAAACCCCACCCATTAACCCCGATGTTGAAGCCATAATGAGAACCCAAGGTGAGCAAATCAAGAATCTACAGAGCCAAATTATTAATTTGAAAGGAGATATCACCAATCAAGGGAATGAGATAAGATCCGAGCTTAGAGATAATATTCAATCCTCCTTCAGCACTCAAACGAATGATATAAAGAATATGCTTGCTAGTTTCTTGCCCACCGCTCAACCTTCTACTTCAAGTTCTCTACCTTCAAACACCGTCACCAATCCGCGAGCGAATGTGAGTGCTATTACTACCCGTAGTGGAGTTACCATCGTAGGACCACCGATCACACCCCCATCATCTACACCTCCTCCACCACCATTTATCCCTACTCCTCCTACACCTAGTATTAGTACACCATCACCGTCTCCGCCTCGTCATGACGATGTATCTAGGAAGGACCCTTCAACATCTCAACCTTTACCTACTACACCTGCACCTTCACCACCCAAACCCAATATCCCTTCTGCTTCACGGCTAGGCAAGACCACAATGCTCACCAAGGATGACTCTCAAATGTCAAATTTTATGAAGATGATCTCTCAACTGAATTTCAACATTAGCCTTGTCGAAGCACTTGTCCATATGTCAAAATTTGTTAAAGCATTCAAGGAATTGTTGAACAAGAAGGAGAAGTTGATTGAGCTCGCCAACACACGCTTAAATGAAAACTGTTCTGCAGTTATCCTTAAAAAACTTCCGGAAAAACTTGGAGATCCCGGTCGTTTTGTGTTGCCTTACATCTTCAACAAAACTAAAGAATTTACTTCCCTTGCTGATCTCGGGGCCAGTATTAATCTTATGCCTTTGAGTGTTTGGAAAACACTATCATTACCCGACCTTACTCCAACAAAGATGACTCTTGAACTTGCAAATCGCACTCTCGCTTACCCCGTTGGTATTGCCGAAGACGTGTTCATTAAAGTTGGCACATTTACTTTCCTGGTCGACTTTGTCGTTGTTGATTATGAAATGGACCCTCGTATTCCTTTAATACTTGGTCGGCCATTCTTGAGAACCGGACGAGCTCTAGTTGATGTTGCCGAAGGTGAGTTAATCTTAAGAGTCGGGGATGATGCACAAGTGTTCAAAATGGGGAAGCTTACAAGCAAAAACTATGGACGAGAATCCGCGAATATGATTAATGTGCTTGATGATTTTGTCATCTACAACAATCCTCTATTCGATTCGTGCATTGATAATCCACTTTTTCAAGATGATGTGGATGATTCTCTCTCCAATTTGGAACCTTCACCCATTTATGATTCTCCACCGATCTTTGATGCTTATGATGATGATTCTAGCTCAGATTCGGATGATTATGATGACCTTACTTCCAAGTATCCCGACCTGCCCACATATGATGATTTTGATGAGGCCGATACTCTTTCGAGTGATTCTTCACATGATGAAGATCCTCCGCCATCACTAAATCCTACTTTGGATGATTACTCATTTGAGGAAGATTTCTCTGCTTTTCTCAATACTTACTTCCCTCATGAGAGTGATGCTCCTCCTTTGGACTTTGAAGATTATCGTCTTGATCCTACTTTGGATGTGAAGAAAATTCTTTCAAAGGAGAAGAAACCGGTCGACACCAACATCCGCAGCACGTATGAGTTAACACCTATTTGTCCACCTTCTGAGGACGAGGTTGTGCATCTTCTTCGCGGATCTTCTTCACATTCTGCTGAGCCTGAGTGCTATTTTCCCCTAAAGGAAAAGGTGTTCGACCCCGGTATCGATATTCTGCAGCCATCTCAGTATCCACCTGATGCAATAAAAGGAAATATCTTTGGAACTTATGGAAATCTGCTTGCACCACTTCATCCTTGCTTCCACCGTGCTCCATCGTTGCTTAAGGGAACCTTGCCTACTCTTCTTTGGCTCGCCTTGTTCGCCTTAAGCTTGTGCTATTTGATGGACGAAAACTATGTCTTTGATCCTGGTGGATATGTTTCATGCTTCTTCCTATGATAATCAAGGTCGAGTCAGGCTCACAACTCGGTTAACAAAAATCAAGCGCTTCTTGAGAGGCAACCCATGTATCTATCTTTTAGCTTTCTTTATCCTAAGTGTAGGGGAGACCCGTTGGTGTTTGCTATTTCCTCTCTTCTACTTAATCAGGGATTCGAGCGCTCACTGATCCACTCTTGATGATTCTCGACGACCCGTGATTCCGTGTTCCATTTTCCCGGTTATATCCTAAACTCTTTTCGATTCACTATTTTATATTCCTCAATACTAAAATAGGAATCTCGTTAGTTGTCTTTTCCTTAGCGATATTTAAACAAAGTGCACAATGTCCTAAGTGTAGGGGAGTTTACTCCCACATGCTTAAACATTGAGGACAATGTTTATATTAAGTGTAGGGGGACTTCTATCGAAGTTAAGTGGCCTTTTCCTTGTATTTGTCCTCATTTTAAACGGAAAATCAATTTTTCGACATTTTTCAAAATTTTAGATCTATTTTGGCCTATTAGTTTTTCCCTTTGTATAGTTATTTTCTTTCTTTATTAGAATAAATTTTGAATAAAGTGGTTTTATTTTTCAAACGTTGTGAATCTTTTGACTCAACCCGAGTTTACTTATCTAAGTTTACTCTAGCTAGTATCCTTAACGTGTTTAAGTCAAGTTTTGCTAGGCTTTTATATAGGGAACTATAAAACGCGAAAGTCTTAACTCTCACGGGTTAAGAACAAGAACTTTTCGCAAGTTCCTATAATTGATCCTAGAGAGTTGTTTATCAAGGGAACTTTAAAACGCGATTTCTAAACTTGAAAAAGTCTAAGAATTTGCAAGATCCTATAGGCGACTAGAAAACCCAAAACTTTGATTTAATAGTCTAAGCATCCACGAGTCTCATTCCTTGAGATTTTAAACTGTGGAGAACAAGAGATGATAGAGTCAATTATAAGTTCGGTATTCTTTCGTGAATTTATGTGAGTTAATTATAAGCCTATTCTCCCATCGCCTGCTAATAAATTTATCTGCAATAAATAAGGTTGTACGATTTGAAAAGTTACTTAGCTTCTAGCCCAAGATCGTTTAAAAGTTGCTCGGTATGGATTAGAGTTCATAGCCAAGGAATAACTTATTGAAGCGGGATGCGAAGATTGGCGAGTCCAAAAAGGTCCTAACAAGGCATGAGGGCTATATTTTGTTGCTAAAGATCCCAAGTGATGTGAAGAATCATTTATCAAAGATCAATATGAAGGATCGAGACACACGACGAAAAGCAAAAACTCCCCAAAAGTCATGGAGAAGTCTATCCAAAAAGGCCCTAACAAGGTATGAGGATAAATAAAGCCAAGTCCAAAAAGGAGGCGGATCGTTGTATATCAAAGTCCAAAATAATGATTGGAGAAAAATGAAGAAGTCGTGATCCAAGTATGAATCACTCAAAATTCCTATACGAAGAGAAGACCATTATTTCATGAACGTCTCTCAAGGTTTGAAGTATGAAGTCGCTGCCAAATATCGGTCCGAGAAAGGTCTCAAATCGCGAAGCGAGTTATGCCAAGATATGAACTTTATGAGGTCCCGAGAAGTAGTTTTAAAAGATTTTGTCCTTTAGCTAACTATTGATTAAATCGTTCACTTTATTTTCGGACTAAATAACTATCGAAATAAGTCAACAATGCATCCTCGTGATCATTCAAGACAAAAATAAAATATAATAGATACCCCTAGGA
The DNA here is from genome assembly GCA_025667525.1 of Glebionis coronaria. NCBI lineage: Eukaryota > Viridiplantae > Streptophyta > Magnoliopsida > Asterales > Asteraceae > Glebionis > Glebionis coronaria. The sequence continues at coordinate 447,241,613 of CM046878.1, forward strand.
ATAAGGGAGTCTAAGTGAGTAATTGGCCCACATGAGTTCGTGTTAGTTTGCTAACTTATAATAACAATGATCTCGTTTTTAAGCTTGGTTTGAAGAAAGTGAAAACTTGAGGATGATGATTATTCATGACATTTTCAAAACCCGAAGGTATGCTTTTGATTTCTTTACTTTGAATGTTTATAGTTTTCTATCTCTTTAATAAAGGCCAAGGTGGATTGATTATGATGAAAAATGTAAACGTGCTTTGTAACTAATGCATTGCATGAGGACATTACAATGGTTAAGTGTAGGGGATTTGATAGGTGTGTAAACACCCATCCTTTTTACCACTTAATTACAATAATTACCAAGCCAAAACGTGTATTTTATGTCTTTTATGTCGGAATATGCGTGGTTTGTGTTTTTGTTGTGATTTAGGACGAAAAGGTGAAAAGTGGAGAAAACACGGGCATTCACGGGATTTTATTGAAGAAAAAGATGAAAGACGAAGTCAAGAAGTCAAGAGTGCAAAAAGAACGGAAGTCCAAGACCAATTCTGAAGATTTATCGAAGAAAAGGTCAAAAGACGGAAGTTTACTAAAAGCCGAAGAACTCAAGTCTTATTTATTCAAGAATTAAAAGACAATTTCAAAGAAATCCCGAGCCAAAAGTCATTGAAGTCCAAGATTAAAGAAGATTAAAAGACTTAAGGACTAATGGTGCAATTAACAAAAGATTAAAGGCTTAAGGACTTGATCATGCAATTAAGAAGAAAGGAAAGAGGGGAGGAAGCTTCCTAAACATTCCTTAATCCTCCCCTATATATATAGAATAGGATTTCATTAGTTAGTTTTTGTTGGATAGTTTGACACACTATTTCTTCCACTTTTAATTACCTTGCACCTTTAATTACCTTGTCATTTAAATACCTTGTCTTGCACCTTAAATACATTTAATTTCAAGTAAGTGTTCTTTTTATTCTTGTCAATCTTTACTTTTTATTGTTTATCTCTCATTCTACCTTTCTTTAATCTTTGATCTTCATCTTTATTGTTTATGTTCATGTTCTTGATTTTTATTGATTCATTTAAGTGGGTTTTGATTATTTTGATTAAGTTTTGTTAGTTTGATTGTTTTGGATTGATTGTTTATGATTAATAGATGTTTATTTGTTAGTTTGATTCAATCTTGTGGTTGATTTAGATTATATTTGATTAGATTCGTGTATGTTGTTGTTCTTGGTTCCCCTTGTTCTTCGCTTTTGCAGTTACTGTATCTTCCCAGGTATTCCGGATCAGTGCTGTTATTCCGAGTGAAGGATTTTAAAAGTCGTTCATCCGGAATATTTTGATATTCCGGATCAAGGGTTTGTGTTGGTTATTCCGAATAAAAGGTGTTCATCCGGAATATTGAACATTCCTGATCAGAAGAGTTCATTCGGAATATTTATTTATTCCGGATCAAACGATTCATCCGGAATATTAGACATTCCGGATAAGCCATTTATTCCGGATCAACAGAATATTCCGAACGAAGGGAATATTCCGGATCAACCTAACATTCCGAATCAAACAATATTCCGGTTCAAGCAAGTTCATCCGGAATAATTTATTATTCCGGATCAAGGAGTTTATTTGGAATATTTTGACGTTCCGAATCAAGGGTTTTATTCGGAATATTATTCCGGATCAAGAGATATTCCAAACGAAGGCAACATTCCGGATCAAGACAATTATTCCGAATCAAGACTTTATTCCGGATAAGTGACATATTCCGGATAAAGGATTTATTCCGGATGAGTGTTTATTCCGAATGAGGGTATTATTCCGGATGAGCTAATTTTCAGGTTCTTTAATTTCAGTTTTTTAAGTTTCTGCTTTTTAATTTCGAGCTTTATTTTTCCCGCCTTTTTTCTTAGACGCACTTTAAGTTTATTTGCCTTAGATTTATTTTAGCCTTGCCTTAGTTTAAGTTTTAGTTTTAGTTGCGTTTTAAGTTTGCCTTAGTTAGATTTAAGTTTGTGTTATTTACGTTTAGTGCCTTTTAATTCTCGTCACGCTTTTAAATACTTGCACCATTTACTTTAAATTAGATTTAGATTTACTTTTAAGTCATTTACTTTAATTGTTTTGCACATTTTATTTAAAAACAACCAAAAATATTTGTTTCACCAAAAACAACTGAGTCGTACTTTGAACCGGAAATCAATTCGTTAAGATACCGAGAACACGAACTTTAAATTTTTCAACATAGCAAAATCTTTGTATCACAATTCCATGCTAAGCGTGAAACAAGATCATTATCATTATAAGTTAGTAATGCTAACACTACTCATATGCTCTAATCACGTACTTAAACTCTCTTATTCCTAAGGTGTATCTCTTATATTTTATTTTTGTCTTAATGATCATGAGGATACATCATTGACTTATGCGTGAATAGAGATTAGGTCCAAAAATAGAGCCTTAACGGTGTAACCAAAATCATCGAATTAATAATTCATCCTAATAGACAACGATGTCAAAAAAATTAAGTCAACAAGAAGGATCTATAAACACGGTTTTATAACGGTTTTGAACATGAGACTTATTACCATGAATTTTATGACCCACCTCATCATTGGTGGCTTTGATTATCATGGTTTACCTCCATCTTTTATTCAACTCCGCCATGGAGCTTTTATTATGACTTCGGTCTTGCCCTTGTCTTTTATTTAACCTCGCCATGAGGTGTTTATTATGACTTGACGTATATCCTCACGCTAAAGAGAATTTTGGATCTTTAAGGCTTCAAGATTTAAGACATTCACTTCAATGTTCCATAGATTTTTCGGCCTTGTGAGCTTCAAATTTTTTCTTGATTTAGGTGAAGAGGAACTTAAATTATTATTGGGGGAAGCCTTTGATTATTCGGGTTGCCAATATTTCAAAACCGTAACGCTGGCGATACCTTAATGTTTTCCCAAAATTAATTACATGGAAGCTACTAAAACAAATTAGAAACCAACAATAGTGACTAAACTGCTAAATCAATATTTATTTACAATTTATTATAAAAGCGTAGGGAGAATAAGCAAATAATTAAAACACATGAGTTTATGAAAGAATACAAGTACTCTACGTTTAGCATAGTAACTTATAATTACCTCTATCATTTCTCGTCCTCATTTAAGAGACTTAGCCTAATATAGTTAAGGAATCGAAGCGAAGTGCTCAGCAAGCACGGTCGAGTCAGAAATTACTCTTATTCTCACCATCAGAAAACCTACATTCGTGTCTTAAACACTTATGAAAAACAACAATTTTTTTAAAATTTGGCCATTTTTTGCCTTATTTTGCATAAAATGATAACAAAACGATGAAAATTGGATTGCGTGATGACGTAAGCAATGTGAAATATCTAGTCAGCCCCCATACTAAAACTAAACTTTTTCCTCAATGTTTCGAGTCTATGAAACACCCCCATACTAGAGACGAAAGTCGAATGCTTAATCTCGAGCCTGGAAAGGTTAAAACGAACAACCTAAAAGCCGTTTGTTAATTATGCTAATAAGATAATCGTTAGAACATAAAAGGATATCATCGGATATCGGAATATCCAAAGGCTACGATCGAATCTCGAGTGCTACGTAAAACGAACATGAGAGGCTTCAATGATGACGATGAACCTAATGAATCACAATCACAAACAACCACGAAACAAAGGTTGGAAGAGCACAAGTCCCCTTACATTAAACTAATTAGAAAGCAATAATATTTACAAGGATAAGCATGAGAATCCCCCACGAGGCACCTTGTTTTTGATAACCGAGTTAAAAGCTCGACTCGAATCCCCATAAATGTGATCATTTAGGGATAATCATGGTTTGTTCATTTTTGGTGGGTCTTACATGATAAACAATGCCCAAAAGTACATGGAGTACTTTAAAAACCCGTTATACATATACTGGGGTCAAAGATAGCGTCCTCTTTTTCCGGATGAAAGACGAAACAACGCTACTTCAACCGAAGCCAAAACCTCAAAGAGTTCAAAGAAAAGAGGTGAGAAATAGAAGGGTGGGACAATGGGTAAGGCAACACAATGAGCTACTCGAGGTAGACTCACACCAAGCAAATAGATAAGTTTTCCATTTATTGCATCGGTGGAAGACCGAGATTTCCCTTTACAAGCAATTCCGGGATCGAATATCTCGTCCTCGGTGGAGAAATGTGAGGGAACATAAGGGCTTCCCCCACACTAAATCCACACGACGTATCGTCAAAAAAGAGTAGACGTGCTTGTAGCACTCAATAAACGTAGTGATGACGGAGTTAGACACGTAGAAAAATTATTTAAATCATTTTTAGAATCTTTTCCTTTTTCATCGTTCAAAAACTCTTTATGAAAACCCGATTTGATTATGTCTAAAATATTTGGCGTTTCTAAGACGATGTTAGGCACACTAAAAATTCTCACATTTAAGTCGCGATTAGGGTGTGGTGGATTGTATAAGTTCTCAAAACGTTTATCAACAAAGAACACCGCCCCCTCGGGGTTAACATATTCATCATCCTCATGATTGTGAATCTCCTCGATTTCTTCATCTTAGATGGGTTTGTCAAACCAAGGTTTTTCATTCCCCTCATTGAGGATTTTAGAAACTCTTTCGAAGAGATCACGGTCAATCACAAAACCATCATTCTTTTGTGGGGATTGTTGATAAGTTAGATCCTCACGAATGTGGTAAACGTCATTCTCATTTGAGGAGTGTTTATTAGGTAACTCCTCGAGAATGGGATTTTGGGTCACGTGAGTTTGTTCGTCATCGAAAATAAGACGTTCCAACTCATCAAGTTCATCCTCAATTTTGAAAAAATCAACCTCACTCGTAGGTGGAAGTGGAGGCAAAAGAGCTAGCTCTCATTCGATAATTTCCTCAATCTCGGGATCAAACTCATAATCATCGTACTTCCCATGTAAAGAGGTCTTTTTAGGAGAATCCTCAAAAATGGCTTTTGGATTTGAAGCATGTGATTAATCTCGGCAAAATCGCCATGGTCATCATCAAAGAAAGAGTCGATGTGAGCACTCACAACCATGGTCTTACAAGTCGAATGACTATGCTTAGGTGACTTTTCTATGACGAGAGGATCGATGTCGATGAAACCTTTAGCCTCTGCTAGGTAATGGAGGCACTTCAATGGAATTAGAAGTTGATGCCTCAACGACGTGGTCCTTCGAAGATGATGAAGACGAGTCCATTTTGGTCATTGTCGTGATGGCACTAACGTCGCCCTTCGGAATTGGTTGTTCACTTGTTTCACTGAATACATCCCAAAGTAATTTTTCATCCATAAATTTACGAATACCATTTGAATTAAGTAAACGTATTCTTTATCATTAAAATCATCATCTTTAAAACCGTTCATTTTAATTCTTTCAAAACATGCATCAAGCCTCATATTTGCACTAAAGTTAACATTTTGAAATCATTAGAACTTGAAACCTTGGTTTTATCATGATCATTTGAAACTTCGAATCTACTCGTGGAAAAGTCCATTTTCTCCTCCCCATATTTCATAGTGAGTTTCCCACCGTGAACGTCGATTACAGCTCGAGTCATCGATAAAAAGGGTCGACCTAAAATAATGGGACATTTAGGGCCACACTCGTAATTGGAAATGGCGATGTCCGTGGGAAAAACAAACTTTCCAATTCTAACATAGACATCCTCGGCAATTTAAATTGGCTTAATTGGTGTACAATTTGCTAGCACAATAGTCATGTTCGTGGGGGTAAGTCTAGGCAATTTCATCAATTTCCAAAGAGAATGAGGCATGAGATTGATGCTAGCACCTAAATCGGCAAGGGCTAAAGATCCCTCAATCTCGGAAAAATCACAAGGTAGTAGAAATTGGCCCGAATCCTCTTCTTTTCTCGGCATATGCCTCTTGGGTTTTTAAGAAGGATCGAAGCACAAGTTTCTTCAAGGGTTACTTGGGTGAGGTTGATAAAGCTCTCTTTTTGAACCGTGGATGGAATTCGAGGTACACGAGGATGTGCACTATTTTCCTTGGTCACCACGTTCACCCCATCGACTTTAGAACATGATGGCGTCTTAGAAGTCGAGGGTTGAGAAGAAAGAACAACTCTAAATCCATCAATGTCTGGGGTAATCACACGAATTTTTCCAATAGACGAGGAGGCTTTACATTGTTCCGTCGGATATGAAACGGTGTCACTAGGTAACGAAATCGATGACGCACCCGAAGACTTGTTCATAATTGCCGAAAACATCTTTTTAATGTCGATTTTTCCTTGTTCAATCTTCGTATTTTTATTTTTCAACGTGTTGGAAAAGTCGTTTTTCAAAGTACCAAATTGTCCCTCTAATCGTCTAATATTAGCCTCATTCGTTTTCATATATTCTTAAAAATCGCTTGACGAACTATTTTGATTAGCATTAAAGTTCCCTTGGTTTTGATTACTTCTTTGAAAATTTCCTTGATTACCACTCGAAAAATTGTTTCCTTGATTAGCGTTGTTTGAAAAATTCGAGTTTTGGTTGTTGTTGTTATCTCGATTTTGCCAACTTAAATTCCGACCTTGATTATAACCTACTTGATTCGAAAAATTTCCTTGTTGATTATTTCCTTGAAAATTGTGTCTGTTTTGATTCGAAAAATTGTTGCCTTGGTTATAATTGCCTTGTGATGGACCCGCGTTGTTTTGATTTTGAAAATTGTTGTTTAACGCGTTTACACTCGACGTTTGGCCATCCGTAGATGCACACTCGTAATAATTATGAGGTCCACCACACAACGTACGGTGCCTCAACCGCTTTCACCATAGCGGGAGCGTCTTTCTCATGCATCTCAATGAGAAAAGACGTAAACACATTCGTCAATTTATCGACTTTCGCATCAACCCTCTCAATGTCGCGATTAGAATTACTACCATTGGCGACACTGGAAACACTCGGTGCGTTGTGGAGTTGGTAAACCTTGTATCGATTTTCGATAATCATTAAAGCGTCTTTCGGAGTTTTACACGGAAAATTACCACCGGCGGAAGAATTCAACGAATCTTGTTCTTGAAAACTAAGACCGTTATAAAAAGTATCGATTTGGTGTAACTCGGAAAATCCATGCTGAGGACATTGCCTAAGCAATTCCTTAAAACGATCCCACGCGTTTCTAAATGATTCATTCGGTTTTTGCTCAAATCTCGTAATCTCGTTTTTGAAAAACGTCGTCTTAGACGGTGGGAAAAAATGATTAACAAATTTGGAAATGAGATCCTTCCATGTAATTATGGAATTAGGTGGCTCTTTCTCGTACCAATCCTTGGTTGAACCATCGAGCGAGTACGGAAAAAGCATAAGCTTGACGACATCGGTGTCAACGTTCTTAAACTTGCTCGTGGCTTAAAGACGATCAAATTCCGAATGTGATCGTGAGGATTATCCGCCTCACGACCTCGAAACTTCGTAACTTGAATAAATGAAAGCATCCCGCTCTTAATCTCAAAATTCTCCGCTTCGATAGCGGGAATTACAATCAGGTCTCCATAACCCTCGGTGGGCGCTTGGAGCAATTGCATCATCGAACGATTGTCGGCCATCTCGTCTTCGGTTTCGAAAACGATATTAGGAACGTCGGTTTCTAATTCTCGTCTACGTTGTAGATTCCTTCGATTTCGATTGCGTCGATTCGAAGCGTCGCTAAAATTAGAATAATCCTTCGATAGAGTACGCATGCACTAGCGTAGAGAATGAGGGTAGCAAAGATGATTCTTTTTGCCGTTTTTCGTTTTTTCAATTTTTTTGGTTTTTGATTGTTTTTTAATTTTTTTGGATTTTGGTGTATTACGTAGACTCAAATCTACAAATCTCTCCTCGAATCAATTTCTCGATTAAAGGAGCCTCAAGGAATGAAAACGATCACGTGGAGTGAACGCCTTCGATGACTTTAGGACGTTGGTGGAACACCAAAACGTTCAAGAGGGTTTAATCTTTGAAAAACAAGCAAATATAATATACGTAGATAATACTTCGGTTGGCAAACCCTCGATTAGCCCTCTTTCTCAAAACACGCACAAGCAAGCGGGGGAAACGAGGCGGCGCTAAGCACTTAAGAGCATTTTTCCCTTAGGTCGTGAAATACAACCGCCTTATACCCACCTTATAGTTTGTGTTAATCAAGATTAAGCCTCACGAAAGTATTTATCTATTTTGCCTTTTGATTTTTGCTTTGGATTCGAATACAATAATTGAGTGATGAAATCCCAATTAAGGTTACGTTTTCACGCTTTTGGAGATATTGTAAATTTATTGTGATACGTAATACAATATATTAATAATAATCACAAGAAAAACAAAAACGAGTATATCTACAATATAGTAAAATGATTGTTTTGTGTTTAATTTAGAAAAATTAAACACGATTTATTTGGATATTTAAAATATAGTAGAAAAAATAACAAAATGAGTATGTACGTTATATACGGTTTCCAAAAATGAAAAGCAAAAACGTACTACTCACACAAACACAATATGTATAATGGCACTAAAAACACCTCCCCGGCAGCGGCACCAAAATGATAGTAGTAAAAATACGCTTTTAGGAAAAGACGTATAATAGGCAAGTATTAAGTTATACGATTTAGGAAAACCGTAAAACCGATAATAGCGAGTTCGTTCTCGGAGGAGGTGTGTAAATTAGGTACCAATTATATAAAAATCAAGTTTGGATTAGTGTCGTTTTTGGGTTTAAAGAGAGAAAATTAAATCACGAGCTACACTACGATTAAACTACGACGAGTGACGTAAAACGTGAAGTAAATACGTAAAACGCGACGAAAATAAAAAATTTAAGCTAAAAACAATTTAAAAAGTAAAACTAAGTCTAAAATAATATAAATAAGAATAAAAAACAATAAATAAATTTTAAAACCTTTTATTAATTAAATATTCAATTTTAAATGCTAATTAAAGCCCTAAAATTAAATATAATTAACAAAAAGACCAAAATATTATTTTATCAAACAAATATCTTACTTATATTAATTAAACACTAAAAAGTATTTTTCTTAAAATTTTGAAACTATTTTTCAATTTTTTTAAAAGCTAAAAACACTTTTTAAACTAAAATAATGATTAAAAATAATAAAATAATGAGAAAATTAATTTTTCTTTTTGAAAAATCCTAAAACACTTAACTTAACAGTAGAAAAATGGAAAAAGTTGAAAAAAGTAATTTTTACCCTAATAAGACAAAAACAAAATATTTAAAAACCTATTTTAACTCAAATTAATTCAAAAAAATAATTAAATAATGGTAAAAATGAAATTTCTCTTCTAAAAATCTTAAAATACTTAACTGAAAATAGGAAAATTGAAAAAAAAACAAGACTTTTTACCACTAAAAGACAAAAACAGTTTATAATAAAACTAATAAAAACTTAAAATTAATTCTAAAAACATTAAAATAAAAAGAAAATAAAAACTAACTTTTCTAAAAAAATAAATTACTGAAACTATAAAAAATGAAAAATGTAAAAAAAACAATGACTTTTTGCCACTAAAGACAAAAAACACCCAATTTGATAGTGACAGGTCTGTGGACTTTGTCTTTTTGCTAAGCAGTGGGTAACTTAACACTAGCAGTGGGAACTTTTTCCCACTACTTGATCTCAGAAACAAAAATGGACGATTTGTGAGCTTGTTAGTTGGTGTTTTTGGAAACCAAAGACACCCTCACACTCAGTGGAGTGTGAGGAGTCAAGATAAGCAATAAAACACATAGACTTAAGACAAAAATCACACAAAATAAGCTAATGACAGTTACTGATGAATCAATATGGGGTCTGGGCAACTTTGATGAACTTTTGTGCACTTAAGTGAATTTTAACAGCCAAAAACTACCAAGCAAGCATACCAAAGTCAAATCCAAGAACATATAAACCTATCTTAACATAACCTCTAACATATTTCAAGATTTCAAAATAAAACACTCAAAATCAAACCCTACAACAGCCTAATGAACATCTTATGCAGTTTTACCAAAATATAGAACTTGAAAACTCTATTTTCTACTAGCAAACTCAAATCAATCTACTGATACACCCTACCTCTAACTATTTGACTATGTTCAACTGGTTATTACCTACTTCTTTTATCATTCAATCCTGGTAATCCACACAACCAAACACACCTTAATCTGATAAATAAAGACCAATTATAGCAGATTGCATACAAATCAAAACAATCTTAATTCTAACAACTATAACATGCATATAATCACTAAATGAGCCTAAACAAAACATTAACATGCACTTAAACCACTTAATCAAAGTGAAACAGAGAGGCTCAAAACAAGTTCACTATATATCACATAAGTTTCATGTAAGGTGCAAAGAAGGTTCAAAGCTTATACCTGGCTGATGCCATCTCTTTGCCAACTTAAGGCCCATGTAGAGTCCAAAGAAAGCTTGTAGATACTCTTGGTTGTGGTTCTACAACAGAACCCAAGAGTATGCAATGTCTTCAAAAAGAATGAATGGAAAGAAATGGTGGTGAGACTACAACAGTCAAACACCACCACTTGTTGTTACCTGCTAATATGAAACAAGAACAAGCAAAGTGACACAACAAAAGCTAAGTCAGAAGCTTTTGTCAGAAGCTTGTGGCTTGGCGTTTGCTACAGTAAAAATGATAAAAAAAAAAACAGAAAACAAGATCTTTTGAGAAAAATCTTTTGGAGCCAAACTTTTGAAACCACTATGTAACCAACAGGAATTTAAACAAAAACTTATACTTTACTTGTGCTTGGTTTGTAACACCAAACACAATTAAGAACAAGTTTTGGATCTCGAAACTGATTTTTACCAAAAGAAAAATACTTTTGATCAAGAAAACGTTTTGATAAATTAAATTAATGAAACAAGAATTCAACTAAGAAAGCAGATAAAAGGGAACTTATAATTCATTGCAAGGTTTATAAAATTACTTTAACTAATTAATCTTAAAAGGTTTACAATAAAAATCTGGAACAAAAGCCCTATCACAAGTTGATAGGTGCTTATATAGCACTAGAAGAAACTATCTAGAATCCCTAAAACCCTAAATGATGAATCCCTGATTTGCCCTTGATGAGCTTGAATTTCTTCTTGGTCAAAATGGAGTCTTGTGATGCCTGTGGATTGACAGCTGTTACTTTTGATCTTGAACGTTTATAAACACCTTTGGGACAAAGGAATTGCTGAGAGGCGTTGATTCTCTGAATTTGTTGGGGTTTGTGGAAAGGGACGGGTCAGGGGACCATTGGAGGGGTCACATAGGTGCATGTGATGGGTTTCTGGGTGTTGGGGTTTGATTATCACACCCTTTATCAATGTTCTGGAAGAAATCAAGGAAAACCCCTTTAGTTTGGGGTTAATTTAGATTAGGGTTTATGTGGGATTTTTAGGTTGCTGATGATGAACAGGAAGTGATTAGCGCCAATTATATAACTAATTTAAACGATTTAAAAAGGTTTAGTTAGTATATAAAGGTGGTGAGTGGGAACTGACGTGGTGAGGTGATGTAGAGTGGGGATGGTGAGGTGGAAGGTTGTGGTTGGCTGGTGATGTTTAGTTGTCTGCCCCTTTTAGTCCTTATTGTTTCAAACATTGTTTAAACAAAGTCTTGGTAGTCCATAATGTATTTCCCTTTAATATAACTTTGAGGCACTTGTCATTTATGGCACAATTAATTTTGCAAACTTTATAAAAGGACCATAAATGCAAAATGAGCATTCTTCAAGGGCTTTCTTTGACATGTCTTCAATCTTTAAGGATCAATCTTGTACAAATGAATAATGGAGGGTCATTTGTGACAAGTCTTCCAAATTGAGGGACCAAACTTGACAAATCTTCAAACTTAAGGACTTGATTGGAAAATCATGATTCGGGTCCGGGTCTTTGTGCAGCTATGTTTCCCGTGTTCGTTTTTGCTTGATTCTTGTAATCTTTTTGTGAATTCACGATATCCGTACCAAAAATACACAATGAATAAACACAAGCATATTTTTGGGTATTTTATGATATTTTTAAGCGTTTTAAGCCCGATTTGAACGATGAGACTATGTATAAATGCAGTCTCATCAACGCCCCTATTGTGCCCCGTCTTATTTCCCAAAATAGGACTTTGTGTGTTCCTGAGTTTATATGTTGGTTGGAAATGATTGACCCACAAAATTATCAGAATGAATGATCGTTGGGTTTGTCAAAATCGAACCAATACTGACCCACAATATTTAATTAAACATTGCATACATTAAACACATCATACATACTTGATTTAGTACATGTGAATAAGTTAAAATATGTACAATTACAAGTAAATTCCAGTTCTGGGAAAACCTATACCAAAGTATTATGAAATACTAAACACAACTGGGATAATTTTCTTTTTTGACAATTGAACCATCAACTGAAATATAAAGTAAGATTTGATTATTTTCAAAAGATATAAAGATATGGGGCAAAAGATCATAATAAATATCAGTCATCAAGTGCAAATCTCTAAGTCGCGATGCTAAACAAATCTCTCTTGATCTGGAGCTGAAAGTAACCACATAAACTATTCAACAAAAATCAGCATGTGTCAGATGTTTATACAAATAGAACCCTCTGCCCTATAATCCTGTAGGTTGCAGCTGCATATTCTCGGTTTTTACTTCAGAATCTTTAAGCACGGAGAATACCAAGTTGATTGATGATCGTGCAGTATCTGGAAACAAGTACACCGTGGACTAACCAGTAAGAAAGAAGTGATTTTGGATATATCAACGATCCAACGTATATAACTATAGGAGCAAGAGACTTAGCCGCAACAACCAGCACGAAAGGTACACCCTTTAATTAGTCGATTAGCCACTTATTGGAGGTGGTGCAGTTGTGCATGAAGATATGATATTTGATATGCCCAATCAGATGCTAACTTTTTGTTATTATACAATGCTTTAAGTATCCTGAACAAAAATGTCATTAGTTAAAAAGTTGAGCGTTATCGGCAATTTTTAAACAAATATATCACTACAACTGGATATTACTGAGGTATGGTGATGGAAGTATATCTTTTGAACTTCAGAAGCCAAAGTTCTTAGAGATGAGAAATCAATTACACTGTGGTGAGCTTGGGCTATATATAGTCAAGACTCGCACCAGAGCTGTAGGGCTGCATAGACACACATATATCATGGTTAAAATGCAGTGGTGAAAGAGCAGTTAAATTTATTACAAGAGAAATAGTTTAATCTATTAGAGGTTGTGATAGATAAAGCAACATGAACATTTGTAAGCAACTTACCCTACCCTGTGATGGATGGAAGTTGAAGCAAGAGGGAAGACAAATTTCCGTCAACCCCGACGCCATCGCCACAATCAGACCTTGTACAGATAGCGGCCATTGATGAAGTTTTCCATTAATGTTATTTAAAATTGTATCTCCAGCAGTTATATATATTTTTGGGGTTAAATTTCTGTGTTCAGATGGCAATGGGTCATATCAGTGCCACTGGATACCACCAACATACTCTGAAACTTTACATGAGCTTAAAATATGATTACAGACTTTTGGCATTGTTTCAAATGCATCCTTGTCAAATCTATTTGCCATTTAATCCCAGCGTGCAGCTCAACAACATCACCACTACGTACATGGCAAAAACAGTATAGTTAGAACAAATCGTTGGTTCATTCGCTTGGTATATTTTTTATACTTACTTACGGTTTCCTATCTCCATTTTCTGGACAACTCCTTGGTTTTAGACGGGACTTTCGAATGACCGTATGTTGACCATCATTAAAAGCATTTTTGAGTTCTTGATCTTGAATCTTTACAACTTGAGCTTGATCCACTTTAATGACATTAGTAGGCCCCTGTCGAGTACCAAAGTAGACTTTGTCAGCACTTTCACAAGCCACTCCGATGTTATTAATTCTAGCTAGCATAGAACATACTATCACAATTTATCATTCATAATATAGGCGCATGCTTTTGTGTAGTAACACCATGTATATTAGCTTTAGTTTCTAAATCTATGATCATACAGAAAGCATCTACATCGCATATAGTTATTCTTCTAACAATATGTGAAATATATTGGATTTGGAGACTAACTTTAAGAGTAAATTTATGCCCATTAACTTAATAGTTCAAACCTCGTTTGTGATTAAAATTTGCCTAAATGCGACAGCGTACTGCATGTACAAAGCTACTAAAGCCGCCAGCTACATATGTACAGAAATGATGTTTAGTTACCTTAACCATATACTTGTATATTAAACCGTGGAAAATAATATATTGGCGCATAGAATAAATTGCGACATAAATATCAGTGATGTTGCTTTTTTTTGAAGAAACACACATGAAGTTTATAATTCAAACCTCGGCAAACCTGAAAGAGTGCGGTTGCAACTTTAATTGAAATGTTCAAATAAACAGGAATCCAAATGTACTACAGGAATAAATGCAGTTTATTTACAAATCAAGAATCTGATAAACAAAAGTTAATTTTCCTTTGAGTAGGTTTTGCGTCGCACATTGCAAATGGGGTAATCATGAGGGCAACAACTGTAGTGGTCATCACAGCAAGATGCACCTTCAATGGGCAGCATCCTCGTGCACATTAGCTATAGTACCCATAGATACCACCTCAAACTTGCACCGGCTTACCTGTACACATTGTAATCAACCCTTGTGGTCAAAATACTAATTTAAGCATGTTATGAAGAACTCAATACAATCAAGAAGTAGTGAATCTCAAAATTTAAATTATGGAAACTTTTAGAAAGTTTCTATGGTTTGCATACATTAGTATTGTAGGAAAGGTAGAATACAGGTATCTGGGAGGAAAGCAGGGTACATGACACACCACATAGAAATTTATGAGGTGACTATTGTAGCGAGAACCAAAACCGATAAAATGATTTTTCACATCTACCTAATTAAATTGTTTCAATTCTCTTTACTGTATTTGACATCAATTGGCAGTACCATTAATCTTTTACGTGTGTTTTTTTTCTGTTAACAGATTAGGGTAATTGTGAAATATATGCTGATATACATGACAAGTTTTCTAATTTAAATCTGATATGTTATGGTGTATGGTATATTAATCTTCTTTTGCTGTAGGATTTCATAACTAATGGTCTGGTCCAGTGGTTGAGGGTTGATTATCCTTGTTCAGTCCATAGAAATTAACTTAATGAAAACAAAGATGGGGTTCTACAAAATTGAAACAAAGAACAGTAATAGTTTCAGCAGGAATAACTTAATGATAAAACTTATTTCACCTTAATCACTTGTGTATTGAAACCCATGTGTTTTGTCGTTTCCTCGATTTTAGACATGACGTCTTTAGCAGAACACAATGAAGCAAAAGTTTTTTCCTTTTTACAACACCCTGTTATGCAGTAATATAGAACAGATTAGTACTACTTTTGCACTTGCTGGTTGAAAAATATATTTTTTTTATTTTTAAGCAGACATTGTTCTCGGGGCACGACTAAAGGAACTTTTAAATACCTTTTGCTTCTCACACATATTTTTCTAAACTAAGACTATGTGACCTAGATATTAGCTCAAATGCATTGATAGATCCATGTTTTTCTTTCTTTTCTGTAACAAGATGTTCTTGAAAACAGCCATTAACTGAAGTACGGACAGTAAATGAAGGTACAGAACATAACACAGCGTTCGACTGTAGTTTCCAATATGCATCAGCAATAGCTTTCCGATGTCTGTTATGTCCAAACGCAAAGCACATAAGAGCTGCAAAGTTAAATTAAGAGGCCAATTATATTTTGTGACACACAGTAATAGGAATAATATGCTTGTAACAGCCCCAACCTGCCAAATTTAATCACATGTCTTTATAAGACAGTCCAGAAATTAAATTAAATATTATATGTGAAAATGAATATGTCGAGTAAATATACCTTGCCCAAATAGGAATCGCAGTAGCGGTTGAATATCTCAGATAAATCATAAAGGTATTTACACAAATTATGTGGCAAGGCAGGAAAGCAAGACTCTTGGAGAACCTGAAAAAGGAAATTTAGATTATTAATACAATAATATAAATTAGATTATCAATCCCAGAAACTACGCGTTATAACTTCAAGGGAAAAAGCTATAGATGCTTAATGCACTTTCAAAAATGACCCATTCTACATAGTGTACTTTTTTTATTGTCATTCTACGTATTGTACTCTAACTTTGTTTTCATTATACATACCTCCGTGGAAATGATACATGATAAAGATAGTGGTTCCGTCAGTTTTCCAAATGAAGCAATCACTTTTTTTGCATTATGATACTTGAAATGCGGATATCAAACACACCAGCTTGCAGACGAAACTGATCCAAAACACATGCATCACAATGAAACTAACGACCTAAACTAAAACATGTAAATGTAACTGATGGAACCACTGTCTTCGAATTCGCATGTATCATTTCCACGGAAGGTATGTATAATGAAAACGAAGTTAGAGTATAATATGCAGAATGACAATAAAAAAAGTAGAGTATGTAGAATGAGTTATTTTTTAAAGTACATTAAGCATTTATGGCTTTTCCCTAACTTCAAATAAGATTTTGTATATTCAAAGTAGTAAAAGTTCATTGAGATATTTGCCTTGCCTCAGTTAAATTGAGCATGTAGAATCCCAACTCACGTTCTTCACCTTTCTTCAATATGTCATCTGTATTCGATATCCACTTTGAAGCCTGTTGCAAACAGTCAGGGCCGATATGAGAAAGTTGTAACAACAAGAAAGCCAAAAATTGGGGCAAACACGAGAAAGATGTAACAACATTGGGGTTTACGTTTATCTAATGACTTCTCGAAAATCTTTGATATAGGGATTCACTTAATCCTGATATTAAAAGAAACATTCCTGTTTAAAGAGTTATGGTTAATTGGGAATCTGGGATAAAATGCAACATATCAAACAGACCTTGTAAAAAACAATGAACACTGGTATTTTACAGGGTCTGTTTGGATGTTCTATGAATACCTATAGTTCAAAAACATGCTATTCAAAAGGCCATCAACACTGGGTAAGCATACCTATAGTTCAGTTCATGCTAAAAATTATGAAGAACGTACTTGGTTAGGTAATTGTTATAAATTATTAGCAAAACATGGATAAACAGAAACTTAATTTACCGAATTAGTTTAATACGCAGTACAATACTTTTTATTTTCCAGCATTCACTCCAGGTGAATTTTGATCTATTACTACTAGACCCATTTCATTTTAACCTATATTGTTTTTATTTTACCAGTTCAATTAGTTAGAGATAAAACATAACCTGACCCGGCTCAATCATAAATGGATCAAAAATGCTACCTCGAAGGCTCAAATTACATTTGAACCCTGTTATGCAGCAAAATTACGTTCATGTGCATGTATTGAAACTGAAGAACAGCACATATCGCAAGACTTTGTGATTTCGGGCCTAAAGGACTAAGGGATGGTTATTTTGGGCCTAAAGAACAGCACATATCGCAAGACTTTGTGATTTCGGGCCTAAAGGACTAAGGGATGGTTATTTATTTTTGCCTACATGTTACGTGTCACCCTAAATCACTCATGGCGTTCCACGAATGAACGGCATGCCATGTTTGAATCATCTTTCTAAGCCTTGTGACTTGGCAGCTTAAGACACCTGATGTAGTCAATTCCACTCGATGAGTATCATGAGTTTCATAACAGCTAGAGAAACTCAAAATGAGTTGCATCGGGAATACCTAGCTATCATAGTGTTTAAGTGCAAGTCTGACTCTTGGGTTCTACAAGTCAAATCAAACTATACCTACAAAGTGTCGCTTGTAGTTTAGCTAGTGTAGACCCCTGACGCGGAGCCCATAATGAAACACGTCAGTGTAGACGCCCATTAAAAAATTCTATAGAGTCCACATGAAAATTAATAAAAACACATTAGTTTAAACCATTGGATCGAGTCGACAACATATGAACAACCAATAAATTTAGCAAGCTTCTCTTTATGTTACTACTGATGTTATAATATGATTAAAAAATATATGTTATGCCTTCATTTAGATATTGCATTTCTGCCTTTTTAAGATGTCTAAAAGAACCATGGTCGAAGATCCCCTGTAGCTAAGCAATCTCAAGCCAGAAAGAAGCCTTTCTGGTGTACCTACTTTACCTTCTTTCTTGGAAAGCTCATACACTGAACCATGTGAAAAGGTATCCAATCGGTCACATTAAGAAAATCAAAGATAAATAAATAGTGAAATAAAATAGCGAAAACAGGTTTCGTTTACAATACAATATATTTGCTTTTAATATTCTCCGTATAGTGACCCAGTCTCATTTCCACATTCGTAACCGTTTAAAGCATGTCTAACCACGTGATATATGGATAAACATAAACCTATTTCTAGAATATCGACATATGCTTAGTAATTAATACTCCTCGAATTTGTGTAATCTACTTCGACTGGATTACTATACAAAAAATAAATCCTTTGCAAACCTGCAGTTAAAGAATACCTTTTTAACCGTGGCTACATATTCAGGAGCAGCAAAACCATTTGCTCCCACAACCCTTGTTGAAACATGTATGTTATCTCCTGCTCAACTGTTTCTTGCTAACCCAAAATCTGAAAGCCTTGTGTTAAGTTCCTACAGACATCAAGAGAATATGGCAACATCAGTCACATATGCGAGTAGGACTTCAAAATGATTGTGTGATTTATAATATCCACAATAAATTAATTAGTTCTAGCAAACCAGTTACGGAGATAAAGAAAGAAAGAAATTTATAAAACCTGAAGCATGGTAAACTGCTTTTGGCACCTTGGAATTCAAGCTCCAAGACTTTCTGCAAAAAAACATATCAAGGTTATCAAAAGGGCATAAGTAGTTATGTAGCCATTAAGGCGGATATAAAGAATAAAGTTATCAAAGGTAATATGGAAAACATAATGATCTACCATGAGATGTTACACTAATAACGCTGATTTACACCCCCTTCTTATTACGGTCGTGTTTCGGAATGCGCATAAAAACTACTAATGCTATTAGAGATAAGCAAAATCATTTCTTTACATGTGCAACGCTTGATTTGTGCCTGGTAAACATCGTAAGGAATCTGGTATTATCATCTGTGACTTGGTGTATGTGGTTGTGTGGATTCGCATTTCGGAAGTGAGTATCTGATATTAAACCATCAAATTACAAAATCAACTCCAAAGTTATGTTTTGCAATGTTTTTGGCTGCTTCTTGTGACCTACTGCTACCACTTTCCTGCAAAGACCAAGACAGATGTGTAATAGCCCTCAAGTCTGTTTGAGGCAGAGTCTACGTTTTCCAATTGAACTATTAGGGGCCGTTTGGTTGAAGATTTTAAAATTAAAATTCTGTAATTCTAATATCTAGTAAATTAGAATTTCCAAGAATTTAAAATTCTATAATTTAAAATGCTTAATTCTGTTTGGTTGACAAAAGTTTGTAATAGTTTTAACGAATAAATTTTTTTCAGACAAATTTTTTTATTTAAAAGAGTAAAAATAAAATGTTCACTTTTTATATAAATTTTATAAAAAAAATTTATAGAATGCTTTTATAAAATTTATATAAATTATAAAAAACATTCTATAAAATTTATAAAAAGAGTTATAAATTTTTTATTTAATCTTATAAAATTTTTATAAAAAGATCATTAAATTTTATAAAAAAATTATGTAAATTTTATAAAAAAAATTCATTAAATTTTATAAAAAGTTTATATAACCTTTTATAAAAAATTTATATAAGTTTTATAAAAATATTTATATAAATCTTATAAAAATTTCTTAAGAATTAAAAATCGAATTTTAACTTTTTATATATATTTTATAAAAAAATTTATATAGTTTTTTTAAAAAAAAATTATAAATTTTTTTTATAAATTTTATAAAAAATTTATTTAAAGTTTATAAAAAATTTATAAAAAGTTTATATAAAGTTTATAAAAATTTTATATAAATTTTATAAAAATTAAATAAACTTTATAAAAACTTATATAAATTTTTAAAAAAAAATTATAATTTTATAAAAAATTTCAATAATTTTTTATAGAATTTATATAAATTTTGTACAAAAAATCCTATAAATTTTATTAAAAATTTCTATAAATTTTATAAAAGAATTTCTATAAATTTTTAATATAAATTTTATTTTTGTTATTTAAAAGAGTAAAAACCGAAAAAATAATTTTTATATAAATTTTTTAAATTTTATAGTTTTTTATATAAACATAAATACCCGAATAAAAATTATTAGAAAAAAAGTTTATAAAATAAAATTTTCAAGTAAATTAAAATTCCTCACTTTTTGGAGTAATTTCAATATCCTTCGTTTTGGGAATTCGGGGAATTTAAAATTCCTTCGTTAGTCATACCAAACATAATATTTGAGGGAAATTAAAATGTCAAAATTTTGAATATCCCCCAATATCCTCCAATATGCCCCAACCAAACGGCACCTTAAAGTTATTGAAGTTTTATGTTCAGATTCTTCAATTTGCTTCAATAATGTAACACCCCATTTTGGTAAATGGAATATCACGCGTGATTATGGCGTGTAATTAAAGCATACAAGGTAAATATCTTAAAACATTAAATTACCATGAAAGGAAATACCAGAAACAAACATCGGTACCCCAAGTATAAGCTCATCACACACAAACATAAGTACTGTAAAGGAAAAGGATTAAACAATGTCCAAAGAAATAAGTAGCAAAATGTATGATGAAATACATAAAGTAGAGAAGGTTAGATAGCTTCTAATCCATATGCACGTACGCTTAAAGTCTACGAGCGCTCTTGAGTACCTGCGTTTGGGAACATGAAAGGAAAACGGCTGAGCATAACGCTCAGTGCACGGATATACAAGTATAGCATGAAATAACATAAGCATAAAGACTAATAGCAGCGGAAAAGTATAAGTCCTAAGTAACCTGGAATCATTTCATAAAACTGGTTTTATAGTTTGAAAAGACTTATGTTTCTATGTAAAACCTGTATTAATTAGCCTGATGGTCTACGGAATCTTAGGATTTGGTAAACTATGGATTGATCTATTGATTTAATGGTGGAGATGGGGAAGAAGGAGATGAGGGTATAGAGAGAGAAAGGAGAGAGAAGAAAGATAGAGAGAGAAAGTAATTTGATAAATGAAAAATATGAGAATGAAAGAACCACCCCTCCTAACATGCTAGGAGGGGGTATATATAGCTCACTCTACATGTGGGCTATATGGACTATATTGTTTACAAATGGATCACGAGCCCAATACTAGAATATATCTTTGGAGTGAACGATCCTTTCTAAATACGTAAAAACGTATTTCCAACAATCTCCCCCTAAGGGAGGTGATAACTGGATTTTTGCCCGTATAAAAATTAAAGTTCGAGTTCGTGTTCTCGGTATCTTAACGAATTGATCTAGGCTTCCTAAGTGACTCAGTCGTTCTTTGGTGAAAAAGAATATTTTGGTTGTTTTTAAAATAAAAGGGCGAAACTTTAAAGTAAAAGTGCTCTTAAAGTAAATCTAAGTCTAATTAAAATAAGGGTGCAAGTATTTAAAGCGAGACTGAAATTAAAGGGCACTAAAGTAAAGACGAAAACTTAAATCTATCTAAGGCAAACTTAAAACGCGACTAAAACTTAAGCTAAAGCAAAACTAAAATAAAGCTAAGGCAAATAATCTTAAAGTGCAATTAAATAAAAGGCGGGAAAAATAAAGCTTGAAAATAAAAATCAAAGACAAAAGGTAATAAGAACCTGAATACAGCTCATTCGGAATTATCCTTCGTTTGGAACAATCACTCGTCCGGAATGTCACCTTCGGTTGGAATGATTCTTCTTCGCTCGGAATATTACCAAAATCCTTGATCCGGAACAAATTGATCTGAATATGACACTTATCCAAAACAATCCTTCGTTCGGAACTTTACTGATTCGGAAGTTCTAAATTGTGCCTTGATTCGGAAGTTTTTGGTCACCCTTGATTCGGAAGATTTCGAATGAAGCCTCCTTGATTCGGAAGTTTAAAACTTCCGAATGAACACTGCTTGATCCGGAACTTGACCTTGAATCGGAAGTTTATTCGGAACTTTTAAGTTCCGAATGAACAGCCCTTGGTTCGGAACTTTGGAAATTTCCGAAGGAATGATCACTGATCCGGAACTTTTGGAGTTCCGAATGAATTGCTTGATCCGGAACTTTTGAGTTCCGAATGAAGCTTTTCTGGTTCGGAACTTTTGAGTTCCGAATGAATGACTCTTGAGTCGGAAGTTTTTCCTTCGTCCGGAACTTTGAATGTTCCGGATGAACAAAGCTTGACTCGGAAGTTTTGCTGAGCCTAAAACTTCCGGATGAAACCCTTGACTCGGAACTTTGAAGTTCCGAATGAAGCCTTCCCTCCTTGCCTTGGCTCGGAACTTTTCCTGATAAGATCAGAAACACAACAAACTCCCCCGAAGAACAAGGGATTACAGAAACAGCAGATCCAAGCACAAATTCAACCAAAATAAACACAAACGATTCCATAAACCTATCTTCGAATCAACAGTAAACAATATTAAACACTTTAAATAAATAAAGTAAACAAATTTAACCACAATAATTGAAAACCCACTTGGATCAAAATAAAAGCATAAGCATGAACATAAACATAAACACATAAATCAAAGATTAAGAAAGGTAGATAAGAGATTGACAAGATAAAGTAAAGATTGACAATAATTAAATGAAACTTACTTGAAATTAAATGAATTTAAGGTGCAAGACAAGGTATTTAAATTTGACAAGAAATTAAATGACAAGGTAAGTAAATGGTGGAAGAGCTAATTGTCACACTTAGCCAACAACAAAGAAAAGTAATCAAGCCTAATCTATTTATAGGGGAGGATTAAGGAAGCTTCCTCCCCTCTTTCCTTTTCTCTTAATTGCGTCATTAAGTCCCTCCTTCTTTTAATCTTCATTAATTGCATACTTAGTCCTTTTCTTCTAATCTTCTTTAAATTTGGACTTAAGGGACTTTTGGCTTCGGGATTTCTTTGAACTCGTCTTTAAATTCTTCAATAAAATAGACTTGAATTCTTCGGCTTTTGATAAACTTCCGTCTTTTGACTTTTTCTTCGATAAATCTTCAGAATTGGTCTTGGACTTCCGTTTTTTTTTGCACTCTTGACTTCGTCTTTCATTTTTTTCTTCAATAAAAAGTCCGTAAATGCCCGTGAATTCCCGTGTTTTCTCCACTTTTCACCTTTTCGTCCTAAATCACAACAAAAACACAAACCACGCATAATTCCGACATAAAAGACATAATATACACGTTTTGGTCCGGTTATTATTGTAATTAAGTGGTAGAAAAGATGGGTGTTTACACACCTATCAAATCCCCTACACTTGACCATTGCAATGTCCTCATGCAATGCATTGGTTACAAAGCAAGATTACACTTTTCACCATAATTAATCCACGTTGGCCTTTATTAAAGAGATAAAAAATTAAAAACATACATAATAAAGAAATCAAAAGCATACCTTGGGTTTTGGAAATGTTATGAATAATCATCATCCTCAAGTTTTCACTTTCTCCAAACCAAGCTTAAAAACGAGATCATTGTTATTATAAGTTAGTAAACTATCACGAACTCATGTGGGCCAATTATTCACTTAGACTCCCTTATTCCTAGGTGTATCTCTTATATTTTATTGTTGTCTTGAATGATCACGAGGATGCATTTTTGACTTATTTTGATAGTTATTTAGTCTGAAAATAAAGTGAACGATTTAATCAATAGTTAGCTAAAGGACCAAATCTTTTAAAACTGCTTCTCGGGACCTCATAAAGTTCATATCTTGGCATAACTCGCTTCGCGATTTGAGACCTTTCTCAGACCGATATTTGGCAGCGACTTCATACTTCAAATCTTGAGAGACGTTCATGAAATAATGGTCTTCTCTTCATAAAGGAATTTCTTCACTTGAGGTTTTGAGAGATTCATACTTGGACCACGACTTCTTCATTTTTCTCCAATCTTTATTTTGGACTTTGATATACAACGATCCGCCTCCTTTTATGACTTGGATCTATTTATCCTCATACTTTGTTAGGGTCTTTTCGGATACACTTCTCCATGACTTTTGGGGAGTTTTGCTTTACGTCGTGTGTCTCGATCCTTCATATTGATTTTCGATAAATGATTCTTCACATCACTTTGGATCTTTAGCAACAAAATATAGCCCTCATGCCTTGTTAGGGCCTTTTTGGACTCGCCAATCTTCGCGTCCCGCTTCACTAAGTTATGCCTTGGCTATGAACTCTAATCCATACCGAGCAACTTTTAAACGATCTGGGGCTAGAAGCTAAGTAACTTTTCAAATCGTACAACCTTATTTATTAGTAGATAAATTATTAGCAAGCGATGGGAGAATAGGCTCATAATTAACTCACATAAATTCACGAAAGAATACCGAACTTATAATTGGCTCTATCATCTCTCGTTCTCCACAGTTTAAAATCTCAAGTAATGAGACTCGTGGATACTTAGCCTATTAAATCAAAGTTTTGGGTTTTCGAGTCGCCTATAGGATCTTGCAAATTCTTAGACTTTTTTAGAAATCGCGTTTTACAGTTCCCTTGATAAACGACTCTCTAGGATCAATTATAGGAACTTGCGAAAAGTTCTTGTTCTTAACCCGTGAGAGTTAAGACTTTCGCGTTTTATAGCTCCCTATATAAAAGCCTAGCAAAACTTGACTTAAACACGTTAAGGATACTAGCTAGAGTAACTTAGATAAGTAACTCGGGTTGAGTCAAAAGATTCACAACGTTTTGAAAATTAAAACCACTTATTTAAACAATTATTCTAATAAGGAAAGAAAATAACTATACAAAGGGAAAAACTAATAGGCCAAAATAAATCAAAAATTTTGAAAAATGTCGAAAAATTGATTTTTCGGTTAAAATGAGGACAAATACAAGGAAAAGACCACTTAACTTCGATAGAAGTCCCCCCTACACTTAAGATAAACATTGTCCTCAATGTTTAAGCATGTGGGAGTAAACTCCCATACACTTATGACATTGTGCACGTTGTTTAAATCTCGCTAAGGAAAAGACAACTAAAGAGATTCCTATTTTAATATATAAAATAGTGAATCGAAAAGAGTTTAGGATAGAACCGGGAAGAAGTAGAACACGGAATCACGGGTTGTCAAGAATCATCAAGAGTGGATCATTGAAGCTCGAATCCCTGATTAAGAAGTGAGGAGAGGAAATAGCAAACCAAAGGGTCCTCCCTACACTTATGATAAAGAAAGCGAAAAGATAGATGCATGGGTTGCCTCCCAAGAAGCGCTTGGTTTTTGTTTACCGAGTCGTGAGCCTGACTCGACCTTGATCATCAACGGAAGAAGCATAAAACATATCCACCAGGATCGAAAACGTAGTTTTCATCGAGCAAATAACACAAGCTTAAGGCGAACAAGGCAAGCCATAGAAGAGTAGGCAAGGTTCCCTTAAGCAGCGATGGAGCACGGTAGAAGCAAGGGTGAAGTGGTGCAAGCATGTCTTTAAAATTTCCAAAGATTTTTCCTTTTATTTCATCAGGTGGATACTGAGATGGCTTAAAGACTTCAATACCGGGATCGAACACCTTTTCCTTTAGGGGAAAATAGCACTCCGGCTCAGCCGAGTGTGAAGAAGATCCGCAAAGAAGCACAACCTCGTCCGCAGAAGGGGGACAAAGAGGTGTTAAATCATAGGTGCAACGGATTTTGGTGTCAACCGGTTTCTTCTCCTTTGACAGAATGTTCTTCAAATCCAAAGTAGGATCAAGACGATAATCTTCAAAGTCATAAGGAGGAGCATCACTCTCATGAGGGAAGTAAGTGTTGAGAAATTCAGAGAAATCTTCCTCAAATGAGTAATCGTCCAAAGTAGGATCAAGTGATGGCGGAGGATCTTCATCATGTGAAGAATCGCTCGAAAGAGTATCAGCCTCATCAAAATCATCGAAAGTGGGCAGCTCGGGATACTCAGAAGTACAATCATCAAAATCATCCGAATCTGAGCTAGAATCATCATCATCATAAGCATCAAAGACCGGTGGAGAATCATAAATGGGAGAAGCGTCCAAAGTGGAGTGAGAATCATCCACATTATCTTCAAAGAGTGGATTATCGATAGAAGAATCGAATAGAGGATTGTCATAGACGGTAAAGTCATCGAGCACATTAATCATATTCACTGATTCTCGGCCTCCAAAGGATTTGTCTGTAGGCGTCCCCATTTTGAAATTTTGTGAGGCATTCCCGACTCTTAAGATTAACTCACCTTCGGCCACATCTACTAAAGCACGTCCGGATCTCAAAAATGGCCGACCAAGTATTAAAGGAATACGAGGGTCCATTTCATAATCAACTACGACAAAATCGACCGGGAAAGTAAATGCGCCAACTTGAATGAATACGTCTTCGGCTATACCAACGGGGTAAGCGAGAGTGCGATTAGCAAGTTCGAGAGTCATCTTTGTTGGAATGAGATCGGGTAATGATAGTGTTTTCCAAACACTCAAAGGCATCAGATTAATACTAGCCCTGAGATCAGCAAGGGCAGTAAATTCTTCAGTTTTGTTGAACACGCAAGGCAACACAAAACGACCGGGATCCCCTAGCTTTTCTGGAAGTTCTTTAAGAATAACTGCAGAGCAGTTTTCATTTAAGCGTGTGTTGGCGAGTTCAATCAGCTTCTCCTTCTTGTTAAGCAATTCCTTAAATGCTTTAACAAATTTGGGCATGTGGACAAGTGCTTCAAGAAAACTAATGCTGAAGCCCATTTGAGAAATCATATTGATATATTTTGTTATTTGAGAGTCCTCCTTTGTTAGATCATTGGTCTTGCCTATGCGAGAAGGGTATGGGATTCTGGGTTTATAGGCGGAAGGTAAAGGTGTAGTTGGTAAAGGTTGAGATGTTGAAGGGTCCTTCCGAGATACATCGTCATGACGAGGCGGAGACGGTAATGGTGCACTAATACTAGGTGTAGGAGGAGTAGGGATACATGGTGGTGGAGGAGGTGTAGATGATGGGGGTGGGATTGATGGTCCTACGATGGTGACTCCACTACGAGTAGTAATAGCACTCACATTAGCTCGCGGATTAGTGACGGTGTTTGAAGGTAGAGAACCCGAAGAAGAAGAAGGTTGAGCTTCGGGCAAGAAACTAGCCAATAGAGTCTTTAATTCAGTCGTTTGAGTGATGAAGGAGGATTGAATATTATCACGAACCTCGGTTCTGATGTCATTACCTTGCTTCAGGATATCTCCTTTCAAATTGATTATTTGGCTCTGTAGATTCTTGGTTTGCTCACCTTGAGTTCTCATGATGGCGTCAACATCGGGATTAATGGGTGGGTGTTGTTGGGCGGGTGGGTTATAAGGATTAGAAGCTCTTGGTGGGATTTGGTTGCTTCGGTTGTAGTTGGTGGCGGGGTTTTGGTTTTGAGGAGAAAAAACGGGTGAAAGGTAATTGTTGGATTGATAACTCAGCAGATTTCTATCCCCTTGTTGTCTAGCTTGGTAATTTTCCGGTGAATAATTACCGTAAGCTGCATACACATTTTCCGGATTTCCTTGAGTCGAAGGACAATCGGTGTATGGGTGAGGACCGCCACATGTTTCACAAGGATTAGCAAGCGCTTTAACTTGTTGTTGTTGTTGGTTTGAAGCGAGAAGCGTAATACTTTTGCTCATTTCGGCCATCATGCGGGTGAGTTCGGTCATCTCAGGGTTTGCTGAGGTGGAAGAAACAATGACTCTCGGGTTGTTCCTAGAAGAAGCAGAGGAATCCCAGTTCTTGTGATGAGTAGTCATGTTCTCTATTAGCTCTCTACACTCCTCGGGTCTCCTTTTCATGAATGTGCCACCGGCGGCTGCATTGATCGTATCACGATCTCGAAAAGTCAAACCGTTGTAGAAAGTGTCAATCAATGTTACTGGAAGCATGTTGTGGTTTGGACATCTATCGATCAAGACATTATATCTCTCCCAAGCATCAAAAAGAGATTCATCAGGGTCTTGCATGAAACCGCTGATCTGATTGCGAAGGCTTGTGACCATGGATGGTGGAAAGTAGCGCGACAAAAAGCGTTGAGTCATATCATCCCAAGTGTGAATAGAATTCTTCGGGAGACGATCAAACCATTTCTCGGCATGATGCGATAAAGTATGTGGGAAGAGTTGTAGGCGAAGAACATCCATTGTGGCCCCAGGCAACTTCATGCTTTGGGTAATTGTAATGAACTTGTCGAGGTGTTTGTTGGCATCATCATCAGGCAATCCACGGAATGGGTTTGTTTGCACTTGCTGAATCATGTGGTGCTTCAACGAAAACTCAGGAGCGTTGATTTGCATCGGCGCAATCGGTCCTCCTCGTCCAAACATTGTTGGTTGACAAAGTTCCTCCATGGTCCGAAGATCGGGCTGTGGAAGAGCATTGTTGTTATTATTATTATTATTGAGGTTCGGTGGAATGTTGTAATTCTAATATCTAGTAAATTAGAATTCCCAAGAATTTAAAATTCTAGAATTTAAATGCCTAATCCCGTTTGGTTGACAAAAGTTTGTAATAGTTTTAACGAATAAATTTTTTTCAGACAAATTTTTTATTTAAAAGAGTAAAAATAAAATGTTCACTTTTTATATAAATTTTATAAAAAGAATTTATAGAATGTTTTTATAAAATTTATATAAATTATAAAAAACATTCTATAAAATTTATAAAAAGAGTTATAAATTTTTTATATAATCTTATAAATTTTTTATAAAAAGATCATTAAATTTTATAAAAAAATTATGTAAATTTTATAAAAAAAATTCATTAAATTTTATAAAAAGTTTATATAACCTTTTATAAAAAATTTATAAAAAATTTATATAAGTTTTATAAAAATATTTATATAAATCTTATAAAAATTTATTAAGAATTAAAAATCGAATTTTAACTTTTTATATATATTTTATAAAAAAATTTATATAGTTTTTTTTAAAAAAAATTATAAATCTTTTTTATAAATTTTATAAAAAATTTATTTAAAGTTTATAAAAAATTTATAAAAAGTTTATATAAAGTTTATAAAAATTTTATATAAATTTTATAAAAATTAAATAAACTTTATAAAAACTTATATAAATTTTTTTTTAAAAAAATTATAATTTTATAAAAAATTTCAATAATTTTTTATAGAATTTATATAAATTTTGTACAAACATCCTATAAATTTTATTAAAAATTTCTACAAATTTTATAAAAGAATCTCTATAAATTTTTAATATAAATTTTATTTTTGTTATTTAAAAGAGTAAAAACCGAAAAAATAATTTTTATATAAATTTTTTAAATTTTATAGTTTTTTATATAAACATAAAAACCCGAATAAAAATTATTAGAAAAAAAGTTTATAAAATAAAAATTTCAAGTAAATTAAAATTCCTCACTTTTTGGAGTAATTTCAATATCCTTCGTTTTGGGAATTCGGGGAATTTAAAATTACTTCGTTAGTCATACCAAACACAATATTTGGGGGAAATTAAAATGTCAAAATTTTGAATATCCCCCAATATCCTCCAATATGCCCCAACCAAACGGCACCTTAAAGTTATTGAAGTTTTATGTTCAGATTCTTCAATTTGCTTCAATAATGTAACACCCCATTTTGGTAAATAGAATATCACGCGTGATTATGGCGTGTAATTAAAGCATACAAGGTAAATATCTTAAAACATTAAATTACCATGAAAGGAAATACCAGAAACAAACATCGGTACCCCAAGTATAAGCTCATCACACACAAACATAAGTACTGTAAAGGAAAAGGATTAAACAATGTCCAAAGAAATAAGTAGCAAAATGTATGATGAAATACATAAAGTAGAGAAGGTTAGATAGCTTCTAATCCATATGCACGTACGCTTAAAGTCTACGAGCGCTCTTGAGTACCTGCGTTTGGGAACATGAAAGGAAAACGGCTGAGCATAACGCTCAGTGCACGGATATACAAGTATAGCATGAAATAACATAAGCATAAAGACTAATAGCACGGAAAAGTATAAGTCCTAAGTAACCTGGAATCATTTCATAAAACTGGTTTTATAATTTGAAAAGACTTATGTTTCTATGTAAAATCTGTATTAATTAGCCTGATGGTCTACGGAATCTTAGGATTTGGTAAACTATGGATTGATCTATTGATTTAATGGTGGAGATGGGGAAGAAGGAGATGAGGGTATAGAGAGAGAAAGGAGAGAGAAGAAAGATAGAGAGAGAAAGTAATTTGATAAATGAAAAATATGAGAATGAAAGAACCACCCCTCCTAACATGCTAGGAGGGGGTATATATAGCCCACCCTACATGTGGGCTATATGGACTATATTGTTTACAAATGGATCACGAGCCCAATACTAGAATATATCTTTGGAGTGACCGATCCTTTCTAAATACGTAAAAACGTATTTCCAACAATCTCCCCCTAAGGGAGGTGATAACTGGATTTTTGCCCGTATAAAAATTAAAGTTCGAGTTCGTGTTCTCGGTATCTTAACGAATTGATCTAGGCTTCCTAAGTGACTCAGTCGTTCTTTGGTGAAAAAGAATATTTTGGTTGTTTTAAAATAAAAGGGCGAAACTTTAAAGTAAAAGTGCTCTTAAAGTAAATCTAAGTCTAATTAAAATAAGGGTGCAAGTATTTAAAGCGAGACTGAAATTAAAGGGCACTAAGGTAAAGACGAAAACTTAAATCTATCTAAGGCAAACTTAAAACGCGACTAAAACTTAAGCTAAGGCAAAACTAAAATAAAGCTAAGGCAAATAATCTTAAAGTGCAATTAAATAAAAGGCAGGAAAAATAAAGCTTGAAAATAAAAATCAAAGACAAAAGGTAATAAGAACCTGAATACAGCTCATTCGGAATTATCCTTCGTTTGGAACAATCACTCGTCCGGAATGTCACCTTCGGTTGGAATGATTCTTCTTCGCTCGGAATATTACCAAAATCCTTGATCCGGAACAAATTGATCTGAATATGACACTTATCCAAAACAATCCTTCGTTCGGAACTTTACTGATTCGGAAGTTCTAAATTGTGCCTTGATTCGGAAGTTTTTGGTCACCCTTGATTCGGAAGATTCCGAATGAAGCCTCCTTGATTCGGAAGTTTAAAACTTCCGAATGAACACTGCTTGATCCGGAACTTGACCATGAATCGGAAGTTTATTCGGAACTTTTAAGTTCCGAATGAACAGCCCTTGGTTCGGAACTTTGGAAACTTCCGAATGAATGATCACTGATCCGGAACTTTTGGAGTTCCGAATGAATTGCTTGATCCGGAACTTTTGAGTTCCGAATGAAGCTTTTCTGGTTCGGAACTTTTGAGTTCCGAATGAATGACTCTTGAGTCGGAAGTTTTTCCTTCGTCCGGAACTTTGAATGTTCCGGATGAACAAAGCTTGACTCGGAAGTTTTGCTGAGCCTAAAACTTCCGGATGAAACCCTTGACTCGGAACTTTGAAGTTCCGAATGAAGCCTTCCCTCCTTGCCTTGGCTCGGAACTTTTCCTGAGAAGATCAGAAACACAACAAACTCCCCCGAAGAACAAGGGATTACAGAAACAACAGATTCAAGCACAAATTCAACCAAAATAAACACAAACGATTCAATAAACCTATCTTCGAATCAACAGTAAACAATATTAAACACTTTAAATCAATAAAGTAAACAAATTTAACCACAATAATTGAAAACCCACTTGGATCAAAATAAAAGCATAAGCATGAACATAAACATAAACACATAAATCAAAGATTAAGAAAGGTAGATAAGAGATTGACAAGATAAAGTAAAGATTGACAATAATTAAATGAAAACTTACTTGAAATTAAATGAATTTAAGGTGCAAGACAAGGTATTTAAATTTGACAAGAAATTAAATGACAAGGTAAGTAAATGGTGGAAGAGCTAATTGTCACACTTAGCCAACAACAAAGAAAAGTAATCAAGCCTAATCTATTTATAGGGAAGGATTAAGGAAGCTTCCTCCCCTCTTTCCTTTTCTCTTAATTGCGTCATTAAGTCCCTCCTTCTTTTAATCTTCATTATATGCATACTTAGTCCTTTTCTTCTAATCTTCTTTAAACTTGGACTTAAGGGACTTTTGGCTTCGGGATTTCTTTGAACTCGTCTTTAAATTCTTTAATAAAATAGACTTGAATTCTTCGGCTTTTGATAAACTTCCGTCTTTTGACTTTTTCTTCGATAAATCTTCAGAATTGGTCTTGGACTTCCGTTCTTTTTGCACTCTTGACTTCTTGACTTTGTCTTTCATTTTTTTCTTCAATAAAAAGTCCGTAAATGCCCGTGAATTCCCGTGTTTTCTCCACTTTTCACCTTTTCGTCCTAAATCACAACAAAAACACAAACCACGCATAATTCCGACATAAAAGACATAATATACACGTTTTGGTCCGGTTATTATTGTAATTAAATGGTAGAAAAGATGGGTGTTTACACACCTATCAGGAGGTCACTCCAAGTTACAATGTCCTAAATAGTCTAAAGCTCGTGAACTATGCTAATAATGATGTGACCGAGACTTTCCTTGGAAAAACGTTCCAACAATCTCTCCCTAAGGGAGGTCACACCATTTTACAAAATCTTAAACCTAGCATACTATGCTTGAGTCTTCGATCTTGTTCTTGTGAATATGCTTGATGTGATCTTTGACTTTAGTCTTGAGCATGTTTCCTTGCCTTGACCTTGTGCATTCATCACTTGTGAAATTTGCCTCTTCGTGACTTCATGTTCCACATACTTATACCTTTAAATTCTTGAAAGCTTCAGAGTTTGATACAGTAGAAGACTTGACCTTCAGACTTTCTTGAATTTGTTGAAGTACTAAGTGTATGTAGTACAAGCATGTGGTGACGACTTCTTCTGGATTATACACCGCAATGCCACCTTCTTGTTACGCTGCATAAGACAGTTAGCAACAAACCATATACACGGATGAAATGTCCTTGAACATTTCATTCTAATTCGGTAGCATTTTACCTCCGGTCGGTGAAGACCGTTGGACGATATTAAATATCGTACTTGTGGCAGGTAGTTTCAATGAAGAACCTCCTTGACAAGATTTCGCGGGTAAACCCGTTCTCTTTACTCGACCGTCCAAAGCTGACTGCGAACGTAAAGAGTGAATCATTTGGATAATATTATCCGCATGATTTGAAGCCGTCAATTCATGTTCCTGGAACAAGTGAAGTTCAATTAAGAACCGCACCATCGTTGCTTTCCAGTTGTCACGAGCTTGATTCGTATAGAATCTTGCAAGTTACCTACCAAGTGCTGTTTGATGTTAACACTAGAAGGATTTCCATTCGTCACTGTAAATACTTAATAGTATTACTCTGAATGTTCTGGCAAGATCACTAAGATATTGCGTAGAGGCCTGGAACGTGTTTAAATTCATTTAAGAGTTTAAACCACTGTTGCTTTCTAGTTATCACAAGTTTGATTCATAAAGAATCGCACAAGCACCTACCATGAGCTTTTTGACGTTCGCTCAAGAAGGATTTCCATCTTCATTGTAAATACTTTCATATTACTCGGATGTTCAGGCAAGATCATGAAGATTTTGCATAGGACTCTTAAGAACTTTCTTACTTTTCACAGTGTGTGAAGAAGCAAGTAAATATAAAAGTGTGTCCTAATGAGATATTTGATGATCTCAAATGGCTCTAGACTCGATCGTGCATTTTGGATTTTAGTGATCGGAGGCTGGAGAGGAGTGCCACCTTTTCAATACCAATTTATTCGGAGTGAATAAATCAATAGATAATGTGTTGTCTCCGTGTGATTAAAACAAATACCTTTTGAGAGATATTTGAGTTAGCTGGGAAGGGTTGTGCATTGCATCACTGGGTCCATGATGTCTTTCTTCAATATCAAGAATCATTAAAAATGATCTCAATAGCATATGAATTGACCCGGTTTCTGCCTAAGGTTGTAAGGAGGGCTTCTTTCTTTACACCCTTTATCTTTACAATTCTTTTTCATTCTTCAACCCCTTCAATGCTTACCAATACGTCATAACTAGCACCTTGTTGTGATTGTTCCAGTGCTAACTTAAGTACTTGGTCGGCATTCAGCTACGTTCACAATCTTTCTCCATCTTTCCTAAGGACTACTATTTCTAGCTATGGAATGTCCTTGGGAAGATTCCTCCGGTTCTAGAGAAATCATTGGACTTTAACCTATCCTACCATCCTTATGTCACCACAATCTTCACCGTCGTGAATAGAGATGTTTTGGGTAAGTGTATGTCACCATGAAATCCATTTTGAAGTGCAAATCCATTTTGTGCCCCCTTAACATATGCCACGATATCCGAAAACATTTTGCACATGTCGGGATGAGCTATCACGTTAAGTCAAACCCTTTATGATTGATCATATCCCATATTAAATCACATTTTCTCCCCCATATTAAAAATATTAACCCAATCGATGTTTTTAATATCAATTGATTTAATAGAATTTTAAGAAAATTTGGGAAGAAAAATGCAAATCCAATTATCTTCATGAATTACACAAGCTCCCCCTCAAATTAATGAGGGTGTGATGAAACGTAAATTAAATACCTTTTAAACACAAGTGTAAGGTATTTATCACGTGCAAAGATCATATATGATAATGAATTCACAAGATTAGCAATTTATGAGGTAGGACCTGAATGATGGAGAACATCATATGAAAGATTCACATGGTTCTTGTTCACGAATGTTGGTCACCTCGTCACGTATGAAGTTATCTCTTGACTCCATGTGTATGATTGATATCATTGTCTTGACACCAATATGTGAACTTGGCACTCTCGGCATCAAGGATTCTGAATGCTGGACAATTGCTCCCCCTCAATTGTTGACCCGTGTTCTATTGAAAGAGCTGTAGTCACCGTTTGAGTAGTCGCATCGTCAAGTATGTAGATATTAATTGCAACAAACTTTGGATTGTGGAGTTGATAACTTCGGATTTTGAAGACAAAGCTTTCCTGTGAAATGCTTGACTTCAATGTGAAAAGCGGGTTACTATCGAAAATAATAGCAAATCATTTTAAGCATGTTTTAAATCATTTAAACTTCTGCTCGAACTTTATTTACAACCCCGTGTCATTATTGAATGACATTTCTAGGTTCGTAAATATTATCAATTCCAGAAGACATGCTCTTTTTTTTATCAAAACATTTTGAACACACAATTTTGAAAGATTTAGAAAAATCTTTTGAAAAAATTCTTGAAAAATTGTGTTCCAAGTTTTGAAAAACAATTACTTGAGCTTAAGATGTTGAATATCTTACAAAACGAGCTCAAGTCCGAGAAGTTGTAAACTTCCCGTTGTTAAGGATAAGTTACCATCGGCGATAAACTTTCCTTTTATCTGAAGGACGAGTTCTAAGCTGACCTTTACTTAGAAGTCGTTTTCATGAGCTTGAAAACTTTGACTGTTTTAACGGAAAGCTCATGACCGAGAAAGGTTAGTTTCTCGTTATGAGGAAAAGTTCTCTTATTTAAAAGATACACTTTCCTTTCTGAGCTTAAAACTTCGAATGTTTTAAGACAAGCTCATGACCGAGAAAGGTGAATTTCTCGTTAAGAGGATAAGTTATCATAAAAGATAAACTTTCCTTTATTTTAAGTTCGAGTTACAGTCTGACATTTAACTGTAAGTCATTGTGCATGAGCTTAAAAACTTCGAATGTTTTTATTATTAGCTCATGCCCGAGAAAAATTAATTTCTCGTTGTAAGGATAAGTTTATCATCGGCGATAAACTTTCCTTTATTTGAAGAACGGGTCATCATCTGTTATTTAATGATGAGCCTTATACACGAGCTTAAAACCTTTGAATGGTTTTAACGTAAGCTCGTGTCCGAGAAAATTTAATTTCTCGTTAATGAGGATAAGTCATCATCGGGATGAACTTTCCTGTCTTTTGAGAGCGAGTTACAGTCTGTTATGTGACTGTAAGTCCTTGGTAAGCTTAACCATGAATCCCCTGAGACATTTGTTTCTCCGATATCTGCTTCTTGAGCAACCAAACTCTAAGAGTTTCCTTAGTTGAATGGTACACAACAATTGGACCGCTTCGTTCTATTGGAACATCAACTTTGGTACCTGCAATCTCATTAGGAATTTGCATGCTTTGACGTGGGTTAGCGATATCAATTATAGAAGCACATGGGGTTCACAGTTGGCTTTACTTGTGTCAGAGGCGACCTGAGTAGATGATTCACTTATCTTAGCTGGCAAACGTTTCCTTTTATAGAAAACCTTAAGTTTAGGCTTAAGTGAAGTATCATCTTTATCAGTTTCCTCCCTAGTAGTCTTAGTAGAATCGGAGACTATCCTAGTTAAAGGGCACTCGTTTCCTACAAGAGTGAAAGTTCTACCAGTGGGGCGCCACATTTTACCAAAGGGTTTGATTTTAGCTATCCACTGGGACTTAATTCTAACACGGGAGTTCACCTCATCAAGTAATTTCTTGATACAGGAATCATGATTGGCTCTAAAGACACATTTTCTACATGTTTTACAAGTAGCATATTTAATGTCCGAGTAATTCCTAGATGATTGGTCGATGCTCCTAGGAGATGACATGCTACGGTTAGCAGTGTTGGGTAATCTAGAAGGCATGTGACTAGGATTGACATTGCTATCTCTTACATGTGTCTTTTGCATAACTTCCCTTAGACCAGAATTATGGCCAACGTCATTTGAACTAGTTCTAGATGTGGTCTTGGTATTTTTAGGGAAACTAGAGGCAATCATGTGATTAGGCCTTGCCAAAGCTGTTTTGATCGCATTGGGCCTAGTTGCTGGAGTGACTGGTCTAGGAAGATGAACCAAATCAACTTGGGAGGCAAACCGCGGTCTCGAGGATTGTGGTCGCTCGGATCTAAATGCAGTAGGTTGTCTGACGAACTGATTTGTAGGCGGTTTCCCCAAGATTGATGGTTTTTCAAGCTTAGTGTCCACACTAGGTCCTTTACTTTTCCTTAACTCGTTTTTCAACGCGGCTATAGCAAAGACCTTTTCCTGTACTTGAGCCTTTAATGTCTCATTCTCTTTAAGCACTCTATCTTGGGATGCCAATTTAGACTCTAGTAAATGAATTTGTTTCAAAAGATTATCCTTTTCAGCTTTAGAATCTAAAACTTTTTGATCCAATTTTCTTTCAAGAACAACGTTTGACTTTTCAAGTTTTTCAAAGTATGTTTCAAATTTGTCCGTTTTCTTAGAAAATTCAAGTTTGGCATCCTCAAGATCTTTTGATTGTTGAGCTACAATCGTTTCGAGCTCTCTAGTCGTGGAATCAGAAGCAGTCAACGAAGCAGTTATAAAGCATTTATCATGATGTACTATAGCATTCTGAACAATCTCTCCCCCATTATGACTTACATCGGATGAATCAGAAGTGGTATTGCTATCACTCTTTTCCATCCCATGTTTGTCATAATTAGGTTCAGAATGCTCAATATGCGGCATATCATCAGCATATACATCATAAACAACATTACATTGTACCATGTTTGCCGGCTCTTCGTCATAAACGGGTAAGGTGTCATCAAGAGAGATCTCGTGAACATTCCCTAACGTGCCACTGATATAATGTTGTTCTCCTGATTCCGTGCTCTTGCCATCGTTATGCTCCAAGTTGTCAACCGTATGACCATTCTCCTCTTGCATCTGCGTCATTGATTCTTGTACTCCATTATCATACGCTTGCTGAAGTCGTGATCTTTGATAAATCGAAGATGAGACCGATGTCATGAGTTTCAATATTGTATCACGGAAAACTCGAAGCTCGGTATATGTATCTCGAAGAAATGACTGGCAAATCACTGAACTTTCAGACTTGATGATATTAAATTGGAGAAAAGGCGTGAGTTGGGTCACAAGAGTCTTAAATGCAAGTGCCGATGCAGAGTGATTGAAGTTTTCATTGTTGAGTTGCTCGGCGAGTTGGGTCAAAGTGGTGAATATTGAATCGATGAATATATGACGATCTTGTCCAAAGATGGTCACAAATTCGCTCCCTCCTTGAATCCTCGAAAGAGTGACAAGATGAGACTGAAGCATTTGAAATGAAGTGATGCCACTTTTTCTAACTTTGTTTTGCATTGAATGCGATTCTCCCTCATGAAAGTTCAAATTCAACGAATCCATTGTAGATTTGATGAAAATTGAAGGAAAAAATCTTGGTCTCGTCAAATAAATCTTGTCACGTCTTTTTGTCTCACCACTTTTATCACTATGTCACGTTTAGGTCTCGATAATACGACCGATGACACGACTCGATTTAATTTAGCAAAACACAAATAATTTAAAAGGTGAGGCCAATTGACAAATAATTTACTTACTATTCTTGTTATTAAGTAAAACGTTATTAAGTTTTCCTAACAATCTTAATGATAAAAATAAAAACGTTATTTAAAAAAAATGTTATTAAGTAAAACGTTATTGTGTTATTAAGTAAAATGTTATTTAATGGTATTTTAACTTGTACTCCTACTATTGTTAAAAAAATAAAATGTTTGCAGCTCAACTACACTTGAACCAAAATAAGGAAATGTGGCTTTGCCACAGACTCCCACACGTCTCTAAAACCCAACTCCTAGTTTCCTCCGCCCAAATAATATACCCCAACCTAATCTCTCTCTCTCACAACTTGTTTCCTCCGTCCTTTCAACTCTCTCTCTCTCTCCTCAACTGAACCAAGCTTCTCAAATCCTCCCTCAAATCATTCACATAATCACACAAACTTAACCAATACCAATCTCAATCCTCTTCTATCTCCAATCAACTCATGAATCAGCAAATGCACCTAGGTCTGATGATTAACCCACAAAGGAAGAAGTCTTGACTTCAAGATCTTTAATATAAGGTCTCGGGTAAGGTTATTGATCATCTAATCAGAGTCTTTCTATCATCTGTCGAGTCTTTCTTGTGATGTTTTTCTTTGATTTTTGTCTTCGATAACGATCTATGATGATCTATCTTTTTCGTGTTTGATTTTTCATGATCAATACATGCATCACGAAGAAAAAAAAGAAGAAAAATCTGAGATCAATTTATATGTTTTGAGTGTCCGAGAGAGTGAGGGTGAGGGAGTGTGAGGTGTTGTCGAGGGTTTGGTTTGTGATAAAATTTTCAAAGGTCAGTTGATATTTTAAAAAATGGTTTGTGATAAAAAATGGTTTTGAGTGATGTGTAGGTGTGTCCGAGGGTGTTTGTTTGAGTCTGCGAGTTTGTTGTCGAGAGAGGTGTGGGTTTGTTGAGAGTTGAGAGTTCTTCGAGTGTGAGTGAGGAGTTAGCGAGGGTGAGGGTTGAAAATGATTTGTGGAGTCGAGACTGTTGGTTGAAAAAGATTTGAGAGTTGGGTGAGGGAGTAAAAGAGTCGAGAGGTGAGGTTGTGGGTGATTTGTTAGTCTGGTTTGGTTAGTCGAGTGTCGAGAGTGGTGTTGGGTTTGAGTCTGGTCCCGTTAAGTTTGAATCCCTTTTTTTTTTCTATGCGGAATAATCCCTATGCGGAATAATCCCTATGCGGAATAATCCCTATGCGGATAATCCCTATGCGGAATAATCCCTATGCGGAATAATCCCTATGCGGAATAATCCCTATGCGGAATAATCCCTATGCGGAAAAAGTCTTTCGTTCGGAATAAATTTGGACTAGATTGGACAGATGGGACGAATTGGACAGATTGGACAGATTGAGGATTTTTGACAGTTGGACCAAATTTGACGGAAACCCAGATCAAGAAAAGCTTAGAAAAACTGATAAAAATGATACTAAAAATAAAAATAAAATAATAAAAAATATAAAAAAGATTTAAAAGTTGATGATAAGAGAAACCTGATGGATAGATTTGATACGAATATATGAGAAAAATTGATTATTTAAAAACAAATTTAATAAAAATAGATGATTTAGAAATTGATAAAATTGATAGATTAAAAAAACTGATTAATTTAAAAATTTGATTAAAAACTGATTAATTTAAAAATTTGATAAAAACTGATTGGACAGATTTGGAAGAAAGAAAAAAAATGAGACGAAAGGATTCAAAAGAAAAAAAACAAAATAAAATAACAAATAAAAAATTATAAAAAGAAAATCAATAGATAAAAAACGCAAATCCTAAGATTTAACCATGGCTCTGATACCAATTGATGGTCTACGGAATCTTAGGATTTGGTAAACTATGGATTGATCTATTGATTTAATGGTGGAGATGGGGAAGAAGGAGATGAGGGTATAGAGAGAGAAAGGAGAGAGAAAGTAATTTGATAAATGAAAAATATGAGAATGAAAGAACCACCCCTCCTAACATGCTAGGAGGGGGTATATATAGCCCACCCTACATGTGGGCTATATGGACTATATTGTTTACAAATGGATCAAGAGCCCAATACTAGAATATATCTTTGGAGTGACCGATCCTTTCTAAATACGTAAAAACGTATTTCCAACATAGCCAATAGCCCATATAGGTCATGAGGTTCCACCGTGCATGAATACTTGGAGGGGAGACCTCGTCATGCAATTAGAGGGGTTGCCTCTAATTAAATAGCCTGGGTAGGAGGGATCAACTCCTAGTGAAGGATGCAAGGCACACATCGCATTCACTCTGATAATACTGGTACAACATGTAACTAGGATGCACCCATACGCCCCACATGATAATATAATATAATGGCCAAAACTGAAAAGGGATGCCACGAGCAATCACTTCGCCGTGGGGAAGTCATAACACTGGTGCCTCCAGTGTTATGGTTATGGTACCTCCATAACTAGGTGACACTGGTCATGCATGTATATCGCTTAGGCTCTTAAACTAACATAAGTAATCAAACATATAAAACAACACTGGGAAAATATTGGCTGCAAACGGAGAATCCTAATAAGGAAAGAATGTCCATACTGAAGGACGGGAAATACGTACCTTATGTCCAGTGAACGAAGAAGACGAAAGAATGAAAGTCCTACTTCGATCTCACTAATGATACAGAAAATAGGGTACATGTATAAGTATTCTGTTTACTGAGTACGTAACTGATTATATCATGTCTTAGCTTGTTTGATATGTTCTTGTCTTGTTTTACTGGTTTTAGGGTTATGCTGTGTTTATCATGTATTCTATGTATTCTGATTAAGTATTACTTGTATTTCTTGTATTATTAGACTTGTTGTGTAATAATAAGTAACTTTCTAAAAATAGCAGGTTTCTTAAAATAGAAAGTTTCCAAAAACAGAGTAACTTCTTAAAAATAGATCAGTTTCTAAAAATAGAAAGTATCCAAAAATAGTAAGTTTCCTGATTTAGAAAGTTTCCATATTTAGAATTAAGCTGGATTAATAAGCAAATAATATAAGCTTAAGTTTACTGGTTAAATAACATAAGTCATGTGATTATAGTATAGTTTATTAATAATATCATGTTAATTAAATAAACTATAGGTTATATGATTTAATTAAATATAAGCATGATTTAATTAAATTAAGGTGTATAACAAACTTAGCTTAAACATGTATTAATATTATACTAGCCGAGTATCCGCGCAATGCGACGACGGGTACTCGATAACTAATTTTGTGGCGAACATATATTTTTCTGTAACACTTTTTAGCGGTAAATATTCATTTAAAAAAACTGTATTTGTATTTGTAGCGTTATAATTTTTTTTTCTCGTATATCCGTTGTTTATAATTATTAATAGACCAAACTAAAAGGTACGAATCCTTATTATAAATTACACAAAACCAAAGCCGAAAACACATAAAGCCTATTTATTATCTGCTCACATCTACATATTTAAAACCAACCTTAAAACAAAAACAAAACTTTGCAACCAACCTTGACATGTGCTATGATATTTAGCTTTGCAAAGTGACAACGTCGAATTCAAATGGCCTATTTGAAAGGTGAAGCCCAATTTCGGATGTAAGAAAAGCAGCTGGCCCAAACGAGAATAATAAACCCATAACCCGGCCCAGATTGTCTATACCTAAAAATTAGGGATATAAACAAGCACCCTACTTTACCCTAATTCACACAACTTATTATTCTCCGCCTCTTTTCTTATCACTGCAGTCACCAAAAAACACAACCACCAGCACCATATCTCATCTATCAAATCTCAAACATTCACTTCCTAATTACTCATCTAATCTCATAAACAATATCACAACCACCAATCCCACGAAATCATTTGATAGCAATCAAAGATTTCGAATCTAATCAAACCAGAACCCGCTTATTCATATCGAATCACCTCCGAACCAAAACCATGCTTATCCACGACATCAATCAATTCGTTTTTATAATCTTATGTTCTAATCATCGAATGATCTCGGGTAGGTGTAGTTTTTTTTGTATGTGGTTTTCGTGTGTCAAAGGTTTAGATCGAAACAAAGGTTGATTAATAACATAATTGTTATTAGTGTTGCTTTATCTTCGAAAATTGATAGAGGGTTTTTACCCATGATATGGATCAGTGAGGAAATTTATTTTCGTGTATAGATCTTTATAAGATCTCGACATGCATGTGCAATACCCGTGTAATAATAATACAACTAATTTATAAAATACTACCAAATCCGTGAAGCAAATCTCATTTCTTTCTTCTGTAATTAGCCGAACACCAAAACACTTTCGGATATCAAAATACATAAAGATCCAAAGATATATGATGCTCACTTTATTGGCCTCTCATTTTTAGACGAAAACAAATACAAAGCACCTTAATTGGTATATGGTTAAACATGTGAACCTTACAAACAGATCTATCACCAAAATCTACCACCAAAGCACATGAGACATGTTATGTTTGCGGTTGATGGCGACGACGACGAAAGTGGTAAAGGTTTTGGGTGTGGAAGGGCTAAGAAAGTTGTGTGTTGTTTGTTGTATATTGTTTTGAACAAAGTTACAGTATATATATTATTTCAAAGGCTGTTACTTTTTTCATGTTTAAAGTATGTAAGAAAGTTACTTTTCATTCATAAAAAGTATGATGCAGGTAGTAAATGGTCAAGAATTGTTACATTTCATTCATAAAAATTGTGATGCATGTAGTAAATGGTCAAGGACTGTTACTTTTCATTTATATAAAAATTATAATGTAGGTAGTAAATGTTATGTAACATACGTTTTGTTAGTTTGACTAAAAGTACATTATATTGATTCAGTTGTTGACTTCTTTTTTTAGAAATATTTTAGGCTGAAAGTTTTAAGACTTCTATAATTAGAAAAAGGCATAAACCTTTTATAAAGTAGTAAGATTAATTATAATCTAAGTCATGTTTATTAATTAATTATATTCCATGTCTTAATAATTAATTAATACTATAGTCTAAACTAAATAAATAAATACTTAGGTTAAAACATGTATTATTTCATAAATAATAATTAACCTAAGTCCATGTGAAATTAGATTAATTATAACCTCATGATATTAATTAACTTAATCTCTTGTTAAATAATATAACTGGTAAAAATAAATACTCGTACAATTTTAGTCATGAACCGGACCCGTGAATTTAATTTAGACACATGTGAACCGGACCAGAAACCCCATGAACCGGACCAACCAAACACACCCTTAACAGTGGCTAACCGGCTCAGCCGGTTGCCACTGTTCATGCAAATACACCACCGGCTGCAGCCGGTGGTTCCCTCTCGGCTAGCCGCTGCCCACAGCGAAGTTCCCACCGGCTGTGTGCTGATGGTTCCCCCCTGCTGCCGCCGCGGTTCCCCCTGCTTGACCCAAAACCGTCACCGGCTGTGTGCCAGTGGTGGTGGCTGCTGCTGCCGAGACCCCCAAACAAACCAAACGGTACCCCGACTCATGTTAGGGTCCCTTGGTTCCTGCTGCCGACCAAAACCAACCACTCCGAGACTCGAGGTCTCGGTTGGTAGTGCGAACTAAAGCAAGCCGAGAGCCATGGGGCTCTCTATTGGGTGTCGGCCGAACAAAACCAACCCGAAACACCTTTTAATTTTACCCCCATGAATTTAACTAACATGTTTTAATTACTTGTTTAATAACCCCATGATTTCATGTTCTTGTTTGATTAAAAGAATTAAAAGAAAAGGGATAACGGATTACCGAATGCGTGTAACGAATGGAGGTTAATAACACGAACCCTCTACTTGAATTAATCAACCAAAAATCAAACAAACACCACCTTTGGTGTTGTTGTTTCCGGCGTCCAAAGAGAAAAACAAAGAGGCTAGGGTTTTGATTTTTTTGAAAAACTCTGTA
Source organism: Glebionis coronaria (assembly GCA_025667525.1). NCBI lineage: Eukaryota > Viridiplantae > Streptophyta > Magnoliopsida > Asterales > Asteraceae > Glebionis > Glebionis coronaria. Next base: position 447,286,025 of record CM046878.1, read on the forward strand.
AAGTGAAAAACATGTTTCCCTTTTTGTTATTTTAATAAAACCAAACATTGGCTTGGCCCTTCTGTCTTTGGTATCCGCGGCATGTGGGGCCCACAAGGGGAAACCCGAAGTTTTCCCGTGACTAAAATTTTATGTGTTCGTATGTTCGTGTTTTTGTGTTATAATATAATTAAATGTTCGTGTTATATATAAATACTTGTACGTAACGATATTAATCGTATTATATTAATTTAGTACGTAATTACGTGTTCGTGATTTTACGTTCATGATTTCATGTTCGTGATTATAATTACTATTGTTAATAATTATCGTGTATTATCACGTAATTAATACTTATCGTGTAATAATACGTACATAACTTCTGTAATTAATAATCGTGAAACATGTTCATGCTATAAAAGGAAAGTTTTTATATGTACGTACGTTTACTAAGTGTACTGTTCATGGTAAAAGCATGCGGGTTTTACAACTCTTCCCCCTAAAAAGAATAGTTCATCCCCGAATTATAGATAAAGTAAAGTGAAAGAGGAACATACCCGAATTCAAAATTTGAAGTGAGGGTAAGAAGCCCGGATAGAATCCTCTGTTTCCCAAGTGGCTTTCCGCTCGGTATGATCCCTCCAAAGGATTTTGACGAATGGAATCGTCTTCTTCCTCATAACTCGTTCTTGTCTGTCAAGAACTCGCTCGGGTTCCTCTATGAAGGTAAGATCTTCACGAATCTGTTCTAATGGATATTGAACCATGTGAACGGGATGATAATTGTACCATCTAAGTAAGGACACATGGAAAACTTCATGAACGTGAGAAAGCTGCGGAGGTAACGCTAAGCGATAAGATACTTCACTGACTCGCTCGATGATATCAAACGGTCCGATGAATCGAGGACTGAGTTTCCCTTTGATTCCAAAACGTCTAACACCACGTACCGGTGATACCTTAAGAAAGACATGATCTCCTACGTTGAAATGTAAGTCCCTACGATGCTTGCCGACATAACTCTTATGACATGTGCGAGCTTCCTGTACATTTTGCTTAGCTACAACGACCTTCTCGTTGGTCAACTCTATCATCTCCGGCCCTTCAAGTGTTCACTCACCAAACTGATCCCAACAGATTGGGGCGCGACACTTCCTGCCATAAAACATCTCGAATGGTGCACACTTAATGCTGGCGTGCCAACTGTTGTTGTATACAAACTCTACTAAACAGATATAATCATCCCAGCCTCATGTCCACTCCAATGCACATGATCGAAGCATGTCTTCCAATGTCTGAATCGTTCGCTCCAATTGTTCATTTGTTTGAGGATGAAAAGTCGTGCTAAGCTTAAGTTTTATACCCCAAGCTTTCTGCAAACTCCTCCAAAATCGCGAAGTAAACCGAGGATCTCTGTCAGAGACGATACTGGATGGAGCACCATGAAGTCTCATGATCTTCTTTTTGTAAGTATCGGCGAGTTTGCTAACCGGATCATCCTTGTGGATCGGTAAGAAATGAGTTGACTTAGTAAGTCGATCAACGATAACCCAAATTGCATCATGCCTCCTCTTTGTCTGTGGAAGACCGGTAACAAAATCCATGGTGATCTTGTCCCACTTCCACTCCGGAATGTCTAACAGTTGTAGTAAACCACTAGATCGATGATGCTCGATCTTTACCTGCTGGCAGGTAAGACATTTGGAGACATAAGTAGCAACATCCTATTTCATACCACTCTACCAAAAGTACTTCTTAATGTCGTGGTACATCTTGGTCAAACCAAGATGGATGGATAATGGGGAGCTATGAGCTTCAACTAATAACGCTTCCCTGAGTGTAAGATCATCAGGAAGACAAAGTCTGGTGCCCTGCCATAAGATACCGTCGTCATCCAACCGAAACTCCGTCTGCTGATCCAAGTTCTGAATGATCGCCCAAATTTCACCATCATCCTTTTGAGCTTCCTTGATCCTACAGAGTAATTTTGGTTCTACTCTAAGATTAGCCCAGTACCCGTGTTGTCCACGTATCATGATCTCAATGTCTAGTCGCTCCAAGTCTCTTATAATATCTTCCTCAATCTTAATGCCGTTGATCATACTGGACTTCCTACTAAGTGCATCTGCCACTACATTCGCCATGCCGGGATGATACTGCAGATTAATGTCATAATCCTTCAACAGCTCTAACCATCTTCTCTGTCTCATGTTCAGTTCACATTGAGTGAATATGTATTTCAGGCTCTTGTGATCTGTAAAGATATCACATGATTCTCCATACAAGTAGTGACTCCATATCTTCAATGCAAACACGACTGCTGCAAGTTCTAAGTCATGCGTAGGGTAGTTCTCTTCATAAGGCTTAAGCTTCCGTGAAGCGTACGCAATCACTTTCCCATGTTGCATGAGATAACAACCAAGTCCCTTCCCCGAAGCATCACTGTAGATTTGAAATCCACCTATACCAGATGGGAGAGTAAGAATCGGTGCAGATACCAGCTTCTGCTTTAGGTCTTCAAAGCTTCTTTCTCTTTTTTTCAGTCCAGACGAATTTCTCCCCTTTCCGCATCAGTTTGGTCAATGGCAGTGCTAAACGGGAAAAGTTCTCTACGAACCTACGGTAGTAACCAGCTAAGCCTAGGAAAGTGCGAACTTCAGTCGCTGATGTCGGTCTTGACCACTTGGTAATAACCTCAACCTTTGCTGGGTCCATGGTTATTCCATCTGTTGATACAATGTGGTATAGGAACGCCACCTTGTCTAACCAGAACTCACACTTGGAGAATTTATCCTACAACTGCTTCTAGCGAAGTATCTGTAGTACAGTACGAAGATGGTCTTCGTGTTCCTCCTTTGACTTAGAGAAAATCAGAATGTCATCAATGAAGACAATGACGAACTTGTCCAGAAACTCATAGAAGATACGGTTCATCAGATCCATGAAAACAGCTGGAGCATTGGTAAGGCCAAATGGCATGACTACGAATTCGCAGTGCCCATAACGTGTACGGAAAGCAGTGTTGGCGATGTCCTGGTCTTTAACCCGTAACTGATGATAGCCCGACCATAGATCAATATTAGAGAAATGTTTGGCCCCTTGGAGTTAGTCAAGCAAGTCGTCAATGCGTGGCAACGGATATCTATTCCTGATGGTGATCTTGTTAAGCTTACGATGATCTATGCACAAACGCATGCTGCCGTCCTTCTTCTTTACGAACAAAAGAGGTGCGCCCCATGGAGAAGCACTAGGTCGAATGAAACCGCGTTCCAACAATTCCTGCAGTTGTTCCTTTAACTCCTTCAGCTCTATAGTAGCCATGCGATAAGGAGCCTTAGAAATTGGCTCAGCTCTTGGGACGAGCTCAATATTAAAATCCACTTCACGAGCATGTGGTATGCCCGGGATTTCTTCTGGAAACACGTCTGGGAATTCTGACACAATCGGCTGATTCTAGATAGATAGAGATTTAGCCTCCAAATCATGAATAGTAGCAAGATAGCCCTCACAACCGTGTGACAGTAGTGCATGTGCTTGTAAGGTTGAAATTATTTATACAGACCTTCCGGGTACGAAACCGTTATGAATGTACTTTGGTGTATTTACATCCCCGAAGATGACCCGATATGAATGGCAGTCAATGGTGGCTTGATGTTTGGATAGCTTGTCCATGCCTAATATCATGTCAAAATTGCACATATCCAATGGAAGTGTGTCAACAGGACGAATCTTGTCGTCAAACTCTAGAGGAAGGCTCTTGTACCCATGGGTTATGCGTACAGAGTCTTTTAAAGGCGTGGAAATTTTTAATACATTATCTAATGGCATAGGGGATATCCTAACATTCTTGGCATAAGCAGTAGAAATGACCGAATGAGCAGCACCCGTGTCAAATAAAACACATGCAGCTTGACCATACATATACAAGATTCCAGTGATGGTACCTCTAGACTTGTTGGCCTGATCGCGAGAAGTTCTATACACCCGTCTAGTAGTAGGAGGTGGCTTGGAGTCGGCATGTCCAGATGTGCCTTCTATCTCACCTTTGCGGCAGTCCTTCATGCGATGACCAGTGAGGCCACACTTGAAGCAAGCATCGATGTCGCGGCGACATGGCCCTAGGTGCCTACGGTTGCAGGTAGTACAGAGAGGGTGAGTATACTCTCCAACAGGTGCCCTTGCTGGTTGGGAGCCTGTTCAGGAAAGTACACATGAGACATGGTTTATGCGTACAAAAGGACAATGCAGAAAATCATAAGACATAATACCAGTGATAGCTGTACAGTTAGGCTATGAACCTCTGCGGTCCTGCTCCCTTCCGTTACCATGATTCCTGGTAGAAGATGCTAAAGTGTCAGAATTATGAATCATAAACGTGTAACATAAGAAATGAGTAACTCACTCTACATCACCATAGTGAGTCAAGTATCCAAGCAATGAAGGTTTGATAGGATAAAAGAAAAGAATCAAAAACCACAAACAAATGTCAAGGCAAGGATGCTAAAAACAAGTACATAGTCAAGTAATGATCAAAAGAATGATCAAAGGGCGTGTGGAAGAACGAAAGCGTACCTTGGCCACAAGGAGCATTCCAATCCATCAAGGAATCAATGCAATGCCCAACAATGACTATGATGAGTACTAAGTCTTCAAGGACTAGTATCATTCCCAATCATCTTGATATCATCATTCAAAGATGTTGAAGATCAATGAAAATGAGTCTTCTACAAGTGCAAGTAACTCAATCCACAACCAATTAAATGATTGATCTTCATGAGTACCTACACAAAGTAAGATGCAAACTAGTAGACACATTTCGAGAGTAGATCTAAAATGCATAAAAGCTACTAATCTAAGAGGGATGCAATATTACCAATTAAAAGACCTATTTTCCAAGAAAAAATAGTTTTGACTAAAAAGAAACTTTAGTACAACTTGACCTTCTAATTTGAGGAGACAATGGATCGATCCAAGTTTAAAAGAACAATATACTTCAAAGATCTTGAGTGACCATCGCTCTGATACCAATTGTAGAAACTAGAAGGGGGGGGGGGGGGGGGGTTGAATAGTTTCTCTTCGATTAGTCACCTAATTAAAATTACGTTCAATTAGGTTTGTATCAAAACTATCTTTTACTTGAAGCTAAGTTGCATAATGATTAGATTCAATTCAAATGCATTAGCAATGGTAATAGGTAAGTATAATGATAATGAAATAAGTAAAGAGTAAGGAAAGAGACAACCTAATGACAAGACACCAAGATTTATAGTGGTTCGACAACGAGGCTCTATCCTCGTTTCTACTCCACTCCTCGAGTACACCTACTCGAGATTTCCACTATATCCACAAGCTCCCTTCTTGGCGGAGAAAGCCTTACATCGTCGCTTACATTATTTTCTGACACTAAGCTAAATGTCGAGACCTAATCTTTAGCTAGGACCAATATACACAACATTTCCTACTTCACAATTTAACGACACAAGGCTAGATGTCGAGTTCTAATCTCAAGGTAGAACCAATCTTCACGACGTTGCCTACTTCACCATTTTACGACACAAGGCCAGATGTCGAGTTCTAATCCAAAGCTATAACCAATCTTCACGACTCTTCACTTTGAAGCTAAGTGAGAACTTCACACAACACAACTACTAATCACTTTCAAGTTTAGTGAGAACTCACAAGACACAACCACATCACTTTATAGTTTAGTGAGAACTACTACACAATCTATTACAACTCAACTAGACATATCCAAGTACACACATGTAGCTTGGATCTACACAGCACAAATCCAAGCAAACACATATGCAATGGATGTACACAACAAATCCAAGTATTCACAAATAGCTTGGATGAACACAGCTAGTCCAAGTATTCATAAATACAAATGGATCAACAAAAACAAAAAGGCTAACATGATGAACATGACTAATTCATGGATTCATCTTTATCACAACACTAGTGAGTGAGTGATCTTCTCATTGGACAAGGTAAAGGAGGGGATCAAGAGGATAATCATATGTTAACATACTTAACACATTAAGTGATCATTTACTAATGATTATGCTATAGAAAAGAGAAAGGGGGCTGAGAAAAACGTCCAAGAGGGTTGTTGGAAAATGAGATTTGATCCACTATTTATAGAAGACAAATTGCAACGGCTAGCTGGGCGCGGATCCTTAACTAGCCCGGCGGTTCCATATCGCTAAAGAACCGCCTAGCTATTTAAGGTACCGCCCAGTAGAGTCCGCTCCTTTTTTGTCTTTTAATAGGGTAGGAATATCTGAGGTTTTTTAAACCTTCAAAGGATATTCTTATGGCATATGGAATATGCCATTTTCAAATTTACATTTTCCATTTTAATAAAACATTTTCTTAAAAAGAAATTTATTAAAAATCTTTTGTCATATTAACAAAAGTGAGTTTTAAGGATAATCACTTTGATGATCACTAAGTATGATTAAGAAAAGTTAGTGATATGATTATTACCTTGATGATAGTGTTAGTTAAGTAATTCGTTTTGTGTTTTACACTAAATGTGTTGTATAGTTTGTTGTGATCAAAACTAAGAAAGATTAGTTAACACTAATAATGTTTTTAGGCATCACTTGCATTAACAATCTCCCCCTTTTTGATTACGACAAACTATAAACTCATTTACGTAGAAACACAAAATATCGAATTATCTTATCACTATCATTTCTCCCCCTTTGTCGTAGCAAAAAGGTAAGCACAAGTATTTGAAGAGAACCGGACTTTGCTAGTAGCTCCCCTTGGTGGTTGCTCCCCCTTGCTTGGGGCACCAAGTGTATGAGCTATGGTGACATGCTACACAAAGGTTAGTAGAAAGGAAAGAAACACCAATGTATATATGATCACTACCTACTAAGTAACTTGAGAGGATAAGGAGAAGAAATCTCAAATTAGAAGCAAGTATTTGCTAAGTATGTCCAAAGAGGTAAATGACAAAATCAAAGTTCAATTAGTGGAATGGAAGTAGAAAAGAAACATCCAACCAATGAAGATGATAAATTTGTCAAGGGGTTAAAATTTAGAATTGATGGAATAACCCATAATCAATTGTAAAGATTAACCACGATCAACTCAAAAGGAAGATAGAATGATCAAATAAAGAAAACAAACATTACACAAAGGTTTCATATTACATAAATATGAAAGAGACAAACAAGGTAGATAGTCATACACACAATATGAGTATCTAAAGCAAAAGATATGGAAAATAAACCACAAAGCATAAGCTATTCTAATATTGATAATTTTCCAAGATTGTTTAAAACACTAATAACTCTAAAACAACTAAAGTTTTATTGACTCCAAGAGTTCTTAGTCCTTTAGTTGGAAAAATAAGACGACGAGGCATCATTCGAAGTTTTGTCCACGGGAACAAAAACTTTGAGAGGAGGTCGAGTGAGGAGGAATTCAAGAAAATTTAACTTCTCATACGCATGAGCAAGTTCAATTTGTTGAAATCGACAACAACCACACGAGGATCCATGATGCAACACAAATTCGGTTGATGGGGGAAGGCCATCACACCTAGGGTTTGGTGGTGGTGAGGAGAGTGGGTAGGAAATGTTTTCACAATGCCTTGTGAGGTTTGGGAAGGTTGAAAGGTCATTGAGTTGAGGGGTGTCAAAAGGTTTTGGTGGTGGGGGGAGATTTTCCTTTTCTCCGGTGATGGGGTTAATGGAGTAGGTCTCATTCCAATACTTGATTGGAGAGAAGGTGGGGTTCTTGGGTGGTTTGGATGAAGAGGGATCATTTTTCTTGATCCAAATAGGTCGAACCGACATCTTCGGTTTCTTGGAAAGCTTGGATGAGGAAGCTTTGGGTGAGGAGGTTTGTGACAATGAAATGTCAAGGTTATGAAAGGAAGAGTTAGGCATTGTTGAGGTGTGAGAATGAAATCTCAAGGTGGGGGTATAAGAAGAAAGTAGACAAGGCAAAGGTTTGAAAATCAAATGTAAAGTGTCAAGGAATGTTTAGCCAAATTGAGTAAACATGGAATCTTGACAGGGAATAGGGTGATGAAGAAAGACCAAAAACGAGCCAAAAATTGGCTTTCTGTCCGCGATACTTTATAGGGACCGGCGGTTCCTTATCACTTATGGAACCGCGCGACTTTAGTGAGTCGCGTGCAGTGGACTTGAAACCATGATTTTCCAGGGTTTTGAGAAAAACTAAGACTTTTTCAAAAAATTACAAATCTTGGAATTTTACCTCTATTAGCACTAAATTATGCTAAGGTTGCATAAAAGCAACACATTCACAAAGAATGTCTTGACAAAGGGTGACAAAATATTTAGATAACAATTTGAGCCAATTTTAGTCAAGTTTTAGAGGTTGTGATAGATTTAGGTTCAATTTTAATTTAGAATTAAAGTTGATCAATGTGCACATAAAGATAGAAACACATAAAGCTAAGTCCATAATTCATCCTCATAAAATACTCATGGAGGGAAAGAGATACATTATGGAAATAAAGAAAAACAATTAACTAAATTAAACTAGGTCTTGATTAGTAATCTTCCTTGGCTTGATTTTTCTTGAAAAATATTTTTAAAGAAAATCACCATTCATCTCCTAGTAGGAGGCATGTTAAACAAGGTGAGCAAGAAATCTTGCAACCTCATATGAAGTCCAAACATCTCCGTCCTAAGGTTTTGAATGATGTAGTTATTGTAGAGGCAACATGGACAATGAGAACCATGAGCTTCTAGGAACCCAAGGAAGTAAGGATCACCCATAAAGAAGGGAAGTGGAACACCCAAAATGGGAGTGTTTGAGGGAGGTGGAGGTGGAGGAGGTATGTTCTCCAAGGGTGATGTAGGTGAGTGTGGAGGTATGATATCCAAGGGTGAAATGGGTGAGTTTGGAGGGGTAAATGATGAAGTCACCAAGGTATCAACAAAGTCATTCACAATGGGAATGATTTGGATGGGTTGTGGTTGGGTAGTCACATCCAAGAGATTACTTGGAGTGAAGGGTGAGGAAAGCTCATTCATTCTAGATTGGAATGAAGAGGAGGTAGAACCATGAGAATGGTTGGTACCATGGGTTGATGTAGTCTTGCATGGAGCAAGAGGTGGTGAGGTTGATCAAGAGATGAGAATTGGGACAATCTCATTCTTGGGTGTGTGAAAGGGTGAGGAGTTAGGTTTGGGCAACTTAATCTTAATCTTAAGATTTTTCTTTAAAGTGGAGGTTTTGGATGAGTTTGAGGTTCTTTTAGAAACCATGGTTGAAATGAGAGGTTTAAGGGTTAAGGATGAATGGTTTGATGTGTGAAGAACATGGCTAACAAGGTGGGTTTAAAAGGGTGAGGGGATGATCCAAACTAGTAATGGGTTAAAAACATTTTATGTGAATAATGAATTTAGGTAACCTAGTTTAGGAAATGTGCAGGTTTTTGCAAAGAATCAAGCAAGGTTTACACATATTAAGGAAAATAGTGTAAAGCAAAGATTCTGTCGGACACAGTAGCCGGCGGTTCCTTATCTAGGGTGCGCGATTCCTTATCAATAAGGTACCGCGGGTCAATATGGAACCGCGACCAGAGGTGTTCAAAAATGACACTTCCTTAAACTTTGGTTAGCCCAGATTTTTACCAAAGGATTATCAAGCCAAAGTTAACTACTGACCAAAATCTAGGAAGCTAACTAACACATAGGATGCACAAAGCTATGCAAATCGTAAATATGATGGCATAGACAATCATTAGGATAAAAAATAACAAGTAATACAAACAAGCAATATTAGTTAATACATAACCAAAATAAGGTAAAAAGAAGCAAATGTTTAACATCACATTACATGTTTACCAACATGTATACTTTGAAACATTTCAAAGTCTTCACCTTCTTTTCTTGTCCAATCCCTTGATCATATTCCCCAAGTACTTGAATCCCTTCCTTGAATCAACCCGATGTTCATGTAGCTCACCTCGAGTCCTAAGGTTTTCACGGTAGAGATGCTCCATGTTGAGATCTTCCGGTACTTCACTAGAGGAATAATGAGGTGGAGGAGCTAAGTCTTCAAGTCCATCCACGAATGAGTTTGAGGATGGGTAGGAATTACTCGAAGAGTTGAAATGAGAACTAGAACCTATGCCATCACCATCACTTGTTGGCATATAGGTGTCCTCATCATCCGTCTCTTGATAATCGGATTTTCGCGAACATCGATCACTTCTAGGCTTTCTTTCATATACCTCTTGAATAGGCAACATAACCCGATGAACCGGGTGAAAGCGAGAAAGGTCGAGGTGGGGAAAGTCATGAGCAACCCTTTTGAAAAGGCGAGTAAGAAGCATAGCATAGGGAAGGTTTGTTTTGGGCTTTGAAATGGCATAATTTATTCATCGAGCGATATAGAATGCCAAATTATACTTGGTTGATGTAAAGATGCAACACAACATATGCACCATACAAGCCGGGATATGATCTCGGTTTCCACCAAGACAAAATACATTCTACCTAAGGATATTTGCCCATTGGACCATAAAATCCTTAAGATCGCTTGAGAGCACTTCATAGCGATTCACATTTCGCACATTAGAATGAAGGCTTCTCACAATGTTTCCATCACGCTCTTTCAAAATGATATCAAGGATAAACTCCAGATCAATTTCGCCGTGGTCATTTGGAGGTTTGTCGTAGGATTCCAAGAGAGCATCAAGTCTCTATTTATCCGTGAAACGACAAGTGCCTTCATATGGCACACCAAGAATTTCACCGAAATCTTTGAGAGAGTATTGAATGATTTGATCGTTCAACAAGAATCGAATGATGATTTCACCATTGTATTCAAACATGGAGTAAGTGCTAAAGAATTCTATAAGAAACAAGGGGTAAATATCTTCTTCTATGTTGAGCAAGCAATCAAACCCCGAAAGCTCAAACATAGATTTGATATAGACATAACTCGTTATTCCCTCATCAACAACTCTACCCTCATGGAAATTTCGAGTTGAAAGAGATGAAAAGGAGTTTCGAAGTTGAGTGGAAGCAAAGGTTTGGGAAATGTTTGGCATATATTGTCTAGTGAGTTGATGATCCTTTTGGTATTGTGAAGGCATGATTAGTACCTAAATAAACATAAGAAAATATTTTTCCAATCACTCATATGAAAAATAAAATCAAAAATCAAAATATGAGAATGTGTTATATCAATTTCTTGACAAACAAAAGATTGAATCCATATCATTCTCATGTTCACAATGTATCTATTCCATTATTAACCAAGAACATATGAACTATGTTGGATCAACAATGGACTAGAACATTGGTTTTTCAAAACAAGGTTTTTAGGTAAGCATTAACAATGCATTTACCTATATGTTCATGGGTTCATCTCAATTCCATCTTTTAACCAAAATCATTTAGCCAAAATTCGGATTTGTTCTACAAGTGAGTTTTAGTGAAATCTTAATGAATTTGAACCTAAGGAATTAATACAAGGTTTTACCCAAGTATAAAATAATTTCGTTCCAATCTTTTCGAATTGATTATTGGTTGAAAGTGCGACTCAATTGTTCTCGGTGGACGATAAAAAGGGTATGATTATCTATTTTAAACTAAAATGAAAATGTCGTTGAGTAAATAAAGATGAAAGCTTTAAAATATTTTAAACTAAGATAAGAACTTTAAAAATTGAAAAGTAAAGGATTAAAACTTATAAAAATGTAAACTTTAAAATATTAAACTAAGATAAGACAAGTTAGAATAATTCTAAGTAAAAAGGGGGGAAAACTTGAAATTCAAAAATGTAAAAACAAAACCTTATCCGGAATAATATCCGGATTGTTATCCTGAATGAAGAAAAACTCCTTATCCGGAATAATACAACTGGAGCTTATTCTGAATAAACACTACTGCTAATCCTGAATGCTGCTACTGAAGCTTGTCCGGAATACTATCCGGAATGAAGGATCGAAAGTTTATCCGGAATACTATCCGGAATCAAGGCTGAGTTCTTATCCGGAATAAATGAAGGTACATCTTATCCGGAATACTTTACTGGTGCTTATCCGCAATCCGACTTCGCTAGGGCTTATTCGGAATAGATGAAATGGCACTTTATCCGGAATAACTTTTCTGCTGCTTATCCTGAATATATTCCGGATAGTTATCCGGAATATCACTTATCCGGAATAATGTATCTGTTGCTTATCCGGAATCTTTGAGGACACAGTTAATCGGAATAAAGGAAATGAGGTACTATCCGGAATATTCGATCGAGAGCTTATCCGGAATATTCAAAGAAGCATCTTATCCGGAAAAACAAACTTGGGAGGCTTTATCCGGAATACTGGGATATAGGACTAATCCGGAATAAGAGGGTTAAGATCCTTATCCGGAATAAGCTATTATGAAGCTTATCCGGAATATTCTGCTACGACCACTAATCGGAATAAAGGGGTTTAAAGAACCCGAATATCAAACAACTTAGCAAATAAGCAATTCTAAAAATAAGCACATACCAAAACTTAAGGCAAAAAGATTTTAGAAAAAGGTGAATAACCTAAAATTTAAAAACTTTTGAAACACTAAATAAGCTAGGAATCGAAAAGCACTTTTTATAAAAACTTAAACTTATAAAAAAAAGAACAACTTATTTCTAAAAACTATTAAGCATAAAGGTTAAGAAGAATAAGCACTTTTATAAAGAAACTTTTTAAGATCACCAATTTAATAAACACAATCAAATAAGATACATAATCAAATCATCAACAAGATTAAAATAAAACTACATGATTATCAAGATTAAATAAAAGATTAAGAAAGGTAGAATGAGAATTAAGGAAATAAGCTTGATTGATTAAAGATTAAAATCAAAGGATTACAAGATTAAAGTTGATAAACTTGAAAACTAGAGAGAAGAAAACTTAAGAAAAACTTGAAAACTAAAATTAAACTACTACTAAAAATTATCCACCTAACCACCCTCCTAATGACACATTAGGAGGGTATTTATAGGAGGTGGGAATATTACATGCTTAAGCTATCTTATTTCTTTCTTCTCGTCTCGACTCGACTTAATTTCTTTGTCTTTCTCGACGTCGTCTCGGGATTAGTCGATATAAATTGAACTTGTCTTATAATTTTCTTCTATAATTAGACTTGAGTTCTTCGACTTCATTAAACTTCCGTCTTTAGACTTTTTCTTCGATAAATCTTCAGAATAGGCCTTGGACTTCCGTTCTTTTTGCATTCTCGATCTTTCGACTTCGTCTTTAGTCTTTTTCTTCGATAAAAGCCCGTGATAGCCCATGTTTTCTTCCTTTTGCATCTTTTGGTCCTAAAACACAATAAAAACACAAACCACGCATAATTCCGACTTTTATGACATAAAATACACGATTTGGTCTTGTTATTATTGGAAATAAGTGGTAAAAGGATAAATGTTTTCACACTTATTAAATCCCCTACACTTGACCATTGCAATGTCCTCATGCAATGCACTAATTTCAAAGCACGGTTTACATTTTTCATCATAGATAACCCACCTTGGCCTTTATTAAATACTAAACACTAAGAAAACTAAAAGAACAAAACAAGTAAGAAATCATAGACTTACATTGGGTTTTTGGTTGTCATGAATGTTCATCATTCTCAAGTTTCACGTTCGCCATACCAAGCTTAAAAACGAGATCATTGTTATTATAAGTTAGCAAACTAACACGAAATCATGTGGCCCAGTTATTCACTTAGACTCCCTTATTCCTAGGTGTATCTCTTATATTTTAATATTGTCTTAAATGATCACGAGGATGCATTGTTTGACTTATTTCGATAGTTATTTAAGCTGAAAATAAAGTGGGACGATTTAATCAATAGTTAGCTAAAGGACAAAATCTTTTAAAACTGCTTCTCGGGACCTCATAAAGTTCATATCTTGGCATAACTCGCTTCACGATTTGAGACCTTTCTCGGACCGATATTTGGCAGCGACTTCATACTTCAAATCTTTGAGAGACGTTCTTGAAATTATGGTCTTCTCTTCATAATAGGAATTTCTTCACTTGAAGTTTTGAGAGATTCTTCATCTTTGGACCACGACTTCTTCATTTTTCTCCAATCTTTTTTTGGACTTTGATATACAACGATCCGCCTCCTTTTAGGACTTGGATCTATTTATCCTCATACCTTGTTAGGGTCTTTTCGGGTAGACTTCTCCATGATCTTTAGGGGAGTATTTGCTTTTCGTCGTACGTCTCGATCCTTCATATTGATCTTCGATAAATGATTCTTCACATCACTTTTGGGATATTTAGCAACAACATGTAGCCCTCATGCCTTGTTAGGGCCTTTTCGGACTTGCCAATATTTGTGTCTCGCTTCAATAAGTTATGCCTTGGCTATGAACTCTAATTAATACTGAGCAACTTTTAAACGATCTTGTGCTAGAAGCTAAGTAACTTTTCAAATCGTACAACCTTATTTATTGCAGATAAATTTATTAGCAAGCGATGGGAGAATAGGCTTATAATCAACTCACATAAATTCACGAAAGAATACCAAACTTATAATTGACTCTATCATCTCTCGTTCTCCACAACTTAAAATCTCAAGGAATGAGACTCGTGGATGTTTAGCCAATTAAATCAAAGTTTTAGGTTTTCGAGTCATCTATAGGATCTTGCAAACTCTTAGACTTTTTCAAGTTTAGAAATCGCATTTTAAAGTTCCCTTGATTAACAACTCTCTAGGATCAATTATAGGAACTTGCGAAAAGTTCTTGTTCTTAACCCGTGAGAGTTAAGACTTTCGCGTTTTAAAGTTCCCTATATAAAAGCCTAGCAAAACTTGACTTAAACACGTTAAGGATACTAGCTAGAGTAAACTTAGATAAGTAAACCCGGGTTGAGTCAAAATATTCACGACTTGAAAAATTTAAAACCACTTTATTAAACTTTTATTTTAGCAAGGAAAGTAAATGACGACAACAAAAGAAAATTCTACTATACTACTAGGCCAAAATAGATTAAAAATTTTGAAAAATGTCGAAAAATCAAATATTCCGGTTAAAATGAGGACAAATTCATGGAAAAGACCACTTACTTCGATAGAAGTCCCCCCTACACTTGAGATAAACATTGTCCTCAATGCTTAAGCATATGGGAGTAAACTCCCATACACTTAGGACATTGTGCACGTTGTTTAAATCTTGCTAAGGAAAGGGCAACTATAGTGATTTCAATGTGAACATATGAGATATGAAATATCGAATCACGACAGTTTAGGATAGAACCAGGAAGACGGGTACACGGGATCACGGTTCGTCAAAAGTCATCGATAATGGATCTTTGAAGCTTTACCCTGCATAGAAGAAGAAACAAGACAACAAACACATACGGGGCTCCCCCTACACTTATTATGAAAACGGTAAAGGATAGATCAACGGGTTGCCTCCCGAGAAGCGCTTGTTTTTGATAACCGAGTCACGAGCCTGACTCGACCCAAAACTAGTTCATGGGAAACGTGGTGAGGGATGGAATCATCTCATGAGAGATGTCCTCACCAAAGTACAACTTCAAACGCTGGCCATTTACCTTAAAATTGGGCCCATTTGGCTGAGAAAGCTCAATGGTGCCATAGATAAAAACTTTGGCGACGGTAAATAGACCAGACCAGCGGCTCTTCAACTTGCCCGAGAAGATCTTCAACCGAGAGTTAAAAAGTAAGACTTGATCACCAACGTGGAACTCTCGGTTCTTAATCCTTGCATCATGGATGATCTTGGTCTTCTCCTTGTAGATCAGAGAGTTCTCGTAAGCTTCATTCCTCAGTTCATTAAGCTCGTTGAGTTGAATCTTTCGAAGATCACCGGCTTTGTTGATGTCGAAGTTAGCCCACTTCAAGGCCCAGTATGCCTTATGTTCCAGCTCAATAGGGAGGTGGCATGCTTTCCCGTACACAAGACGATAAGGTGTACAACCGATCGGCGTCTTATAGGCGGTACGAAAAGCCCACAAAGCATCATCTAACTTATCGGCCCACGAGGCACGATGCTCTCCCACAGTACGCTCCAGAATTCGCTTCAATCCGAGGTTAGATATCTCGGCTTGCCCATTAGTTTGGGGATGATAAGCGGTGGAAAGACGGTGATTGACACCATACTTAGCCATGACTCTTGCGAATTGGTCATTGCAAAAATGAGTCCCGCGGTCACTGATTATAGCACGAGGAACACCGAATCGAGCAAAAAGTTGCTTCAAAAAGTTTACAACCACCCCCGCATCGTTCGTAGGGAGAGCCTTAGCTTCAACCCATTTAGAAACGTAGTCAACGGCTACGAGGATGTACTTGTTCCCTTTAGATGATGGAAATGGCCCCATAAAGTCGATGCCCCATACATCAAATATTTCACATTCTTGTATGAAATTTTGAGGCATCTCATCTTTATGTGTGATCTTGCCTTGTCTTTGGCAAGCATCACAATGTTTAACCATGTCGTGAGCGTCACGATAAATGGTGGGCCAATAAAATCCAGAGTCGAATACTTTCTTCGCGGTGTAATTGGGACCAAGGTGACCACCGGTGGGTCCTTTATGGCAAGCGTCAAGGATTTGTACCGCTGCCGGCCCATCAACACATCGAGGAATGACAAGATCCGCACATTGTTTAAAGAGGTAAGGGTCGTCCCATAAATAATGTTCAATATCTTTAAAGAACTTTTTCTTTTGTTGGGACGTTAACCCTTCCTTGAGAATTCCACATGCTAAGTAGTTTGCAATGTCCGCAAACCACGGGGTGTCATCAAGATTGGAGTTGATAGACATTAAGGCCTCAAGGGGAAAAGAGTCATTGATCTCTTGATTCGGATGATCCCCTTGATAAGGATCCTCAAGTCTACTTAGATGATCCGCGGCTAGGTTTTAGGCTCCCTTCTTGTCACGAATTTCAATGTTGAATTCTTGAAGGAGCAAAACCCAACGAAGAAGTCTTGGCTTAGAATCTTGCTTAGTCAACAAGTACTTCAACGCGGAATGATCAGTGTTCACGATGGTGGTAGAGAGGACAAGATAGGGGCGGAACTTTTCAAAAGCATACACTATAGCTAAAAGCTCTTTTTCGGTAGTGGTATAATGCAATTGAGCCCCCGTCATTGTCTTGCTAGCATAATGGATTGGTTGGAAGTGTTTGTTCACTCTTTGGCCCAAAACCGCTCTAATAGCAAAGTCGCTAGCATCACACACCAACTCAAAAGGTAGCTCCCAATTAGGGGTAACCAAGACCGGTGCCTTAGTTAGCTTATCCTTAAGAAGATTGAAGGATTCAAGACACTCCTTGGAAAAGATGAAAGGAGTATCTTTTTCCAAGAGGTGGGTCATCGGGCGAGCGATTTTAGAAAAATCTTGGATGAATCGACGATAGAAGCCCGCATGACCAAGGAAACTTCTCACACCCTTCACGGTTGAAGGTGGAGGTAATTTGGCTATGACATCCACTTTAGCACGGTCAACTTCAAGACCGGCTTTTGAGATTTTATGTCCAAGCACAATGCCTTCTTTTACCATGAAATGGCATTTTTCCCAATTTAGAACAAGGCGAGTGTCTTCACACCGCTTAAGCATGCGTTCCAAATTGGAAAGGCAATGAGAGAAAGAATCACCATAAACCGAGAAATCATCCATGAAGACTTCCATAGTTTCTTCAACCATGTCATAGAAGATAGCCATCATACACCTTTGGAATGTCCCAGGAGCATTGCATAAGCCGAAAGGCATTCTTTTATAAGCAAATGTTCCATAAGGACAAGTGAATGTGGTTTTCTCTTGATCTTTGGGATCGATGGGAATTTGAAAATACCCGGAGAAACCGTCTAAAAAGCAGTAATAGTCATTACCCGCTAAACATTTAAGCATTTGGTCCATGAAAGGGAGGGGAAAATGATCCTTTCTCGTAGCATCATTGAGTTTGCGATAGTCTATACAAACTCTCCACCCTGTAACGAGACTTGTAGGAATCAACTCGTTGTTTTCATTGGGCACAACGGTGATTCCACCTTTCTTAGGCACACAATGGACGGGACTAACCCATGGTGAATCCGAGATAGGGTAGATCATTCCCGCATCAAGAAGTTTGATAACCTCTTTTTTGATAATTTCATGGATCTTGGGATTCACCCTTCTTTGGCTTTGAATAGTGGGTTTAAAGTCGTCCTCCATGAGAATTTTATGTGTGCAAAAGTGAGGATCAATTCCATGAATATTGGAGATTTTCCAAGCAATCGCTTTCTTGTGATTCTTCAGCACGGCGAAAAGTCGAGATTTTTCTTCCTCTTTCAAGTCCTTTGCGATGATGACGGGTGACTTCTTGTTGTCTTCAATGAAAACGTACTCGAGATGAGACGGTAGGTCCTTAAGCTCTAAATCCGGAGGATTTTCGATGGAAGGCGTAGTCAAATTCGGCTCATCGATAGAGATATCCTTAGGAGATGGTGGAGAAATATGGTCCTCATTGAGAAGTTTCTCAATGGTACGAATGTCTTCATCCCAATTAGAGGGAGAATCGTCATATTGCAAGTCCACATCTCCCAAAGTTGCTTCAAATTCTTTCAAGATGAAATCACTTTCTCCAAATGGAGTTAGTGAAGGAGCAATAGAGGCAACGGTCTCAACAGTGGGTAGAGAAGAAGAACCACTTTTACAAGCGTCTTTGAAGTGTTCTTCACAAGCCTCATCAAGAACGTCAATGAAATTAACACTCTCGTTTTTAGAAGGCTGCTTAGAAAGTTTACCCATGTTGAAGACGATTTTATCGTCACCAACTCTCATGATTAATTCGCCCGCGGCTACATCAATGAGAGTGTGACCGGTCCTCAAGAATGGACGTCCAACGATTAATGGAACACGGGGGTCCATCTCGTAGTCAACGATAACAAAATCCGTCGGAAAGGTGAAGTTGTCGACAGCAACGAAGACGTCTTCGGCTATCCCCACTGGATAAGCAACCGTACGGTTAGCTAATTCCAAAGTCATTCGTGTGGGGACTAGCTCGGGTAGATATAATTGTTTCTAAACGCTTAAAGGCATTAAGTTAATACTAGCACCTAGATCGGCTAGGGCCATACAATTCTCTACCCCGGGGAACTTGCAAGGAATCAAGAAACGACCCGGATCACCAAGTTTGGTTGGTAATTTCCTTAAGAGCACTGCGGAGCAATTCTCATTAAGTTGGGTCTGAGAAATATCGAGAAGTTTCTCCTTATCACTGAGAAGATCTTTAAACATTTTGGCATATTTCGGCATGTGAGCGAGAGCCTCAGTAAAGGAGATATTGAAATTCAGTTGTTTAAACATTTTAAGAAAGTTAGAAACCTGAATATCATCCTTGTTCTTCAATTTCTCTTTCCGCAACCTCGAAGGATAAGGTATATTGGGTTGAGATGAAGGCTTTGGGATAGAATTCTCACTCACATCCTTGGGTGGTGGAGGGGTGGAAGTAGAAGGTGGTGGAATTGGAGAAGTAGAAGCTGGAGGTGTTGGAGAAATAGAATGTGGAGGAACTGGAGAAGGAGACTCGTTTTCCTTAGTCACAATCACCGGTGTAGGTGTAGGAAGCTCGGGTTCCTTTAAACCTTTTCCACTGTGAGTGGTGATTGCTTTCATCTCCCCTCTTGGATTAGCAACGGTGTTACTCGGAAGAGAACCCGAACCAGAGGCTTGATTATTTGGGAAGAAACTAGCCATCATGTTCCTTAAGTCATTCGTTTGACTTGCCAAAGTATTGCGCATATCGGCTCGAAGATCGTTTTTTTGTTACCATATCTGCTTTTAAGTTGAGCATTTCCCGCTGAAGATTCTGCACTATCGCATCATTAGTCCTCATTGTTGGGTCAAAAAGTTGATGTGGCAGAAACTCAAAAACGAAGAAAACATGAAGGCATTTGTCTAAGAATTGACAAGAGCAAATCAAGCATTGTCAAGAACAAATCTGGCGTTGACAGAAGCAAGCATTGTCATGTACAATCCAAGCATTGTCATGTACAATGTAAGCATTGATAAAAACGTAGACAAGAAGCCTTTGGAAGCTTCTATTTGGATATATATGCAGGATATATTCTGTATATAGTTATTTAAATAGAAGATTTATATGTTTATTCATTCTTATCTCTTGTAAACCCTAATCCTTACACTATAAAAGGAACCAAGGGTATTAGGTTTATTCATAACTCATATTCACAATATAAACCTAAAAGCGTGTGTTGACTAGGTGTGGGATTCAATGTACACACACCTAGTGGTTGTTTGTTATTAATATAATGAACAATCCGTTTGTTTTTATTCATGTGTTTTGTGCCTAAACACCTTGTTAATGTGTCGTGTTCTAATTCCGCTTTGATTATCTAATCATATGAACATGATGCATTCCTAGTAGCTTTAAAGATACAGAATCTAGGATTCCTCAATTGGTATCAGAGCCTCGTGGCTCGTGATGCTAGGACCAACAAGGTGTTCGTGTATGGTGAAAAGAAGAAAAATCCGTCTAGGGTTTTTCTGGACGTTTTTGTGTGCGCAGCAATATTCAGAAGGTCATAACTTTTTATTGAACCGTTGGAGCGTCATGAAAGTTCTTGTGTGTATTCTATACACATATATCTAGACATCCACTGGAGGGATTGTCGAGTTTTATCCCCAATCAAAAGTTATTAGGCGTCAAAGTCAGCAGTGAGTATATGCAGTTTTCTGTGAATAGCCATATTCAAAACACGATCTCTCCTTTGTTAACCGTTGGATCATCGTGATTTTTGAACTGTAGATTCTTGGCACATGTGTCTAGGATCTCACCGAAGGGATCTTCAATCTAAGCTCTCATGAAGAAGTTATTCGAGGTTGAATGTGACTGCATAATGAGGTATGAAATTTCTAGTTCACATAAAATAATGAGTTAGGGTTTCCTCCAAACCCTAAATCAATTATAAACAGAAAAAGAGGGTTTCATAGCTGTTGTATTGCTTAATGGTAAGATTCGAGCTAAGGGTGTGTTACAAACCCTAGTTAAGGTTTCAGTACTATGACAGATTGAGGGTTCAAATCTGTTAAGATATTAGGGTTTTAGCTTATAAACCCTAGAAAACTTGTTCATCATGACTGGATTAAAGTAATGGTTGTACTTGCTTTGGTGAGTGGATCTCTGGATCTATGGTGAACCCAAGTACGATTCATAAAGATTGGAGCTGCTATGATGTTCTTCATAGGGATTTTCGGTTTTTAAAGAACCCTAGATTCGGTATTAATGGAACAGCAGGTTATGGCATTTGAAAGTGTCATTACTTGATCCTACTATCTCACGGTGTACTATTATGTGATTGATAGCTGTGATATCTAGAAAAGTCGTGGGATACAGTTGCTGCTGGTTTAAAGAAGTCAACAAGAAAGAGATGAGGCTTATGTTCTGACGTGTACGCGGGTTTGATGTGATATTCACTTCCTGATCTTTAGGGATTTGATCTTCCAAACTTTTAGAATGATACTGTTCGTTTATTACTGACGTCCTTGTTACACACATTTAAGTTCTACATGGGCTGATGTTTCGATATTTTGTGGGCCTTCATTCATGGATTGTTTGTGGGATGGATAAAGGTGATACTCTTATCACTCTAGCTACGGTTATATGTCTCTAGCCACAAATGTTGTCAGTATTTGAAAGAGGCGCTGATAAGAATGAAGTAGACGCTGACAAGGCTTTGTTTTGACGATGACAGAGAATAACTGAACGCTGATAGGAAGCGTTGACATGAGTTGTCCGATATATGGTTTTTCAAACGTTGTCACGTGTTGTCCGATATTGGACAACACACAATGTTATATCTTGGACAAAGGAATATGTTGGACAACAAAAGGATAGCTACTGTTTGGAAAATTGGTACGTTTTTAGCACACAAAAAGGAGGAATTTACACACGAAGATACATGGAATCTCCGTTTTTATTCAGAATATCAAGTTTATATTTATGGCTCGGATATTTTTAAAAGGGATTAATGATTTTAATGCGAGTTAGCAACTATTCATGGGAATTCGATGGATATTTTATTATGTAATCGGGATAGCCTTGGGAAAGAGTTATCCGTCAGATACTTTTACATATGGTATGAAGATGTTATTCCATTAAAATTCGTCATGAAAAGGTGTTGGCTTAAGGGGAAGAATTCTTATGGTAATTTTGATGCTTGAAGAAGATTTTCGCGAGTTTGTGTTCTATCATATCTTAAAGTCGTGGATTCATACACTGACTTTAAAGATAACTTGTTCGTGCTTTAAATGTTTGGTGACGAAGACTTGTCATAACACTTGAAGGAGTTACATTATCGTGCTCAGTGTCTCACAAAGGATGAGAATATTGACAAGGGATCGAGGTCTACTTATACTTGGTGAGATGAGTATAAGTTCTTTATCACATGGATAATACAAGACATAGAACACAAGGTTGGGTTATTCTACTTCTATATCAAGAATATTATATTTATTTTTCTTCAAGATCATTACATAGAGCTACATTTGGAGAATCTTCAAGATTGCGTACATTGTTTACTTCACTGTTGATGTGACAAAAAGGGGAAGACATACATGCTACAATTAAGGGGAAGCAATTTGAAGATGATGCAAAACTTACAAGAGATATACAAAGAGTTTTGCCAACATCAACTAGGGGAAGATTGTTGGGTCAAAAAGTTGATGTGGCAGAAACTCAAAAACGAAGAAAACATGAAGGCATTTGTCTAAGAATTGACAAGAGCAAATCAAGCGTTGTCAAGAACAAATCTGGCGTTGACAGAAGCAAGCATTGTCATGTACAATCCAAGCATTGTCATGTACAATGTAAGCATTGATAGAAACGTAGACAAGAAGCCTTTGGAAGCTTCTATTTGGATATATATGCAGGATATATTCTGTATATAGTTATTTAAATAGAAGATTTATATGTTTATTCATTCTTATCTCTTGTAAACCCTAATCCTTACACTATAAAAGGAACCAAGGGTATTAGGTTTATTCATAACTCATATTCACAATGTAAACCTAAAAGCGTGTGTCGACTAGGTGTGGGATTCAATGTACACACACCTAGTGGTTGTTTGTTATTAATATAATGAACAATCCGTTTGTTTTTATTCATGTGTTTTGTGCCTAAACACCTTGTTAATGTGTCGTGTTCTAATTCCGCTTTGATTATCTAATCATATGAACATGATGCATTCCTAGTAGCTTTAAAGATCCGGAATCTAGGATTCCTCACTCATGTAAGTTTCAACGTCTTGGTGTAATGCGGTGGGTTTGTTAGGAGGAGCATGGTAAGCAGGTGGTTGATAAGCATGTTGTTGGTAAACTTGGTTGTTTCTTTGAGGTGGATATGAGGTTCTTTGGTTTTGATATTGATTTGGAGCACGAGGTTGGTTTTGATTGTTGCGATTGAGGTTGTTTGGGTTTTGTGGGGGAAAATCGGGGGGTGAAAGAAAGTTGTTTGAGCGATAGCTGAGGAAATTGCGGTCACCTTGAGGACGTGCTTGATAGCCTCCTGTAGAATAGGTACCGTTGGCGGCATACATATTTTCCGGATTGTCATGAGTCGAAGGACAATCGGTGTATGAATGAGATCCCCCGCAAATTTCACATGATTTAGTCAAAGCACTAGCTTGGGCAGTGATAGCTTTGGTATTGTTGGCGGCTTGGAGAGCAAGTGATTCAACAAGCGAAGTAAGCTTATCAATTCTCTTGTCGCTCTCATTAGTGCTAGCACTAGCCACATTAGTCCGAACACTTTTGGTTTGCACTCTAGACTTGTTCTCAATAATATCCTAAGCGGCATTAGCAGACTTAACCAAAATGTTACCCCCCGAGGCACTATTTAGTGAATCTTAGTCATTCATGCTTAAACCATTGTAAAAAGTATTAATTTGATGTACTTTTGTTAAACCATGTTGTGGACACTTTCTTAAAAGTTCCTTAAAACGGTCCCAAGATTCACTAAATGTCTCACCGTACTTTTGTTCAAAGGTATGTATTTCATTCCGCAAAGCGGTAGTACGTGAGGGTGGGAAAAAGTAGTTGATGAATTTGGTCTCTAAATCCGTCCACGTAAGAATACTTTGTGGCGGTTCCTTATCAAGCCAATGCCGGGCTTGTCCCTCTAAGGAGAAAGGAAAAAGTTGCAAGCGAATTACCTCTTGTGAAACCCATTATACTTAACCGTATTAGTGAGTTGAAGGAACCTTTTTATATGGTCATGAGGATCATCAATTGAACGCCCCAAGTAGGGTTGAGCAGAGACCATTTGAATGAAGTCGGATTTAAGCTCAAAGTTGTTGGCTCCAATCTCGGGTATGACAATAGCATCGGTGTGGCCCTCTACGTGCGATTGCAAAAGCTCGATCATTGGTTGATTGTCCATGGTGACAATATGTGGAGTAATGACTTCCGCTTGAGCTACTTTCTTCTTACGAGCACGAGTACGCATGCACACCTACAAAAGGAAAAGCAAAATAGACAAGAAATATTTTTGGTTTTTATATGTTTTTCTATTTTTATTGTATTTTTGAAAATTTTTTACTTTTTATGGATTTTTAAAAATTTTAAAGCAAGGAAAATAACGTTCAAAGATGAACGGATCCCAGAATCCAACGCGTCTCTCACTTAAAACCTTTAATCTTAACGAAAAGAGCCGGCAGCGGCGCCATTTAATACAAGGTTTTACCATGATGTTGAAGTTTTTACTACTCTTTAGGAAAAGAGCAATAAATAGGGCAAGTGAGCACGACGATTTAGGAAAACCGTGTGTGAATGACCCTAAAAGTGAGTTCGTTCTCGAGGAGGCAAGTGCGTTGTGTGTTGAATTGATTAATGATTTGTGATTATATGATTGAAAATGGAAGAAAGCAATGAGATTAGAAGAGAAAGACGGTTACAAAGATGGATTAAACTAAGACGAAAAAGGCGATCACGTAAAACCGTAAATAGTGCAAAAATTAAAATTTTAACCTAAAAATTCCTAAAAATTTCTAAAAATCCACAATAATATTCTAAGAGTTTACAAAAAATCCAAACTTGCTAAAACCTTTTAATTAATTAGATAATGACATTTTAATGCTAATTAAAGCCCTAAAAATCACAATTAATTATTAAAAAGCCCTAAACAAGATCTTAAAGTTTGTAAACCTCAAAAATGTCCTAATTAAGCTAAAAAGTATTTTTTTAAAATTTTAAAACCAAATAAAACTATTTTTAAACACTTAAAAACTATTAAAATCAATTAAAACTTAAATTAATTCTAGAAAATAATTGAAAAGTCCTAAAAATATTTGGAAAGTGACAAAACTCCTAATTAAGTGTCCTTAACCTAGGAAAAATGTAAAAACTAAAAAAAATCAAACTTCAATTTTTAATAATAAAATAATATTAAAATATTCAAAAAAATTCAAAGTTCATAAAAAAATCTAAAAAATTACCAAAAATCTATAATAATGTAACTAAGACAAAAATGCAATCAAAATTTTCTGAAACCTATTTAATAATTTTATATTGAATTTTAAAGTTGGTTAAAAACCCTAAAATCCAATAAAATAAAAAATAAGACTTTTTGAAAACTTTTTTTGCTGTAAACCTCAAAAATATAAATCAAAACCTAAAAACTATTTTTTCAGATTTTTAAAATAACTTTTTCTATTTTTAAATTACTTTTCAAAATTAAAACTTAAAATAATCCTAGAAAATTAATTAAATAAAGGAAAAATAAACTTTTTGCACTAAAAAGTCCTAAAACCTAATACAAACAAAAGAAAAATGCTAACTGGTAAAAATCCTAAGTAAATAAGCTAAAATTAGCTTAATTATAAGCTGCTAACTAAATAAGCTACAAAAAAAATAACACTTACGTAAATAATGAAAAGAGAACCTAGCAGTCAAAGACCCTAGGGCACGCTGGTAAGTTGTGAGTGTTGTGAGGAGGATGGCGCATGTTCGAGTCCTGGCCAGTCCTTTTTGAATTTTTTTTTTAAACTTTAAAAACACCAAACCAGTAACTATTTATACTTCAAAAACATAAATCCAATCAAAATATCCAAGATTAAAACAAACTGGAAACCAAAACGTGCTCAGATAGGACTGAGTTTCTGATGAACACAAGGGTGTATTCTTCACTGTGCAAATAAGGATCAAGAGGACTTGATCTTTGGTTCTTGGTGTTGTTTTTGATGGACAAATGGAACCCCTACACTCAGTTGGAGTGTAGGGAGTCAATATAAACAGAAAACAAGCAAGTAGTACACACAATCAAGCACAACATTACACCAAAAAGTTTCTGAATAAGCTTATGTAGGACTGAGATGATTATGCTGATTCACTTGGCACTAAAATGATTTTCAATGGCTAAGAGCTAGAACAATGGTCAACCAAATGACACACAAGTGATTCCAAACCTTGCTTAATTCCCTACCCTAGCAGATTGTCAACTTTGATGCACAAATTCACACAAATTCAGTCACAAAAAGCAGTTACTAGATTTAGGTATTTTCCTTAATTTTTAACTTGCAAATGTGTTCAAAAATTCACCATCCTGAAACCCAATACTGACATATGTCCTACAACTACCCAAAGAGTGATTCTAGACAGATTTAAACCCAAATTGATGTCAATAATCTAAGTAAAATCCTTATCCCAAACACCCCTTTAAAAACTGAGATTGAAATTTCTCAAAGCAAATCAATACAACACTCAACCAAACTGATTCTACTAGTCCTAAACATGCATAAAACACCAAATGAACTCAAATAAAACAGGTTTACAAGCAATCAAACAACTTCTTAACAAATTCATGCAAATCACATAAACACCATATAAAACACAAAACTGAAAACTGAAAAGGGAAAGAAGAAACTACCTTAAGGGACCTACATCCAGGTCCCTTAGTGGTTGCTTAACCACCTCCAAATAGACTCGGGTCTATGCTGAACCTTTGACAACAAACAATCAAGCAAAACCTGCTGAGAAAAAAAATGAAAATAGAACAAGCACAAATACTAACTTTCTGATTCTTTCTGAAACTTTTTAAAACCTTTCAAAAACTTCTCAATGTTTATCTTTCAAAACCCTTAACCCCAACAACTTAAAATCCAGGAAATCCAAACCATGAAACAAGGTTTCACCACAAATTACCAATTTTCAGAAACTTTTGAAAGCAAGACTAAATTTTAAAAACTTGAAAAATAAACAAACTTGGAACTTGAACACAATCAAACAATGTAACTAAAGCTGGCTCTTTTCTTCTCATCAACAAACTTTAACCTTTTTTTTCATTCATAAAAAAAAAACAGGACTTACAAAGTTGTGACCAAGAAGAAAAAAAAGAACAAAAACAAATGCTAAGCTAAGGGTGCCTTATATAATGGCAACAGAACTATCTAAAATAAATAAAACCCTAGCAACTAAAATGCCCTAAATGCCCTTGGAGTTTTGACTGAAAAATGGTCAAAATTCGTCTTCATGTGATCTCTTTGGTGCCATGTGATATCCAGCTGTTGAAACTTGATCTTGATCGTTTGTTATAGCTTTGGGAGCAAGTAGTATGTGTGAGACGTTGATTCTCTGGACCATCTTTGTTTTCTTCTTCTTTGTGGGGCAGGGGACACATGGGTTGGTTGATGTGGGAAAGTGATGGACGTTTTGGGAGGTGGGAATGGATGAGAGTGACCTTAATCACTATTCTGGAAATTAATAGCCAATACCCCTTTAGTTTGAAGGGTAATTAGGATTAGGGTTTATGTTGATAAATTAGGGAAAATTAGGGATGGTGGGTGAACAGTAATAGTTTCCCACGTAATTTTGGGTTTAAAAAGATTAATAAATTAATCTGGTTTTTAAGTGGCGAGTGGATGGTGACTGGGATGGGGCAAGTGACGTGGTCGAAATGTATTGGTGGGATGGGGTGATGTGTGGGAATGATTGGCTGGGAAAGGTTTGGTTGTCTTGGCAGATTCAGTCCCCATGCTCCTCTCTTTTGTTCATTTTGTATTTAACAGCTCAAAACTTCATTCCCTTTGTATTTAAGTTTGGACAACTTGCTGATTTTGGCCCAATGTAATTCCAAACTTTAAATAAGGACTTCAAATGCACATTCTTCATTTTCCAAGGGCTTTTCTTGTAATGTCTTCAAACTTTAGGGACCCTATTCATAATTATGAATATTTGAGGGGTATAAAGTGTTAATCTTCAAAAGTTGAGGGACCAAACTTGCCAATCTTCAATTCTTCAAGGTCCATTTTGAAAATTCCAGATTTGGGTCCGGTTCATTGTGCGGCTTCGTTTCCCGTGTTCGTTTTTGATTGATTCTTGTGATCTTTTGTCATTTTCTCAATATCCGTACCTAAAATACACAAGCAACAAACACAAGCATATATTTGGGTATTTTGATGATATTTAATGCATTTTAAGCCCTATTTGGACGATGAGACTATGTATAAAAGCAGTCTCATCACTCCCCCATACTAAACCATTGCCGTGCCCTCACGCAATGCTAGAATAAAGTATCTTAGCACCTCCAAAATTCATTTTTATTCACTTTATTGGAATGATGAACTAGCTACACTACTACTATTACTACTACTTGCGTTTTAGACATAATGTATAATTTTCATCGCAAAAT
Organism: Glebionis coronaria; assembly: GCA_025667525.1. NCBI lineage: Eukaryota > Viridiplantae > Streptophyta > Magnoliopsida > Asterales > Asteraceae > Glebionis > Glebionis coronaria. The sequence goes on from CM046878.1 coordinate 447,314,665, forward strand.
GAGACGTTTAGGTTCATAGAATAAGAACACGTGAATGCTTCGTTAGAAATAATTTCGTCGTTCTCGATTTTCACCCTAATTCCATGCCAAGCGTGCACCGAGATCATTGTCATTATAAGTTAGTAATGCTAACACTACTCATATGCCCTAATCACGTACTTATCCTCCCATTATTCCTAAGTTGTATCTCTTATATTTTATTTTGTCTTGAATGTTTCACGAGGATACATTGTTTGACTTATGCGATAATAGAGATTTAGGTCTAAAAATAGAGTCCTAACGGTGTAACCAAGACCATCAAATCAATAACCCCTCCTAATAGACAACGATGTTAAAAAATTAAGTCAACAAGAAGAATCGATAAACACGGTTTTATAACGGTTTTGAACATGAGACTTATTACCAAGACTTTTATATGCCCCCTAACGGAAGGGCCTTATTATCTTTGGTTTACCTCCATCTTTTATTCAACTTCGCCATGAAGCTTTTATTATGACTTCGGTCTTGCCTTGCCTTTTATTATCCGCCTCATCGGTGGTTTTATTAGCCAAAGACGTATATCCTCACGCTAAAGCGAATTTTGGATCTTTAAAGCTTCGAAGATTAAGGCTTGATTCACTTTCAATTTTGAATAGATTTTTCGGCCTTGTGGGGCTTCAAATTGTTTGCTAGATTTAGGTGAGCACTTGAAATCTTATTATTGGGTGAAGCTTTTGATTATTCGGGTGCCAATACTTCAAAACTGTGACGCCGGCGATACCTTAATGTCTTCCCAATTTAATTACACGGAAGCTACTAGAAAAGACTAGAAACCCAACAATCCTAACTAAACCGCTAAGTCAATATTTATTAAGCAAAAAATATTTACAAGCGAAGGGAGAATAAGCAAACAACGAGAACAAATGAGTTTTTGAAAGAATACGAGTACTCTACGTTTAGCATAGTAACTTATAATTAACTCTATCATTTCTCGTCCTCATTTAAGAGACTTAGCCTAATGTGTAGTTAAGGAATCAAAGCTAAGTGCTCAACACGCACGGTCGAGTCAAAAATTACTCTTATTCTCGCCATCGGAAAACCTACATTCGTGTCTTCAAACACTTATAAAACATGAGAAAAATTTTAAAATTTGGCCATTTTTAGCCTTATTTTGCAACAAAAACGATAAACAAAAAGATAAACTTTGGAGAGCGTGAAGGTTTGGCAAGGCAAGTATCTATTCACCCCCCCATACTAAAGTTAAACATTGTCCTCAATGTTTCGAGTCTAGGGGTGCAAACACCCCATACTAGAGACGTAGTCGAATGCCTAATCTAGCATGGAAAAGGGTGTAACCAATAAATTAATAGCCGTTTATGAAGTGTGTTATAAACCTAAGGTTAGAACATCAAAAGGATATATCATGGATATTGAGAAATGTCTCCAAATCAAACAATCAAGTGCTCCCATAAAGCGAACACGAGAGTCTCCAATCGTGAAGATCATGATCTAAAAACCACAATTCACAAACAACCACGGAACAAAGGTTGGAAGGGCACAAATCCCCACACGTAAGCTACATTAGAAAGCGATAATATGTACATAGGATAAGCATGGGACTCCCCCACGAGGCACCTCGTTTTTGATTACCGAGTCATGAGCTCGACTCGATCCCCTCAATACTAATTATCATTGGGGAAGGTGACTTGGTCGAGGTAGTTCAAGGATGTAACTTCCCCGCCAAAGTAGTGCTTCAACCTATGTCCATTCACCTTGAAGTTAGGACCATCATCTTGAGCTAGCTCGATGGTCCCATACGGAAACACTTGAGTCACGGTGAATGGACCGGACCAACGGGATTTCAACTTACCGGAAAAGATTTTCAATCTTGAATTAAAAAGCAAAACTTGATCCCCAATGTTAAAAACCCGGTTTTTAATTTTAGAATCATGCAACTTTTTAGTTTTCTCTTTATAAATCAATGAATTTTCATAAGCAATATCCCTTAATTCATCCAATTCATTTAATTGCATTTTCCGGTGTTTTCCCGCGGTCTCCATATCATCATTACAATGCTTTAGGGCCCAATAAGCCTTGTGTTCTAATTCGATAGGCAAATGACAATTCTTTCCATACACAAGCTTATAGGGAGTGCACCCAATGGGCGTCTTATGAGCGGTCCTAAAGGCCCATAAAGCATCGTCCAACTTATCCGACCACAATTGTCGGTTTTCCCCAACGGATCTCTCCAAGATCCTATTCAACGCTCGGTTTAAAACCTCGACTTGCCCACTCGTTTGTGGGTGATAAGCCGTAGAAAGCCGATGTGTAACCCCATATTTCCTTAGAACCCTTTCAAATTGGTCGTTACAAAAATGGGTTCCACGATCGCTTATGATAGCACGAGGGGTTCCAAACCGAGAAAACAAGCTTTTCAAAAACTTGACTACCACACGAGCATCATTGGTGGGCAAGGCCTTGGCCTCCTCCCACTTAGAAAGGTAGTCAACCGCAACGAGAATGTACTTATTACCATGAGATGATGGGAACGGCCCCATAAAGTTTATGCCCCAAACGTCAAAGATCTCACACACTTGGATGATGTTTTGTGGCATTTCATCTTTTTGTGAGGCTTTTCCTTATCGTTGGCATGAATCACAAGACTTCACAAGATCTTGTGCATCTCGGTAAATAGTAGGCCAAAAGAAGCCGACATCAAACACCTTTTTAGCCGTGAGATTAGCACCGTGGTGACCACCCGTGGGTCCCTCATGGCAAGCTCTAAGGATGTTAGAAGCTTCGGTGCCAAATACACAACGTCGGATGATTTGATCCGCACAAGTTCGAAACAAGTAAGGGTCGTTCCAAAAGTAGAACTTGACGTCACGAAAGAATTTTCGTTTTTCTTGAGTCGTCATACCCTTAATGATGAAGTTACCCGCATGGTAATTTGCAAAGTCCGCAAACCATGGGGTGGAAGAATCAAGCTTAGAATTCACTATACCAAGTGTCTCGAGCGGAAATGTTTCGGTGATTTCCTTGGGCTCGTAAACACTTTGGTGAGGATCTTCCAAACGAGAGAGATGATCGGCCGCTAGATTCTCGGCTCCTTTTTTGTCAACGATGGTGTGATCAAATTCTTGAAGGAGGAGAATCCAACGAAGTAATCTCGGCTTAGCATCTTGCTTTGCCATAAGAAACTTAATAGCCGAATGGTCCGTATACACTATGCATTTCGTCAAGACGAGATAAGGTCGGAATTTATCAAATGCATACACCACGGAAAGGAACTCCTTTTCCGTTGTAGTGTATTTAAGTTGAGCCTCGGTCATCGTCTTGCTAGCATAGTGAATAGGCAAGAAGTGCTTATCATGACGTTGCCCCAAAACGGCCCCAATAGCGTAATCACTAGCATCACACATAAGCTCAAAGGGGAGGTTCCAATTGGGAGCAACAAGAATGGGAGCTTCGGTAAGTTTCCTCTTAAGGATTTCAAAGGCTCGTACACAATCTTCGTCAAAGACAAAACGTGCCTCTTTTTCAAGAAGATGTGTAATGGGTCGAGAAATCTTTGAAAAATCCTTGATGAATCGACGATAAAAGCGCGTGTGGCCTAGGAAACTCCTAACTCCCTTGACGGTTTTGGGATGAGGTAATTTGGCGATGACGTCTACCTTAGCTTGATCTACCTCAATCCCCGCTTTCGAGACCTTGTGCCCTAAGACGATTCCACTCTTAACCATAAAATGACATTTTTCCCAATTGAGCACAAGGTTGGTTTCCTCACAACGTTTCAACATTCTCTCTAGGTTTGACAAACACGAAGTGGAAGAATCACCAAACACGGAAAAGTCATCCATGAAGACTTCCATCGTCTTCTCGATCATGTCATGAAAAATAGCCATCATGCACCTTTGAAAGGTTCCCGGTGCATTACAAAGTCCGAATGGCATTCTACGATAGGCAAACGTTCCATATGGACACGTAAACGTAGTTTTTTCTTGATCACGAGGGTCGATGGGAATTTGGAAGTAACCGGAAAAACCATCTAAAAAGCAATAGAAATCGTTTCCCGCAAGACGCTCCAACATTTGGTCCATGAAGGGCAAGGGAAAATGGTCTTTTCGAGTGGCTTCATTCAACTTTCGATAGTCAATGCACACTCTCCATCCGGTCACGAGTCTAGTGGGAATCAACTCGTTGACATCGTTTGGCACAACGGTCATCCCTCCCTTTTTAGGGACACAATGAATAGGACTCACCCAAGGGCTATCGGAAATAGGGTAAATCATTCCCGCGTCAAGGAGTTTAAGGACCTCCTTTTTGATGACGTCGTGAATTTTGGGGTTCACCCTCCTTTGACTTTGGATTGTGGGCTTGAAATCCTCCTCCATTAAGATTTTGTGGGTACAAAACTTGGGATCGATTCCCTTAATGTCGGATAACTTCCACGCAATCGCCCCTTTGTGATCCTTTAGAACATCGACAAGTGCGGTTTTTTCATCATTCGAAAGTTCCTTCGCAATAATAACCAGCAACTTGTCGTCCTCCTCCAAATAGACATATTCGAGGTGAGGAGGTAAATCTTTCAACTCGAGGATAGGTGGTTCCTCAAGTGAAGATTTGGGCTCGATACTCATAACCTCCTCGGGCGGAGGAAATGGAAAATCGTTAAGAAAATCCTTGATAATCGAGAAGTCCTCATCGTTGCCGAGGTCTTCGTCACAAGTACGTGGAACATTGCATTCTTCCAACGTAAAACCACCACCTTCAAATGGAGTGAAGGTTGGTGTCGAATTATCAAGAATTGGATCTAACATAGTGGGATTGCCACTAGTTTCTTCATCACCAAACCCTAAAACTTCTTGTGAAAATTCCTCGCAAACCACGTCGATCATATCAACGAGGTTTATGGTTGCAACGAAATAAACATGAGAAAGTTGAGAATTTTGAGTTGCGTTTATAACAAGTTCCTCGTCGTTGAAACGTAAGGTGATCTTTCTAGCATGCACATCAATTAAAGCCATAGACGTATCTAAAAACGAACGACCTAAAATAAGAAGAACCTGAGGATCCGTGGGGATATCGACAACGATAAAGTCTACGGGATAGTAGAACTTCCCCACTTTCACAAAAACGTCTTCCGCCAAACCACATGCACGAATCGTGGAATGGTCGGCCAACTCGATAGACATAAGTGAAGGAGTAAGATTAGGAAGATTGAGCGACTTGAAGATTGCAAGTGGCATCAAATTAATGCTAGCACCAAGATCGGCCAAGGCATAGCATTCTTCCATATCTTGAATTGCACAAGGGATCAAAAATTTACCGGGATCACCGACTTTTTGAGGTATGCGATTAAGATAAACCGACGAGCAACTAGACAATTGGTGCAATTTCTCCTTGTTGTTCAACATACTCTTAAAGTTAGCGGCAAATCGAGGCATCATGACCAAAGCATCGGCGAAACTCACATTAAGGTGCAACTCACGAAACATTTTCATAAAAAGCTCAAATTGGTAGTTGTCGCGCTCTTGTCGTTTCTCCTTCCTAAGTCTCGATGGGTAAGGCAAGGGTGGTGTGGTTTGGGGCATCGACATAGCCTTTGGAATCTCGGGTTCCAATGTTGGTAAAGGGTCAACCGTAGGTGTGGCATGAGTGGTACTTTGTGGGCTTGAAATATGCTCCTTTTCGACCACCACCTCGGGTTCTTCCTCAATTTCCTCCACCGTTGGAGTAATTGGTTGAGGAGTCGGTTCTTTAAGTGCCTTACCAATTCGTGTGGTAATCACTTTCATCTCTCCCTTTGGGTTTGAAACGGTGTTACTAGGAAGACCACTCGAAGTAGAGGCTTTGTTCCCCATGACGGCTTCTAAAATGGCATTAAGCTTAGCATCTTGACTATTAAACTTCAAATCTTGACTAGCGGCTTTTTGGTCAATTCTTTGTTCAAGCCTAGCATGACTTTGTTCAATTTTATTGTTTTGACCTCTAATTTGATTAGCAAAATCATTTTTCAACTCATTTCTCATGTTAAGATTTTCCTTCACAAAATTAGCTAACTCCTTGGTGTTTTTAGCCGTGTCCCTAGCTTGACTAGCCAATTGCTCTTGAATATTTTCCAAAACCTTATCATTTTCCGTGGCGTAATTCAAAAAGTCCATTGGAAGTTCTTTAGTGTAAACATTTTGAAGACCTTGACTCGTGTTTTGAAAATTACGGTTTTGGTTTTGATTTTGCAATTGGCTACTACTTCCTTGATTTCCATAGTTGTTATTACCCTTGAAATTGTTCCTTTGATTGCTTTGGTAACCAACTTGATTGTTTCGATAATTGTTAGCATTTTGATTTGGTGGAAAACCCGGTGGAGTCAATTGATGAGTGCGAGGAACTTGACCGTTTTGGTTATAAGTTCCCGCGACCGCGAAGGCACTCGAAGTGTTACCACCGTTGGTAATGCACTCGGAATAATCGTGAGCTCCACCACAATACATACAAGAAACCTCAACCGCTTTAGCCGTAGCGGGAGTGGGTTGTTCACCAACTTTAAACTCAATTAACAATCCCTTAAGCTTATCAAAAATCTTGTTCTCCAAATTAGCCTCGATCAAGCATCAACGGTGTGTGACAATGAAGGCGAAGGCGAAGACGAAGCCTTACGAACACTCGACGTGCTACGAGGACTATAGACCTTAGACCTATTCTCAGTGATTAACAATGCTTCCTCGACCGTCTTACACAAAAAATTACCACCCGCGGCGGCATTAAGATAATCACGCTCATGATCGTTCAAGCCATTGTAAAACGTGTCAATTTGATGCAAGTCGGAAAAACCATGATGAGGACATTCGTGCAACATTTCCTTAAACCTATTCCAAGCCGTTGAAAAACTCTCATTATACTCTTGCGAAAACTTTGAAATCTCGTTTTTCAAATGCGTAGTCTTAGAGGGCGGAAAAAATTGGTTCACGAATTTTGAAACGAGATCCTTCCACGTCAATATAGAATTGGGTGGCTCTTTCTCTAACCAATTTTTTGCGGGCCCCACTAAGGAATACGGAAAATGCATCATCTTAATCGAGTCGTTTGAGACGTCCTTAAACTTGCAAGTGGCGGTGAGACGATTAAATTGGCGAATGTGGTTATGAGGGTTGTCCTTTTCGTCACCTCGAAACTTGTTGTTTTGAATCATGGACAACAAACCCGTCTTAACCTCAAAATTCTCCGCAAGGATAGCGGGAATCACAATCGCTTCTCCATAACCCTCGGTGGGTGCTTGAAGCAACTCCATCATAGTTCGATTAGCCATGGGTGCTTCTTTCACTACAATGGGTTCGTCAATAGGAGACTCCTCACTAGAAGGAGTGATGGATTTGTTTCTTCGTTTACGAGCACGTCTTGCTTTGGAGCGAGTTTGCATAAACGTCACGTACAACGAGAAGGTGAGCAAAGAAGATTCTTTTTTTGGTGTTTTTACTTTTTCAATTTTTTGTGGTTTTTGATTGTTTTTACTTTTTTGGATTTTTGGAATGTATTAGGTAGACACAAATCTACAAATCTCCTCCTTAATCAAATCTCTCTATTAAAGAAGCCTCAAGGAATGAAAACGATCACGTGAAGTGAACGCCTTCGATGACTTTAGAACGATGGTGGAACACAAAATCGTTCAAGAGGGTTTAATCAATAGAAACCAAGAAAATATATATGATACTTAAGTAATACTTTGGGGGGAAAAACCCTCGATTAGCTTTCAAAATCAAAATACGCACAAGCAAGCGGAGGAAACGAGGCGGCGCGAAGCACTTAAGAGCCTTTTTCCTTTAGGTCGTGAAATACAACCACCTTATACCCACCTTATAGTTTATATTTTTAAAAAACGAGCTTTACGAAAGTATTTATCTATTTTTGCCTTTTTCTTTGGTTTGAGATTCGAATAAAATGATTGGGTAATGACCTCCCAAGTCAAGGTTGTGATTTCTCACGTATTTGGAGTACATGTAAATTTATTGTTCTACGTATACAATATAGTAATAGTATTCACAAAAAACGAAAAACCGATAATTCGTATTAGTAGAGTGCTACTAATACAAATACTAATTATGGCTAGTATAAAAACAACAATTGTTCAACCAACACACAACATGCCTCCCCGGCAGCGGCGCCAAAATGATGTTGAAGTTTTTACTACTCTTTAGGAAAAGAGCAATAAATAGGGAAAGTGAGCACGACGATTTATGAAAACCGTGTGTGAATGACCCTAAAAGTGAGTTCGTTCTCGAGGAGGCAAGTGCGTTGTGTGTTGAATTGATTAATGATTTGTGATTATATGATTGAAAATGGAAGAAAGGAATGATATTAGAAGAGAAAGACGGTTACAAAGATGGATTAAACTAAGACGAAAAAGGCGATCACGTAAAACCGTAAATAGTGCAAAAATTAAAATTTTAACCTAAAAATTCCTAAAAATTTCTAAAAATCCACAATAATATTCTAAGAGTTTACAAAAAACCAAACTTGCTAAAACCTTTTAATTAATTAGATAATGACTTTTTAATGCTAATTAAAGCCCTAAAAATCACAATTAATTATTAAAAAGCCCTAAACAAGATCTTAAAGTTTGTAAACCTCAAAAATGTCCTAATTAAGCTAAAAAGTATTTTTTTAAAATTTTAAAACCAAATAAAACTATTTTTAAACACTTAAAAACTATTAAAATCAATTAAAACTTGAATTAATTCTAGAAAATAATTGAAAAGTCCTAAAAATATTTGGAAAGTGACAAAACTCCTAATTAAGTGTCCTTAACCTAGGAAAAATGTAAAAACTAAAAAAAATCAAACTTCAATTTTTAATAATAAAATAATATTAAAATATTCAAAAAAATTCAAAGTTCATAAAAAAAATCTAAAAAATTACCAAAAATCTAGAATAATGTAACTAAGACAAAAATGCAATCAAAATTTTCTAAAACCTATTTAATAATTTTATATTGAATTTTAAAGTTGGTTAAAAACCCTAAAATCCAATAAAATAAAAAATAAGACTTTTTGAAAACTTTTTGGGCTGTAAACATCAAAAATATAAATCAAAACCTAAAAACTATTTATTCAGATTTTTAAAATAACTTTTTCTATTTTTAAATTACTTTTCAAAATTAAAACTTAAAATAATCCTAGAAAATTAATTAAATAAAGGAAAAATAAACTTTTTGCACTGAAAAGTCCTAAAACCTAATACAAACAAAAGAAAAATGCTAACTGGTAAAAATCCTAAGTAAATAAGCTAAAATTAGCTTAATTATAAGCTGCTAACTAAATTAGCTACAAAACAAATAACACTTAAGTAAATAATGAAAAGAGAACCTAGCAGTCAAAGACCCTAGGGCACGCTGGTAAGTTGTGAGTGTTGTGAGGAGGATGGCGCAGGTTCGAGTCCTGGCCAGTCCTTTTTGAAAAAAACTTTTTTTTTTAAACTTTAAAAACACCAAACCAGTAACTATTTATACTTCAAAAACATAAATCCAATCAAAATATCCAAGATTAAAACAAACTGCAAACCAAAACATGCTCAGATAGGACTGAGTTTCTGATGAACACAAGGGTGTATTCTTCACTTGTGCAAATAAGGATCAAGAGGACTTGATCTTTGGTTCTTGGTGTTGTTTTTGATGGACAAATTGCACCCCTACACTCAGTTGGAGTGTAGGGAGTCAATATAAACAGAAAACAAGCAAGTAGTACACACAATCAAGCACAACATTACACCAAAAAGTTTCTGAATAAGCTTATGTAGGACTGAGATGATTATGCTGATTCACTTGGCACTAAAATGATTTTCAATGGCTAAGAGCTAGAACAATGGTCAACCAAATGACACACAAGTGATTCCAAACCTTGCTTAATTCCCTACCCTAGCAGATTATCAACTTTGATGCACAAATTCACACAAATTCAGTCACAAAAAGCAGTTACTGGATTTAGGTATTTTCCTCAATTTTTAACTTGCAAATGTGTTCAAAACTTCACCATCCTGAAACCCAATACTAACATATGTCCTACAACTACCCAAAGAGTGATTCTAGACAGATTTAAACCCAAATTGATGTCAATAATCTAAGTAAAATCCTTATCCCAAACACCCCTTTAAAAACTGAGATTAAAATTTCTCAAAGCAAATCAATACAACACTCAACCAAACTGATTCTACTAGTCCTAAACATGCATAAAACACCAAATGAACTCAAATCAAACAGGTTTACAAGCAATCAAACAACTTCTTAACAAATTCATGCAAATCACATAAACACCATATAAAACACAAAATTGAAAACTGAAAAGGGAAAGAAGAAACTACCTTAAGGGACCTACATCCAGGTCCCTTAGTGGTTGCTTAACCACCTCCAAATAGACTCGGGTCTATGCTGAACCTTTGACAACAAACAATCAAGCAAAACCTGCTGAGAAAAAAAAAATGAAAATAGAACAAGCACAAATACTAACTTTCTGATTCTTTCTGAAACTTTTTAAAACCTTTCAAAAACTTCTCAATGTTTATCTTTCAAAACCCTTAACCCCAACAACTTAAAATCCAGGAAATCCAAACCAGGAAACAAGGTTTCACCACAAATTACCAATTTTCAGAAACTTTTGAAAGCAAGACTAAATTTTAAAAACTTGAAAAATAAACAAACTTGGAACTTGAACACAATCAAACAATGTAACTAAAGCTGGCTCTTTTCTTCTCATCAACAAACTTTAACCTTTTTTTTCATTCATAAAAAAAAACCAGGACTTACAAAGTTGTGACCAAGGAGAAAAAAAAGAACAAAAACAAATGCTAAGTTAAGGGTGCCTTATATAATGGCAACAGAACTATCTAGAATAAATAAAACCCTAGAAACTAAAATGCCCTAAATGCCCTTGGAGTTTTGACTGAAAAATGGTCAAAATTCGTCTTCATGTGATCTCTTTGGTGCCATGTGATATCCAGCTGTTGAAACTTGATCTTGAGCGTTTGTTATAGCTTTGGGAGCAAGTAGTATGTGTGAGACGTTGATTCTCTGGACCATCTTTGTTTTCTTCTTCTTTGTGGGGCAGGGGACACATGGGTTGGTTGATGTGGGAAAGTGATGGACGTTTTGGGAGGTGGGAATGGATGAGAGTGACCTTAATCACTATTCTGGAAATTAATAGCCAATACCCCTTTGGTTTGAAGGGTCATTAGGATTAGGGTTTATGTTGATAAATTAGGGAAAATTAGGGATGGTGGGTGAACAGTAATAGTTTCCCACGTAATTTTGGGTTTAAAAAGATTAATAAATTAATCTGGTTTTTAAGTGGTGAGTGGATGGTGACTGGGATGGGGCAAGTGACGTGGTGGAAATGTATTGGTGGGATGGGGTGATGTGTGGGAATGATTGGCTGGGAAAGGTTTGGTTGTCTTGGCAGATTCAGTCCCCATGCTCCTCTCTTTTGTTCATTTTGTATTTAACAGCTCAAAACTTCATTCCCTTTGTATTTAAGTTTGGACAACTTGCTGATTTTGGCCCAATGTAATTCCAAACTTTAAATAAGGACTTCAAATGCACATTCTTCATTTTCCAAGGGATTTCTTGTAATGTCTTCAAAATTTAGGGACCCTATTCATAATTATGAATATTTGAGGGGTATAAAGTGTTAATCTTCAAAAGTTGAGGGACCAAACTTGCCAATCTTCAATTCTTCAAGGTCCATTTTGAAAATTCTAGATTTGGGTCCGGTTCATTGTGCGGCTTCGTTTCCCGTGTTCGTTTTTGATTGATTCTTGTGATCTTTTGTCATTTTCTCAATATCCGTACCTAAAATACACAAGCAACAAACACAAGCATATATTTGGGTATTTTGATGATATTTAATGCATTTTAAGCCCTATTTGGACGATGAGACTATGTATAAAAGCAGTCTCATCACTCCCCCATACTAAACCATTGTCGTGCCCTCACGCAATGCTAGAATAAAGTATCTTAGCACCTCCAAAATTCATTTTTATTCACTTTATTGGAATGATGAACTAGCTACACTACTACTATTACTACTACTTGCGTTTTAGACATAATGTATAATTTTCATCGCAAAATGAGACGTTTAGGTTCATCGAAATACTATCCGGAATCAAGGCTGGGTTCTTATCCGGAATAAATGAAGGTACATCTTATCCGGAATACTTTAATGGTGCTTATCCGCAATCCGACTTCGCTGGGGCTTATCCGAAATAGATGAAATGGCACTTTATCCGGAATAACTTTTCTGCTGCTTATCCTGAATATATTCCGGATAGTTATCCGGAATATCACTTATCCGGAATAATGTATCTGTTGCTTATCCAGAATCTTTGAGGACACAGTTAATCGGAATAGAGGAAATGAGGTACTATCCGGAATATTCGACCGAGAGCTTATCCGGAATATTCAAAGAAGCAGCCTATCCGAAAAACAAACTTGGGAGGCTTTATCCGGAATACTAGGATATAGGACTAATCCGGAATAAGAGGGTTAATATCCTTATCCGGAATAAGCTATTGTGAAGCTTATCTGGAATATTCTGCTACGACCACTAATCGGAATAAAGGGGTTTAAAGGACCCGGATATCAAACAACTTAGCAAATAAGCAATTCCAAAAATAAGCACATACCAAAACTTAAGCCAAAAAGATTTTAGAAAAAGGTGAATAAGCTAAATTTTAAAACTTTTGAAACACTAAATAAGCTAGGAATCGAAAAGAACTTTTTATAAAAACTTAAACTTATAAAAAAAAGAACAACTTATTTCTAAAAACTATTAAGCATAAAGGTTAAGAAGAATAAGCACTTTTATAAAGAAACTTTTTAAGATCACCAATTTAATAAACACAATCAAATAAGCTACATAATCAAATCATCAACAAGATTAAAATAAAACTACATGATTATCAAGATTAAGTAAAAGATTAAGAAAGGTAGAATGAGAATTAAGGAAATAAGCTTGATTTATTAAAGATTAAAATCAAAGGATTACAAGATTAAAGTTGATAAACTTGAAAACTAGAGAGAAGAAAACTTAAGAAAAACTTGAAAACTAGAATTAAACTACTACTAAAAATTATTCACCTAACCACCCTCCTAATGACACATTAGGAGGGTATTTATAGGAGGTGGGGAGATTACATGCTTAAGCTATCTTATTTCTTTCTTCTCGTCTCGACTCGACTTAATTTCTTTGTCTTCTCGACGTCGTCTCAGGATTAATCGTTATAAATTGAACTTGTCTTATAATTTTCTTCTAATATTAGACTTGAGTTCTTCGACTTCATTAAACTTCCGTCTTTAGACTTTTTCTTCGATAAATCTTTAGAATAGGCCTTGGACTTCCGTTATTTTTGCATTCTCGATCTTTCGACTTCGTATTTAGTCTTTTTCTTCGATAAAAGCCCGTGATAGCCCATGTTTTCTTCCTTTTGAATGATTGATCTTCATGAGTACCTACACAAAGCAAGATGCAAACTAGTAGACACATTTCAAGAGTAGATCTAAAATGCATAAAAGCTACTAATCTAAGAGGGATGAAATATTACCAATTAAAAGACCTATTTTCCAAGAAAAAATAGTTTTGACCAAAAAGAAACTTTAGTATAACTTGACCTTCTAATTTGAGGAGACAATGGATCAATCCAAGTTTAAAAGTACAATATACTTCAAAGATCTTGAGTGACCATCGCTCTGATACCAATTGTAGAAACTAGAAGGGGGGGGGGGGGGGGGTTGAATAGTTTCTCTTCGATTAGTCACCTAATTAAAATTACTTTCAATTAGGTTTGTATCAAAACTATCTTTTACTTGAAGCTAAGTCGAATAATGATTAGATTCAATTTAAATGCATTAGCAATGGTAATAGGTAAGTATAATGATAATTAAATAAGTAAAGAGTAAGGAAAGAGACAACCTAATGATAAGACACCAAGATTTATAGTGGTTCGATAACAAGGCTCTATCCTCATTTCTACTCCACTCCTCGAGTACACATACTCGAGATTTCCACTATATCCACAAGCTCCCTTCTTGGCGGAGAAAGCCTTACATCGTCGCTTACATTATTTTCCGACACTAAGCTAAATGTCGAGACCTAATCTTTAGCTAGGACCAATCTACACAACGTTGCCTACTTCACAATTTAACGACACAAGGCTAGATGTCGAGTTCTAATCTCAAGCTAGAACCAATCTTCACGACGTTGCCTACTTCACCATTTTACGACACAAGGCTAGATGTCGAGTTCTAATCTAAAGCTAGAACCAATCTTCACGACTCTTCACTTTGAAGCTAAGTGAGAAGTTCACACAACACAACTACTAATCACTTTCAAGTTTAGTGAGAACACGCAAGACACAACCACATCACTTTATAGTTTAGTGAGAACTACTACACAATCTATTACAACTCAACTAGATGTATCCAAGTACACACATGTAGCTTGGATCTACACAACAAAAATCCAAGTAAACACATATGTAATGTATGTACACAACAAATCCAAGTATTCACAAATAGCTTGGATGAACACAACTAGTCCAAGTATTCATAAATACAAATAGATCAAAAAAAACAAAAAGGCTAACATGATGAACATGACTAATTCATAGATTCATCTTTATCACAACACTAGTGAGTGAGTGATCTTCTCATTGGACAAGGTAAAGGATGGGATCAAGAGGATAATCATATATAAACATACTTAACATATTAAGTGATCATTTACTAATGATTATGCTATAGAAAAGAGAAAGGGGGATGAGAAAAACATCCAAGAGGGTTGTTGGAAAATGAGATTTGATCCACTATTTATAGAAGACAAAGTGTAACGGCTAGCTGGGCGCGGATCCTTAACTAGCCCGGCAGTTCCATATCGCTAAAGAACCGCCTAGCTATTTAAGGTACCGCCCAGTAGAGTCCGCTCCTTTTTTTGTCTTTTAGTGGTGTAGGAATATCTGAGGTTTTTTAAACCTTCAAAGGATATTCTTATGGCATATGGAATATGCCATTTTCAAATTTACATTTTCTATTTTAATAAAACATTTTCTTAAAAAGAAAGTTTATTAAAAAATCTTTTGTCATATTAACAAAAGTGAGTTTTAAGGATAATCACTTTGATGATCACTAAGTAAGATAAAAAAAGTTAGTGATATGATTATTACCTTGATGATAGTGTTAGTTAAGTTATTCGTTTTGTGTTTTACACTAAATGTGTTGTATAGTTTGTTGTGATCAAAACTAAGAAAGTATAGTTAACACTAATAATGTTTTTAGGCATCACTTGCATTAACAATATGGAGTGACCGAATCTTCCTAAATACATAAAAACGTATTTCTAACAATCTCCCCTAAGGGAGGTCACTCCAAAGTACAAGGGGTTACCCGAGTTACAATACAATAAAAATAAACCTAGCATGCTATGCTTGTCTTGAACTTGTAGTCTTCGTCTTTCTTTTCTTTTTCTTTTCTGGTGAATATGTTGATGTGATCTTTGATATCAATCTTGAGCATTTGTCTCTTGCTTGGATCTTGTGCATTACTTGTGATCTTCGCCTCTTCGTGACTTCATGTCCCACATACTTATACCTTTGTAATTCTTGAAAGCTTCAGAGTTTGATACAGGGGAAGACTTGACTTTTAGGCTTTCTTGAATTTTGTGGAAGTATTAAGTGCAAAATGTATAAGCATGCGGAGACGACTTCATCTTGGACACTGCAATGCCACCGTCTTCAAATGCCGCAATATAAGTAGACACAAACGAAATGGCTTTGAACATTTCATTCTAATTCGGTAGCATTTTACCACCGGTCGGTGAAGACCGTTGGACGATATATAAAATATCGTACTTATGACAGGTAGATTTAATTAATAATATCCTTGACAAGATTTCGCGGGTAAACCCGTTCTCTTCACTCGACCGTCCAAAGCTGACTGCGAACGTAAAGAGTGAATCATTTGGAGAAAATTATCCGCATGATTGAAGCTGTAACACCCCATTTTGGTAAATGGAATGTCACGCGTGATTATGGCGTGTCATCAAAGCATACAAAGATAAATGTCTTAAACATTACATGACCATAAAGGAAATACCAGAAACAAACATCGGTACACCAAAGTAAAATCTCATCACACACAAACATAAGTACTGTAAATTAAAAGCTTCCAATCCATATGCACGCACGATTAAAATCTACGAGCGTCCCTTAGTACCTGCCATTTTAGGAACATGAAAGGAAAACGACTGAGCATAACGCTCAGTGCACGGATATACAAGCATAGAATGATTAACATAAGCATATACAACATATAGCAGCAGAATTGATTAAGTCCTAGAAAACCTGACATAACTTAGTAAAACTGGTTTTATAGTTTGAAAAGCCTTATGTTTATCTTATAAAAACTGTTTAACATGTTTACCATTAGCCAATATAGGTCATGAAATATTAACCTGCATGAATACTTGGAGCGGTGACCTCGTCATGCAATTTGTAGAATATTGATAACCTATGAATCTATGAAGTGGGTTGATGTTTTCTAGTGAGAGAAACTAGAGAGAGAAAGTGAGAGAATATGTGAAAGATTTTATTAATATGAAAGTGTAAAATGGAACCACAACCAACCCCTTTCCTTAGTGGAAAGGGGTATTTATATACCAAGCCTAACATTGGGCTTGGGCCGGTCCATGACAAGCCCATGGACCGGTTCTTACTTAAGTTAATAAGCAACTAACAACTAATTACTAACTACGAGCTATTACAACATAAATCATATTGTGGAGTGACCGATACTTCTAATATACGTTAAAACGTATTTCTAACAATCTCCCCCTAAGGGAGGTCACTCCATGTTACAAAGTTCTAAACCTAGCATACTATACTAAGTCCTCGTTCTTTAGCTCGTAGTCTTTTCTTCTTTTCTTTCTTTTGTTGTGAATATGTTGATTTGATCTTTTTGGCTTTGACTTGAGAGCATTGTTCTTTGGCCTTTCACGTGCGATCTTTGCCTTTCTTGTGAACTTTGCCTCCTCGTGACTTCATGTTCCACACACTTACGTCTTTTTGTTGAATTCTCGAAAGCTTCAGAGTTTGGTACAGCGGAAGACTTCATCTTGTACTTTCTTGAATTTTTTTGCTGAACTTTGTTGCAAAAGACATAAGCATGTGGGAACGACTTTTACAGGTACACCGCAACACCACCGTCTTCACTGGTACACAGCAACGCCACCGTCTTCAACAGGTACACAGCAACGCCACCGTCTTTAACAGGTACACAGCAACGACACGAATAAAATGGCTTTGAACATTTTATTCTAATTCGGTAGCATTTTACCTCCGGTCGGTGAAGACCGTTGGACGATATTAGATATCGTACCCGTGACGGATAGTTTCAATTAAGTAACTTCCTGACAGGATTTCGCGGGTGAACCCGTTCTCTTTATTCGACCGTCCAAAGCTGACTGCGAACATAAAGAGTGAATCACTTGGATAAATTATCCTTGTGATTTGAAGCCGTCAATTCATGAAACCTGGAACAAGTGAATTTCAATTAAGATTTTCACCATCGTTGCTTTCCAGTTGTCACGAGCTCAATTCATAAAGAATCTTGCACGTTACCTACCAAGTGCTGTTTGATGTTGACACTAGAAGGATTTCCACTCGTCACTGTGGTCAATAAAGAGTCACTCTGAGTGTTCTGGCAAGATCATATGATAATGCGAAGAGGCCTGGAACGAGTTTAAGTTCAATTAAGAATTAAACCACTGTTACCTTCCAGTTTTTCACAAGATTGGTTCTAAAAGAACCGCACGTGTAACCTACCATGAGCTTGTTTGATGTTGGCTCAAGCAGGATTTCCATCTTCATTGTAATACTTGCGTATTACTCGGATGTTCTGGCAATATTACAGGAATACTGCGTAGGACTCATGAAAATCTCTTACTTTTCACAGTGTGTGAGAAAGCAAGGAATAAGTGAAAAGTGTCCTAATGAGACTTTTGATGATCTCTTGGCTCTAGACTCGATTGTGCGTTTTGATTTAGTGAGCGATGGCTGGAGAGGAGTGCCACCTTTTCAATACCAGTCTATTCGGAGTGAATAAACCAATAGATAATGTGTTGATCTCCGTGTGATTAAAACAAATACCTTTTGAGAGATATTTGAGTTAGCTGGGAAGGGTTGTGCATTGCATCACTGGGTCCATGATGTCTTTCTTCCATACCGAGAATCATTAGCAAAAATGACCTCAATAGCATATGTATTGACCCGGTTTCTGCCTAAAGTTGTAAGGAGGGCTTCTTTCTTTACACCCTTTATCTTTACATTTCTTTTTCATTCTTCAACCCCTTCAATGCTTACCAATACGTCATCACTAGCACCTTGTTGTGATTGTTCCAGTGCTAGCTTAAGTACTTGGTCGGCATTCAGCTACGTTCACATTCTTTCTCCATCTTTCCTAGGACTTCTAATTCTATCTAGGGAATTGTCCTTGGGAAGATTCCATCGGTTCTGATGAATCATTGGACTAAACCTATTCCTACCACAGTTTTGTCACCACATCCGTCGTGAATTAAGCGTGTTTTGGGAAGGAATTGCCACCATGAAAAATCATTGAAAATCACATAAGGTACTTGTGATATTGAAATCAAAAGTTTTGTACCTTAGGTGTTTTGTTCATCAAAAGCGCTCCCCCTTAACACGTGCTTAACACATATTAAGTTGGATTATCGTTAAGTCTTTTTCATCTTTTAGCCAAGTATCACTTAAGTCTCCTTAATCCCATTTTCTCCCCTTATCCAAAATGTTAACCATTAATATTTGGGATATTGAATGGATTAACCGGTCTTTGGGTAAAAATGAAATCGATGTTTGGCCATAGAACAAGTTATTGCTCCCCCTTAAGTTAATAAGGGATAGTTGTAGTGCTTTAGTATGATATATTTTGAAAGATTTAGAATCTCGTGAGAAATTCTTGAAAAATTATCATACCTTAACACTACAACAAGCCATTAAAGCACATTATTCACAAATATACATATTCACAAATAATACCAATATAGAGTGACCTGAAATGTACGACCCTTTAGATGGATCGTTGCAGTGTCCTGTAGTGCACTCCATATGGTCTACCACCCACGAATCTTTCCAAGCTCCTCATCAATCTACGTTCCCGGAGCTTTTGATCGATCTTTTTGATCACGTACTTCGCCATCTGCCGGTAAACTGGATGCCAATCCTCCGTCATTTCTGGCAAAGTCCCACCCGAGTTCAGATGCTCCAACTTTCCTCTGACCTGTAGAAGGGTTCCATCACTGTACTTGTGGAGCTCACCCACCCTCATAAACTTCATTAAACCTCGACTGTTCAAGTAGAAAATGCCGTAATTCGGGACAGAAATGCCGGTATAGGGACATCTTTCTACATGTTGAGGTAGCACTTGATTAACTGGACGGGTTAAGTTGAGCCTCCTTTGGTAGCTTTTGACTCCCAACTGTAGATCTTCAACTCGTGTTTTGATGACAACGCTTCGTGTGAACATACGAAGTGCTGTATTCAAAGCAATGAGGTCTTCACGAGGAATATGTGTGAGTTGATCTCGAGTCATCAGAAGCAGCATATCTTCAATATCCTCAAGGCGAATGATGGAAAAATCTCCCTGCTGGATTTTGTATTCCCTGTCATCCTCCCTTTTCAAACGAATCTCCGTCACATGATAATAGCCGTTCTTGGCTTCTGTTTTCATCCCTAAAATGCTGGAGATGCGGATATCGGATCTAACGGAGCTTCCAGAATTGACTAGGCAGCAACCCCTGTACGCCCTTCTGACTCGTTCGTCCCAATGAGATGCACCTATGACAGCATACATATCATAATTACGATTTATCTTAGGGACCCAGAGTCGGTTTACCTTTTCCTCGATAAAGGGTATTGTTCCCCAGTTGGCAGCTTTCAGCAACGTCAGGGAGGTTGCGTACTTTGATGACCCCTTCAGAAGATACACAAGATCATTGGTGACGAAGAAATCAAGAGCAATCTGATTATCTTGAGATGGATCCATTGGAGGTGGAGCTCTTTCTGATGCATGAAGACCTGGCCGTTGAACGGTTTTCAGAGCCTTCAGAATCTCATCTGCATAATATTCGAACTCCATTTTGGTCAACCGGGTTTTGGCGCGAAGTCTTGTATCCTTCAGTACTTTCTTCACCAAAGATGGAGTAACCGAAGTATTGTACTCATGAGCAAGAAATGCACATAAGTCAATCGGACTTCGGATACGAAGATACAAGACATCTTTGTCGGTGTCGGTGATCGGATCAAACTGCGCCGCTGCCGTGATCCAAGCTTGTGGTGGTGCAGTATCGTCGATTTCCAACGTGTCCGCCCAGTCCCTTGTGCTTGGTTCAGGAATATTAGATTGTGGGTTTTGTTGTAGAGGAGTGGAGACGTGAACATCTGCTTGTTCAGATTCAGGCATTTCAGCAGTGTCATGGACGGGTGAGTGTTGTGCTGCTTCAGGTTCGGTTACCGATTCTGCAATCACAGGGGTAACAACAATAGAACTAACAGGGTTAGTGGTAACAGGTATTGATGCATGGATAAATGTACCAGGAATAGATGACCCTGTAGTGGCATTCACATCATGGCGCCACTTCGATCGTCTGGATTCCGTGGATGTGGATTTTTCCTTTGGTGCTGCATCTTTCTTGGATTTGGTGCCAGACTTAACAGGTTTCTTTGAGCTGGCACCCTTATCCCCTTTCTCAGGCTGTTCACCTTTATCCGCATTGCTCCCCTTAACACTCTCCTGGTGACCATCACCACCATCATTACCATCATTATCATCATCATCCTCATCCTCATCATCATCATCTTCATCCTCATCATGATCATCATCTTCATCATCATTATCATCATCCTTATCATTATCATCCTCATCATCATCATTCTGATCCTCATCATCATCATCATTCTTATCCTCTTCTTCTTCTTCTTCCTCTTCTCCACCAGTACCCTCTTCTTCTTCACTCTCTTCCCGTTCTTCCTCAGGGAGAATGTGGTAGGGTACCACACTTCCAAATGTTTTGAACAACTTATCATCCTCCATGATAGCATCATTCAGTGATTTGTATAGAGCCCGTTGAATCCTCGATTTATCAAACGATCCAAGTTCCACCATACGAGCCTTAAGGATCTTCTTCAGTTCAAAATCCGTCAAGTCATATGCGATCTTGTAGGCGGCTTCTGAAGGATTGGATGATTTGATCATTAAGTTGTCAGCAGCAAGCGTCTTCAAATCATCACGCAGTTTAGGCATTAGGGATTCAACGGAGTCTTTCACTCTCTGCTCAATAGTAGCTTCAAGAGCTTCTTTCTGCTCTTTCAGGTCATCCTTAATAGCTTTAAGTCTTGTAATTCGTGCTTTATGCCTATCAGCTTCAGCCTTTTTAACCTGAGCAAGTTCTTCTGCATGAGCTTTACGTGTAAATTCCATGTCTGCAGCGAACTTAGCAATCAAATCTTCTTGAGCTTTCTTAGATGCTTCCTCACTTTGA
Organism: Glebionis coronaria; assembly: GCA_025667525.1. Classification (NCBI taxonomy): domain Eukaryota; kingdom Viridiplantae; phylum Streptophyta; class Magnoliopsida; order Asterales; family Asteraceae; genus Glebionis; species Glebionis coronaria. The sequence continues at coordinate 447,336,234 of CM046878.1, forward strand.
GCTCGTTGACGTAACTCTTGGCGAAGTTCATCCATTTCTCTCTTGTGATTATCCACGTGTTTATCCAACATCTCGGCCATCACTATTGCAGCCATTGCAGACGTTGCAGAGCTGCTCTGGGTTGATGGAATAGGCTCGGTTGTAACTGCGGTACTGAGAATAGGAGCGATTGGTGGTGGACGAAATGGTGTAGAAACCGGTCTGGTTGGTATGGGTTGTGTTGGTGGAGGTTGAGTTGTTAAAGGTTGAGTAGATTCCTTTTCAATACCAGCTGAAACAGGGATTGATGGCTCCTTCGAAGTGGAGTAATGTTCAGGGGACCCAAACTCATCAACATCATCTGGTTCTACGTACTCATCCTCGACATCTACCCTTGCACCTGAACCACTACCACCAGTATCTTTCCTACTCCGTTTAATGGCTATCTTCATCATTTGTTTCTCAGTTTTATCAAGAGTAGGATCAACAATGCCTTCTTCGTCACGCAAACGCATCTCATCAGCCTTACCCTTTCCCTTCTTACCCTCTGTCTTCTTCTTTTTGGCTTTGGATTCAGGTAAATCTGCTTGCTTCCGTTTTCCTTTGCTCTTAACCGTGGTGGATGAGTCTTCACCTGCGAGAATACTTGCTTGTTGATTCTCAATTTCTGTTAGCAAGTTCTTGTAAGCCTCAGATGCAATAATCTCATCGGTCAGAAGATGACTGGGAATGGGACCAGGAATAACCGTATTCGAATGAGTCTCCTGCCTTAAGTCTACCAAATCATCATCATCCATCGTGTGGTGACGACTACCTGCACGCTTGTTAATGGATGCATCGTTTTCCATAAAATAATGTATGATCAACTTAATAAACCTAGGGTACTGGTAGCTTTTAACTTTACCCTTTGTGTTAGTGAAGAGTTGAAAAGTGAACTCCTCCCACAGCAGTGATGCATAATCAATACCCATACCTTTAAACATACCATAAAACATCTTGATGATTGGTGGACGAACAGCATCAAACCCAGTTGTTTTGGGTGTTAAACATCGGCTTAGAATCCTAAAAATAGCTTTCCATGGTTGACCAACTTTGGCAGTAGTAAACTCAGACGGGGTTCGTATGTCAAGACATCCAATGGCGGTGAACATCTCCATGATCTGGTCCTTGGTTGGGTTGGGTGAGTATGATGGTAGACCTTTGAGTATCGGTCGAAAGCCAAAGATCTTCCTGAAGTCGGACACAGTAAGCGTCTGCTGCTTGTTGTCCAAGGAAAAAGTGATCTTGTTCGACGTCCTCTCTTTGGTAGCCCAGAACTCGTAAAGATATTCATAGGGCACTGAAGCACTTCTCCTTAGCACATGCTTGAAATGAGATTTATCAAGCATGGCTGTACCTACCTTAAAGCCATTATGAGTAGAGTGAGATACCTCCTTCAAACGGAAGTTGTTTGGAATGAACTTTAGAGTCTTGGCTTCAGCAATGGCGGCGGCTCTGTTGTCTTGTAGTTGTTGTACGATAGGGTTAGTCATCGTCTCTGCTTAAGATAAAACACAAAGGTTGATACAAACAAGTATGAATATCATTATGACTTTAAACCTAAGCATTGTACATATGACATAATCCCTTAAGCTTTGAAACCATTCAAACATCTTCTATTCGGAATAATCACTCAATTCGGAATAATTGATCTATGCTGAATAAGAATGCTATGCGGAATATTAATTCTATTCGGAACATTTAGCCTATGCGGAATAAAATCCCTATTCTGAATAAAGGCCTATTCGGAACATTTGGCTATGCAGAATAAAATCTCTATTCGGAACATTAGGCTATGCGGAATAAAAAATCTATTCGGAACATTTAGTCTATGCGGAATAAAAAACTCTATTCGGAACATTTGCCCTATTCGGAACATTTGCCCTATTCGGAACATTTGCCCTATTCGGAACATTTGCCCTATTCGGAACATTTGCCCTATTCGGAACATTTGCCCTATTCGGAACATTTGCCATATTCGGAACATTTGCCCTATTCGGAACATTTGCCCTATTCGGAACATTTGCCCTATTCGGAACATTTGCCCTATTCGGAACATTTGCCCTATTCGGAACATTTGCCCTATTCGGAACATTTGCCCTATTCGGAACATTTGCCCTATTCGGAACTTTTGCCCTATTCGGAATGAAATCCTATTCGGAACATTCTTCTATGCGGAACAAAAAAACTCCTATTCGGAACATTTTTCAACACTTATATTTTCTAATTAAGCATGCAATCGTGTGATTCAAGTGTTCTAAAGGACAATTCTGGGCAAATAGATCAATTCCGAATATAACCCAAGCAAAACCCCCAAATTAATTAACCCTATTTAAGCTGTAATTTGATTTTGATTGTTTCTAATTTAACCAGTTAATTAACTTGTTGTGCAGGAATGATTAAACCGATTGATTACCTTTTTGAAGAAGATCTGATCTAGAAGATGTTGATTGTTTCGTGTTTGTTTGATTTCCGTGAATGTGTGTTTGATTATCAATGGCGGCTAAGATAGATGTAAACAGTGAAGGAATAGAAGAAACGGGGGGGAAGGTTTTGACTAGGTCAACTTTTCCACAAGTTAGACATATTGTCAACTTTGCCCCCTCAAATTTTCTTTTTGCTTCATTCAACATCCTTTTGTGTACCAAGTTTTAACACTTGTCACTTTGACCCTATCTTATGTTAACTATCCGAGCCTTAGTGATTAACTTAACTTAACACAAGCACAAAACTATCCACGACAAACTTATAAACAACAACAATACAAATGCCAAAGCAATCCAACCATTAACTATTAAGCTTTGTGAGTTTCCTTGAAAACTTTTGAAGATCTTTTTGATGTGAAAGATGATGAAACATTTTCTCCCCCTTAAACGATGACCCGTTTTCTATTTAAAGAGCTGTAGTTATTGTTTAACGAGGCATATGATGATGAAACACATTTCCCAATTGATATCTTGAAAAAGTTTGATTCGTGGTGTCAATAAGATTTCTCTTATTTTAACAAACTAATGCACTGAGACGTACACTAATTCGTGTTAGACCAAGTTGTAAAGTAAACTTGATCCCTTTGCATGATTTGGCTTGTAAATCACGCCCGAGAAAATTAATTCCCGTTCTGAGCCAACGTTTTCCAAGGAAATACGTGACTTTAATATGAAAACCGGGTTGCAGTCAGAAATAACTACAAGCCATTATGGGCATGTTTTAAAAATGTACAACTTTTATACGGACTCTATTTATGGCACCGTGTCAATATTGATCGACATTTCTAAGGCCGTAAATATTACCGTACTAAAAGACATGCCCGTTTTAAACGAAAAATATTTTTGGTTTTTCTTGATTTTATAATTTTTATGGTTTTTCTAGGTTTTATATTTTTTATGGTTTTTCTTGGTTTTATATTTTTGTATTTTTCTTTTGTGGTTTATATATTTACATAATATACATGATCACGAACAAAGGATACTCTGAATAGTTTACCACGACTATTCAGCTGATTCTTCTGCCAACTCTTTGAGAGTCGCTGGGGTGAATGATTTCATGCCAAGCTTGTCGATCAAAAACTCGATTCGTCCTCGATCTAAGGCTTTGGTGAACATATCCGCCAGCTGGTACTCAGTAGTGACAAAATACAGCTCGATCACTCCGTTCTCCACCTGCTCCTTAATGAAATGGTAGCGAATGTCTATGTGCTTGGCCCGGGAGTGTTGAACATAGTTGCAACAAAGGGCAATGGCGCTCTTGTTGTCACAATACATCGGGATTTTGTTAAATCCAAGACCGTAGTCAGTTAATTGTGATCTCATCCAAAGGACTTGAGCACAACAACCGGACATGGCGATGTATTCAGCCTCCGTGCTTGATGTTGCAGCGCTTTTCTGCCTTTTTGAAGACCAACTGATCAATCTATCTCCAAGGAGTTGCACAGATCCAGAAGTGCTACGCCTCGTGTCTTGACATCCAGCATGATCGGCATCTGCGTATGATATTAAAGCAATCGAGGAATCTTTCGGATACCATAGACCACGATGAAGTGTTCCTTTTAGATACCGAAAGATCCTTTTAACTACATGTAAGTGCTTTTCGGTAGGCCGAGCCTGATACCGGGCACACATGCATACAGCAAATTGCAAATCAGGCCTGCTAGCAGTCAGATAGAGAAGGGTGCCGATCATTCCACGGTAAAGTTTTGGATCGACAATAATCCCATCCCTATCGTCATCTAACTTGGATTTCTCCACCATTGGAGTGTCTACGGGGTCACAATTCTCAAAGTTATATTTCTTAAGAGATTCTAGAGCATATTTGGATTGATTAATAAAGATGCCTCTGGGATTCTGAGAAATCTGTAATCCTAAGAAAAATGAAATTTTTCCCATCATCGACATCTGAAAGCGTGTGGACATTATCTTCTCAAATTGTTTAGACAATTCTATGTTAGTGGCAACAAATATTATATCATCAACATAAATTTGTACCAGAAGCATGTCGTTGCCGTCCTTGAGAGTGAATAGAGTGGGGTCCACTTTGCCTTTGGAGAAGCCTTCCGACATGAGATATGTTGACAGGAGATCATACCACGCGCGTGGAGCTTGTTTCAACCCATAGAGAGCCTTCTTAAGCTTGTACACATGATTAGGAGACTCCGTACTGACGAACCCATCCGGTTGACTAACATAAACTTCTTCCCTTAGTTCACCATTCAAAAATGCCGTCTTCACATCCATTTGATAGACGATCATGTTCATATGAGCAGCAAACGCAAGGAATAGTCTAATCGCCTCCAATCTAGCCACAGGAGCAAAAGATTCCTCAAAGTCTATACCCAAGGCTTGTTTATATCCTCTAGCGACCAATCTAGCTTTATTCTTCAATACCGCACCCATCTCATCAAGTTTAACCTTATAAACCCATAACAAAGTAAGGATGTTAACCTTGTCAGGGCGAGGAACCAATTCCCATACTTCTAGTCGTTGGAATTCGTTTAGTTCCTCCTGCATAGCTTCAATCCAAGATGATTGGGTCATAGCCTGCTGCCAATTTTTGGGTTCAACTTCAGAGAGAAATGCATCAAAGTAACAATATAGTGCACTCTCTTGTAATTGATGGCGTGTAGAGACTGGTCGATCTAGATCTCCAATAACATTCCTAATTGGGTGATCTTTTGTCCATTTAGTGCTATGGTTTTCAATCCTAGGTGGTCTGGAGTGAACAATGGAAGGAGCTTCTTCTGAGGTAGACGCGGCTGAAGGGTTTTCAGGGATCGCTACACCAAAGAAAGGAAGCTCTTGCAAGTGAGCATATTCCAAGTCGTGATCAGTAGAATCCTCTTCCACATCATTAGGCACAAGTAGGGGTGATGATTCAGGTGTAGTTTGAGAATCACTTGGTGAAGGTGCACCAGGTTCAATGTGAATTGTAGATGCATTAGATAAAGGTTCATTAACTTGAGCAACCACTTCAGGTATTGGAGCAATTACTACAGGTGCTGGAACTTCATCAGTCGGGGGATCGAAAAATTCATCAAACAACGGTTGAAACAGTTTATCCCACTCGGGCCTTGATGGTGGTAAAAATGATGTAGAAGTAGGATTATTGGGAACTAATCCGGAACTAATAGCACCGGTTCCCATCTCATGAAGCGCGGGTTCAGAGCTGTGTTGCTCAGAAGCCATCGCTGTCAGCTCGTCGAAATCTGCGTCCATAGTTTCTACAATCTTGCCAAGACGACGGTTATAGATTCGGTATGCTCTTTTGGACGGTGAGTAACCAATGAAAATACCTATATCGGCTTTCGGTTGAAGCTTACCCAAGTTCTCACTATTGATGTTTGGATAACACAGAGCACCAAACACATGGAAAAATGAAACATCGGGTTTTCGGTCATGTAAAAGCTCATAAGGTGTTTTTCCATGGCGTTTCCGAAGGATAGAACGGTTTTGGGTGAAACATGCAATAGAAATAGCCTCTGCCCACAAGAACAATGGAGCGTTCGCATAAATAAGCATGGTCCTAGCAGCTTCCATAAGTGTACGATTCCGTCTTTCAACGACACCGTTTTGTTGTGGAGTGCGTGCAGCGGATGTTTCATGTGATATACCAACTCCTTCATAATAATCACGAAGAGTCTGGTTGACGAACTCTGTACCATTGTCTGTACGAATACGGCGGACAGTGGTATTCAAACGTACCTGAATGAACTTTAGAAAAGTGATGATAGCTTTCGGTGCTTCATCCTTTGTACGTAGAAATCTAACCCATGTAAACCTGGAAAAGTAATCCACAATGACGAGAATGAATTTCTTACCGCTCACACTTTCAGTTCTCATCGGCCCACAAAGATCCATATGCAAAAGATGAAGTTTTTCTTGATTGGTGTCTTCAGCTTTGGGCTTGTAAGATTTCTTTGTGCTTTTCCCCCTTGAACACGCGGAACATAAATGGTCCTTGTGAAATTTAAGCTTTGGAAGACCACGAACTAATTCGTTTTTAGCCAGATGATTAATAGCATCAAAATTAAGATGAGATAATCTGCGATGCCATAACCATGACTTGGTCTTAGAAGCCTTAGAGAGAAGACATACTGGAGAAGCGGCCATCATGTCTTGTAAGGACAAAGTATAAAGATTTGCACCACGAGATCCCTTCAACAAATCTTTTCCTTCCAAGTTGCGGATGAAACAAGTGTGTTGTCGAAAAGCAACCTCAAGGTTGGAATCACAAAACTGTCCTACTGAGAATAAGTTATGACCAAGACCTTCTACATAGTATACCCTAGAAATCATCACGTTTCCAATCTGATATTCACCATATCCCATAATCTTAGCTATATGATCATTCCCGAATTTAACCGTACCGAGAAACTTGCTGACGAAATTTCGGAGCATCGAGCGATTTCCAGTCATATGTTTTGAACAACCGGAGTCCAAATACCACAGGATGATTTGGACCACCTGAAAATATCACCACACAAAGACAATGTAGAGGTATCGGAATCTGAGTGTTCCTGGTTATTAGCAGGTACAGATTTAATAATCTTAGATTTGCTAACTCTAGGTTTCTTAGATTTCCTAGCCTTCTTTTTCTTAATAGGTGGTGTAGATTCTAGTTGGCTCAAATCCTGAGGTATTTCTTCACTGATAGGCACTATAGTGGGGGCTGACCTACTTAAAGGGTGCTGTTTCCATACTTGAGTGCGAGTGTTCCTAACTAAAGGACGCTCAGACCTAACCTCAATGGATGCATTCCTAGTTAAAGGGCACATTTTTCCATCTAATGTAAAGGTCCTACCAGTGGGACGCCATTGCCAGCCAACTTGGGCACGAGTTCTACCCGTTGGCTTCCATTCAAGACCATTCTTAATAGCATTCATTTCATTAACGTGATCAATCAGACACAAATCATGACGCTGGGAAAACATACATTCATTACAATTCCAACAATTTAAATCAGAATTCACGAATGGTTTAGGCTGCTGCACAGGCGCAGAGCTTTTAGTCTTAACATGATTCGTTTTATTTAAAACTGAACTAGCATTCCTATTGTGGACTTCTACTTTCTTCTTTGTGGCACTACTAGTGGAGGGCTTGATCTTAGCTTTCTTGAGTGGCGATCCTTTAGCCTTAGTAGTCGCTTTTAATCCTGTAGAAGGCAAAGTGGGAACATTAGCAACAGATTTTAAAGGTGTCTTACTTGATTGTGCCAATGACGGTTTCGCTCCTGGAGTCTTATTAAATGGAGTGACAGCAATGGGCCTATTATTAAGTAGTGCAGAACCTGGTGTACCTATGTATTGCAAATATGCTAGGCAATATTGAACTCGCTTAACATATTCATGAGCCGAATAATAGTCGCTACTTGAGGGATTTAAGGCATAAAGATCGTCTAAAATATCCCTAAGAAGACCGACATGCTTAATGGCATTCCTCATATAATCATCGTAGGTAACCGGGTTTCTCTTATGAAGCGGATTCTTATAAAGCACTACTGATTTGGTTGTTGGAGCACTAGTGGACGGTGCAGAGTCGGTAGCTAAGTTATCAACAACTTCTTGTCGGGTGAGAAGAAGTGTCTCCTTTAACTCAGCCAAAACCATATTTTTGTCTATGAGCAGGATGTTCAAATCAGAGATTTCCTCGCACTTTTGGTTCAGTTGTTCAACAAAAGATTGTTGTTGTGCCGCATTAAAAGCGAAGCGTTCTTCTAGTGAACCATAAAGAGCGGATAATCCCTGTCTTGTCCGATCCATCTCTCCTAGAACAGACGAAAGTCTAATTTCTAAGACTTGGTTTTTAGACTCTGCAGCCTCTAGTTCCATTTTGAGTGTTTCATTTGATGACATATCTCTCTTCAATCTCATTATCTCTTCCTCTAATGTCTTAACAATTGCAATCATCTTGTCACTATTCTCAACACCGTTTTCACAAACATTTGATATCAAAAGATTTTCATTTTGAGTTTGTTGTTTTAGTTCTAAAGATATACAATGTTGTTCTAGTTGATTAAAGCGTTGTGAAAGTAAATTGTAAGAATCTTGTAGCTTTAAAAACTCAGCGTTAGATTCGTGACAAGAATGATTATCTACCTCATTTACAGTATCAGCAACATTTACAGAGAGATCACAAACATCATCACAAATATCATTACAAATATTCACAGCATCACAATTAATCATAGCGGATGTAAGCTCATTCGAATAATTAACATTTACAGTAGTAAGCACATCACACGAGATTACTTCGGACAAGAATCGGTCATATTCGGTTAAAATCTTTTCTTTTTCAATTAGTTGCAGTTCGTAAGCGGTGTCCATTTCATAAAACACTTTTTGAACTTCACCAATTTCAAACTGAAGATTTTCCTTAAGAGATGCAAAACTTCCTTTTAGACTTTCGACAAACGGATTGATCTCAGTTTTAAACACCTCGTTCATGTGTTCGAAAGCCCATTCTCTGGCGTTTAAGCCATTTGAAGTCGTACATTCCAAAATGACCTTGTCAAAGTTAGTAAAGTATCGGTTAATCTCTTGCAAGTTTAACCATACAGTGCTAACAGGTGGAAGATTCTTTGGAATTTCCTTAGGATCTTCCATGTTGACAAGTGTAGGAAATGTACTAGGGCTTTCTTCCTCTATCATGTAGGTTGGTGCTGTAATGAGATCTTTATCCATATGGAAGCGAACTCTAAAATCAGTTTTAGCAAGCTCCTTATTCATTTTAAAATAATCACAATCGGGATATTTTGCTGAATTGTATGACCGATCCTCATCAACTAGTTCCTTATTTGTTCGATCATTGGGAAAAACAATCGGGTCTAAGGCCAATCCTAATTGAGTTGCATTATACAATCTTGGACTATGTCTAAAAGCTTGTTTTGCATACCTTGGGTTAGGGGGAAGGCCTTTTTGACGTGATAAGTTAAACTCTCTAAACGAAGCATCAAATAAGTGCACTAGTTGAGAAGCAGCGTATTGTCTTAAAAGCAAGTAGTCTAGACTTCTAATCTTATTAGCAGCATTAATCTCCATTTCATTCTTCTTAGACTCGAGTAATTCAAAATCTGTTTGAAGTTTTTGAAAATTAGTGACCACTAACTCCTTTTCCTTAAGTTCATTAGACAGATTTGCTCTTAAGTTTTCGATCTCTTGCAAGTGACACATTTGTTTGTTTCTAAAATGATCATATTCGAGATTTGTGAGAACACTAGACGAAGGCACTAATTCCAAAGTTTGTACTTTCTCATTGCTTAAGGCAAGCTCATCAGACAAATTCTTATTCTTAGCTAAGGTTTCTAAGAGTGCAGCATTCATTTGGCTAAGTAATGTAGCAGGAACCATGACCAAATCTTGTTGAGCAGGAGTAGGCGTATGCGAACTGGGTCCCGGTTGTGATTCACTCAAAGTCTGGGGACTCACATTGATATTGCTATCATTGTTTGTCTCCTCGTTTGAAGGACTCACCACCGAAGATTCATTCGAATCAGCACTCTCTTGCACAACTTGATGTGGTTGAATACTAGCATTAGTGGCATTATCGGTGTTATTAATAAGTACCTCAGATCTCTTATCTGGCCCTAAGCTGGAGATAGTTGCCATGAGAGCAGCCTTTGCAGTTTGAAAGTCATCACAGTCGGAGTCATACGCATCAAGATCATCGGCTTGGTAAGCTGCATTCTGCGTAGTGACAACGTCTTGTTCAGCAATCCCTGGGTCAGCAAGAAATGCCAGCTCCTCTTCATCAAGTTCCCTTCCTTGCGCCTGAGCATTTACCAGATAGATCTTTTCTGCAAACCACTGTCCATCCCTTCTCCTCTTGGGTTTCTTACAATCCCTGGACATATGACCCTCTTCCTTGCAGTTGTAGCATGTAATCATTCTCAACTTGCCTGTATTAGCCCGTGGAGGATTGTTGACCATTGGAGCAGGAGCAGGATTGATCGTGCGAGCATTGGTTGATGTGGAAGGTCTCCCCTGATATGGTTGAATTGGCTGAACCATTACCCTGCCATTCTCAATTGTAGCTTGTTGGCGAGAATTGGATGAATTCCTCAACTGATTGTTGGTAGGAGCGGATCCTCTGTATCCTCGTTTGCTTAAAGTTCGTGTGAGATAAGCAGACATAGTAGTTAGCACTTCAACTGGGTCAGCTCCTTGTTGGAAAACAGGAACGGGGACTTCTTCATCATCACAATACAGTGCTTGATCTGGATGAGCTGCATAATCAGTAGAAGGAATACTCATTTGATCAGGATAGCTTGTTGGATATGCTGCATTCTCTTGATAAGAAGAATATGAAGGCTGAGCATAAGGTGCAACATTTGCTGGATGAAGTTGTGAAGCATATTGTGATGAAGGTGCACTGAACCGATATTGTTGCTGATGTGAGGTGGGAGGTTGTGGTAAAATCGAGTATTGGGGAAAAGTTGGTGTCATGTAAGGTGATGCATGATAGGCTTGATGTCCCAAGATATAGGGTGTGTTGTTGTGTGACAAACTTGGTTGATTCGCCATCAAAGCTAAGGAATCTGGGTACATACCGCGAGGAGAACGGTGCATAATCACATGCTTCTCATGCTGCTGAAGGAAAGCGTATATTTGATCCAAATTGCACTTATGCAGATCCCTGGTTAACTTGACATCGGTAATATACTCACCCCATTCAGCTTGAGGTAAAGTATTCAAGAATTTGGTGTTAACCTGGAATGGAGCAATCTCAAGATTGTATACATTCAGATCATTCATGAGTGTGGTGAATCTGAAGTAATAATCGTGAAGTGTTTCCCCTGGGTTGTACGTGAATCTATCAAATAGATCATACAACTGACATTCCCTTTCCTGTTTTGTGAGAGACGTACCTTGTAGCAACACCTTAAGACGTTCCCATAAATCTTTTGCCACAGTATACTTGCTTACCATCCTATAAATATCATGTGGAAGGGCTTGAAGAATGGTTTGAAGAGCTTTTTCATCTGCATCTGCAACAAGTTGTTGAGCTGGAGTGAGTTCTTCAAATTCTCGTGGTCTAGTCACGTTGTCAACCACAATGGTACCATAGTCGAGTGGACCATTCAAAATCGATTTGACCATAAGCCTTCCGTATGTTGGTTTGCCCTTCAGATATTGCATCATGCGGCCCTGCCATGCCTCAAACACCTCTTTAATAAGCATCGGTGGACGACTATCAGTCCCCGTTATGATCGAGATATCCGTAAGAGATGTCATCTGAGGCATTAATGAACTTGGATTCATTGTGATCACTTAACAGACTCAAAGATTATCGGTTGATCGAGCAGTGAAGAAAGGTTGAGAATTTGTGTTGTGATTAAATCCACTAAAGATCGTCGAAAAAAACTCAAATACCCCTTGAACTTGCTTATACGGAATAACCCAAAATTAGAATAAACCCTATTCGGAATAACACCTATTCGGAATAATCCTATGCTGAAAATACCCTATTCGGAATAAACTCTATGCTGAATAACCTTTATGCGGAAAAACCTCCTATTCGGAATATTTCTTCAATTCGGAATATCTGGCAATTTGGCTTATTCGGAAAAACCTCCTATTCGGAATGATGGGCAATTCGGAAAGATATTCGGAATATTTCTCCTATGCGGAAAAAATTTGGCTATTCGGAAAAATCTGGCTATTCGGAAAATTGTAGGTTATTCGGAAAAAATTTTTGCTATTCGGAAAGATTTTTGCTATTCGGAAAGATTTCTGCTATTCGGAAAGACTATGCGGAAACTTCTTCTATTCTGAATATTTCTCCTATTCGGAATCCCTATTCGGAATAAACCTTTTATACTGAAAATACTTCTATTCGGAATCCCTATTCGGAAAATTCTGGAAAAAATGTTTCCGAGACTTAAAAAGAAGCTTTTAACCCCGATTTTTGATCCAAAACCACAAAAAGTTTTATGATTTTTACCAAAATAAGCTAAACCCAATCCTTATCAATCAATCCCAATAACAAAAACACCAAAAACAACAAGATTCAAGATTGATTTTTTCTAAAGATCACTAATTGATTCAAAAACTAAAAAAGCAACACAATCCTTACCTTAAATCACCCCATAGCTCTTGATACCAAATGTAGAATATTGATAACCTATGAATCTATGAAGTGGGTTGATGTTTTCTAGTGAGAGAAACTAGAGAGAGAAAGTGAGAGAATATGTGAAAGATTTTATTAATATGAAAGTGTAAAATGGAACCACAACCAACCCCTTTCCTTAGTGGAAAGGGGTATTTATATACCAAGCCTAACATTGGGCTTGGGCCGGTCCATGACAAGCCCATGGACCGGTTCTTACTTAAGTTAATAAGCAACTAACAACTAATTACTAACTACGAGCTATTACAACATAAATCATATTGTGGAGTGACCGATACTTCTAATATACGTTAAAACGTATTTCTAACACAATTAGAGGGGCTGCCTCTAATTAATATAAGTTTGGGTAGGAGGGATCAACTCCTTGTAAAGGATGAAAGGCACACACCACATTCACCTGAATAATCTTTAAAAACATGTAACCCAGGATGCATACATATGCCCCACATGATAATATAATGAATGGCCAAAAGCTGGAAGGGACGGCACGAGCTATCACTCCACGGTGGTGAAGTCATAACACTGGTGCCTCCAGTGTTATGGCTATGGTACCTCCATAACTAGGTGAAACTGGTCATACATGTATATGGCTTAGGCATTTAATTAAACATACGAAAATCAAAACATATAAAACATATACTGGGAAAACAGTTGACTGTATACGGGGAATCCTAATAAGGAAAGAATTTCCATACTAAAAGGACGGAGGATCCGTACCTTGTGTCCAGTGAACGATGAAGACGAACGAGAGAGAGTCCTACTTCGATCTCACTAAAGCTACATAAATAGTATACGTGTATAAGTATTCTGATTACTAAGTACGTAACTGGTTTTATATCATGTCTTAGTTTGTTTTATATGTTCGTGTCTTGTTTTACTGATTTTAAACATTATGTTGTGTTTATCATGTATTCTGGATATTCTAATTAAGTATTACTTGTATTTCTTGTATTATTATACTTGTTGTGTAATAATAAGTAACTTTCTAAAAATAGCGGGTTTCCTAAAATAGAAAGTTTCCAAAAATAGATTAACTGCTTAAAGTAGATAAGGTTCTAAAAATAGAAAGTTTCCATAAATAGATTAGCTGCTTAAAATAAATAAGTTTCTAAAAATAGAACGTTTCCATATTTAGAATTAAGCTGGATTATTAAGTTAATAAGATAAGCTTAAGTTTCATGATTAATATTCTAAGCCATGTGATTAATAGTATAGTTTATTAATTAATACATGTAAATTAAATAAACTATATATTATAAGATTTAATTAAATATAACATGATTTAATTAAATTAAAGTGTATATAATACTTAAGTTAAAACATGTATTAATATTTATTATTAATATAACCTAAGTCATAGAAATTAATTAATTACATGCCATGTTTAATAATTAATTAATTACTATAGTCTAAATTAAATAATAAAAATACTTAGGTTAAAATCATGTATTATGAATAATAATAATAAACCTAAGTCATGTCTTAATTAAATCTACTATCTATATAAAACAGGGTTTTGAAAACTATGATCTTAACTCAAAATTCTGAAAAAATGACACCTATATAATATGAAATAATCAACGGCTTACAACGATTCTCCATCACAACATTAAATGTAAAGAAATAAAAACGTAACAATCAATCTCACGGTGATTTTTCCCCAATATCCATTTGAAGTAAGATATTAAAACACAAATCAATTGAAGCAAATCATTGTTTTATCATCAAACATCACGTTAAAATAAACCTGCCAATTTATGGATCAAATTAGTGATCCATATCAAATGAATGTTTCATCATCACTGATTTACAAAACCACAAAATAGACGAATAAATGTATGATTTTAAAAACAAAAACCTAATATGATTTTTCAGCTGATCTAATTTCATTGATTTTTATTTTGTTTGAGTGATTAGTTGATTGAACTATATGTTTCTATCAGTTTTATGTTAATTTGATTTCATTTTGATGACATTACTTTAAATTTAGGCTTTTTATTGTGTTTAGGACGGATATTTTGAAGCATCATCAAGCGTTTGCTGGAGATATTTTGGTATACAAATTATAGTTGTGTAAAGGTTTGTGTTTATAATTTTGTTTTAATTTTTTATTTGATTTTAGGTTGCACATAACATTATTGCCATGACCCGTATGCAATTGTATGGATTTTCTTATCAAGAGTTTAAATACTTTAATGGGTTATTTAGATCTCTATTTGTGTTTGTAATTTTGTTACTTACTGATTTATGTAATTTTCTCTAAAAGTAAGTGAAGGTTTGATTATTCTTTGTAGTATGAACAATCTACGACTATCGGGATTAAGAGTTGGACATGGTCGTCATGTTTTGTTTCATATTTTCATGTTGTTGCTCAAGGAAGTGCTAATATGTGTGTGATTTTGATTAAGTTTAAGAGTGTCTGCTATCTTATTGATAAAACCAATAAAAGAAAACCACAGTGATGGACCTTTTAATGTGTTCATAGTAAGTACTTACGAGTAAACCTCATGATTATGTACTATATAACGGGGTATTTGGAAATCGGTAGATCAAGACGTTATGTTATGTAGTTTTGTTTCTTGAGTTTGTGTACTTTTGTATATTTGTTTCCACTCTATAATAAATGTCCTATTCATGACATAAGAATTGGAAAAAAAATTATGAAATTGATTGATCGAACAATCACAGTGTGTACATCTCTCTGTTAGAATCTTATTTTTTTTACGTTTAGTGTACCATTTTTTTATCCAAAACTCAAGTTCTGTATTATAGTGTAAAAGTGCATGAAGATGAAGAAAAGAAAAAATTCACCATAACTATTATCAAGGATTCCTGATTTGAAAGAATATGACTCAAGGATAATCAAGAAGAGATCTGCGACAACATCTTATAAACTTGCATCTACAAAAGGTACTAATATGGAAAAGTTAGTGGGTAAGGAAGGAACTTCACTTGAACGTCCTTTTCTTTTGGTACACATTTTAAGATAGCTAGGGTCTCATTATTGTTTCTTAGAATTTGCCAGTTAAATGTATATTCCAGGTTGTTGATGTATTGTGTTTAAAGGGTCTTAAAAAATCATATTCTGCTAGAAAAAGGCGTACACATCTTAAATATCATGATGATACTAAAGCGCTATATATTTTCTACTATTTACAAATTGCTACTATATTTGATTGTTTTTTGATATATTAAAGATGCTTATGCATGGGTGGGAGACCAATGATTGTTCCAGTTATAGTTTGAAGAGTAAAGTTCAGAAAACCGAAGGCCAAAATTCTACCACAGAGGGTCGGATCCTGGCAGCTAATAGGTATGATGGCATTTATATTGTTATTGTCTATTGATGTAAAATGTAAGTTCTTATGCTATGTTTATATTCACACACGACACAGTGGCACACCTTATGTTTTATGGAAATGGATAATCTTTGATAAATTAGGAAGGGTTGCATGCTAAATTATATATTTCTAACATTTTAATAATCTAACTTAGGACTAAGGTCTGAATAAATTTTTTTGCTAAAATTAGTGAATAATTTTAATTAGGATATACAGTAATAATGTTTCCATGATTAACCCTATAGAAAATTTGAGATTGGAATATATACTTGAGCCCCTGGTATAGTCTATACCAGCTTTTCAAACATTCAACTTAAAATCTTTCATGCGGGTAAAATAGTTCAAAGAACAAATACTTGATTATTGGAGAAGTTGTAGTACATATATGTCTTCTTTTAGTTTTTTTCTCTTCTTTTTTTGGTCTCAAAAGCACGCGATTAGAAAATTAGATATCAATACTTCGATGTGTGTATAGCTATGAAGAGCTGTAATTATGCTTTATCGGCTCGATTAACTTCTTTTTTTGACTTTTTTTGTTACTCTTTTAGCATGAACTTTAATTTTTCAAGATCATAGTATGATGGATCTTTCAAAATTTTTCTAAGTTTTCATGTTTCTTGCAAGAAAGTTGTTTGGAAATGAATTATATAGATGAGTGGAAATGTATAATTGTGTATGGTGGTGCCTAAGAGTAAACTCCCAAAGCATGTAAAGGTTAGCTCAAAAACCGAACTAATTAGACGTTTTTGAACCTCAAGTTTCATCCCAGATTCTATAAATTGACTAGACAAGTGGCTATAGGTGTTGTTGTAAGGTATATAAGTTTCTACAATGAGGTAACTAAGAGTTGTGTTAGGGTTAAGCAACTATAGAGTTAAGAGGAGTGGCTTTTAGGATTAGGCTAATTGGATTTGAGAATATTTGGATTAGAGTTAAACATTATTTAGCTTTGTTCTAATCTTACATGGATTACTTGTGAATAGTTTTTGCTTTATGTGACCTACATGGTTTGTTTTTGTTTGCTTTAGAACCCAGCAATATTAATGGTACCTGTTGGTAAAAGTGCGACTGGCAAGCACTGCTAAAGCCATTGGATGTGATAATGCTTGGTCTAACCATCCTCAAAGATTGTTGAAGATGGACCGAGGATGATGGATGAAAGCATGCAACAATCCCCAAACTTAGATATTAAGCTAGAATTTAGTGGCATCAAAATAAAGAGTCAAAGTTCAAGAACCATCTTTTCCTAATTGATAAGTTTATTAGTTTTTTTGTTTGGTATAGCAGAAGTATTCTCACGTAAGACAACAACCAATTTATGTTATGTTATCCAAACTCATGGCCTACCTTTTATTATAGCTAAATACTTACATGTCAAGACAAATAATGGTAATATTCGGTCATTTAAAAAAATTATAATATTCAGTCATTTAAGTTGGGTAGAAAAGTTTGTATTAGTATTTATTTATATGCTAATTCTGTAGTAGATATTAAATTAGTTGATATCATAATAATATACGTTTTACAATAGTGTATATCATACATTTTAATTTTCATCGTTTATTATTACAAATTAATTTTTAAAACCAGCCGCCCATCGGGCGGGCCTTGAAGCTAGTTAATTATATAACATGTTAAATTAATTTAATTAATCCTGTAAATAATTAAACTTGTAAAATTAATTAAGCTTGTAAAATTAAGTCGTGAACCGGACCGTGTTTACCCTTGCACCGGACCAAACAAACACCCCCTTAACAGTGGCGAACCGGCTTGGTCGGTTGCCACTGTTTTCGCAATAATGCCACCGGCTTAAGCCGGTGGTTCCCTTGGTATACGGTTAGCCGCTGACGCGGCTTGAGTTCCCCCTGCTTGGTCATATTAGCCACCGGCTTAGGCTGGTGGTGCTTGTTTGTTTTCAGCTGAGACCCCCAAAACCACAAGGCCACCCCGAGATGCGTCGGGGTCCCTTGTTCCCTGCGGCCGAGACACACAAAACCACACCGAGATCATGGGGTCTCGGCTGGTGGTGATTCGAAGACCATCGAGAGCTTTGGCTCTCGGTTCCTTGCGTCGGCCGAACCAAACAACCCAAAAATATCCATGATTTTAACCCCGATCATTTAATTAACATGTTTTTAATCTTGTTATTTAATTATCATGATTTCATGTATTCTTGATCTAATAAAATAATTAAAAAGAAAAGGTTTAAGGATTACCGATGCGTGAAACAAAAAGAGAACGATAACACGAACGATTCCACTAGAATTGGATCACCAAAATCACAAACACCCCTTCCTTGTGGTGTTAAAACCGGTGGCCAAAGAGGGAGAAAAAGAAGGAGCTAGGGTTTTGTTATTTTCTAACTTTTCTGTAATATGAAAACATGTTTTCCCTTTTTTCCATTTAGTTAAAAATAAAAGTAGGCTTGGCCCCTTTTCTTTGTTCTTGTCGCGGGTAGGTGGGGCCCACAAGGGGAAACCCATCGTTTTCCGTGTTCTAAAATATTACGTGTTCTCGTGGTCGTGTTTACGTGATTTATTTATTACTTGTTCGTGTTATAATATATATTTATACGTAATCGTAATCATAACTACGTAAATACATAATAATATGTTCGTGATTGTTTATGTTCATGTTTTC
Source organism: Glebionis coronaria (assembly GCA_025667525.1). Classification (NCBI taxonomy): domain Eukaryota; kingdom Viridiplantae; phylum Streptophyta; class Magnoliopsida; order Asterales; family Asteraceae; genus Glebionis; species Glebionis coronaria. The sequence goes on from CM046878.1 coordinate 447,354,850, forward strand.
ATGTTCGTGATTATAATTATTGTTGATAATAATTGTCGTGTCTTAATACGTATTAAATACTTATCGTGTAATAACACGTACGTAATACTTGTAATTAACATTCGTGAAATGTAAACATGCTATATAAGGAAAGTTTTAATCATGTACGTACGCTTATATATGTATTATTCATGGTACAAGCATGCGGGTTTTACAACTCTTCCCCCTAAAAGAATAATTCGTCCCCGAATTATAGATAACGTAAACTGGAAAAGAGGAACATACCCGATTCAAAATATGAAATGAGGGTAAGAAGCCCGGATAGACTCCTCTGTTTCCCATGTGGCTTCCCGCTCGGTATGATCCCTACAAAGGATTTTGACGAATGGAATCGTCTTCCTCCTAATGACTCGTTCTTGCCTGTCAAGAACTGGTTCGGGTTCCTCTATGAAGGTGAGATCTTCATGAATCTGTTCCAGTGGATACTGAACCATGTAAAGGGGATGATACTTCTACCCTCTGAGTAAGGACACATGGAAAACATCATGAACATGAGAAAGCTGCGAAGGTAACGCTAAACGATAAGATACTTCACCGACTCGCTCAATGACATCAAACGGTCCGATGAATCGAGGACTGAGCTTCCCTTTGATTCCAAAACATCTAACACCACGTGCCGAAGATACCTTAAGTAAACGTTAAAGTCTAAGTCCCTATGATTCTTGTCGGCATAACTCTTCTGACGTGACCGTGCTTCTTGCAATTTCTTCTTAGCTACTGCGACCTTCTCGTTGGTCAACTCTATCATTTCTGGTCCTTCAAGTGTTCGCTCACCAACCTGATCCCAACAGATTGGGGCGCGACACTTTCTGCCATAAAACATCTCGAATGGAGCACACTTAATACTTGCGTGCCAACTGTTGTTGTATGCAAAATCTACTAAACAGATGTAATCGTCCCAATCTCCCGTCCATTCCAACGCACATGACCTCAACATGTCTTCTAATGTCTGAATCGTTCGCTTCGATTGCCCATCTGTTTGAGGATGAAAAGCCGTGCTAAGCTTAAGTTTTGTACCCCAAGCTTTCTGCAGACTCCTCCAAAATCACGAGGTGAAATGAGGACCTCTGTCTGAGACAATGCTGGATGGAGCACCGTGAAGTCTCATGATCTCCTTCTTGTAAGTATCGGCGAGTTTACTAACCGAATCTTCCTTGCGGATCGGTAGGAAATGAGCTGACTTAGTAAGTCGATCAACCATAACCCAAATCGCATCATGCTTCCTCTTTGTCTGCAGAAGACCGGTAACAAAATCTATGGTGATCTTGTCTCACTTCCACTATGGAATATCTAACGGTTGTAGAAGACCGCCAGATCGCTGATGCTCGATCTTAACCTGCTGGCAGGTAAGACATTTGGAGACGTAATTCGCAACATCCTGTTTCATACCACTCCACCAAAGGTATTGCTTGATGTCATGGTACATCTTGGTCGAACCATTATGAATAGAAAATGGGGAGCTATGAGCCTCAGCTTACAATGCTTCCCGGAGTTCTTGATCGTCAGGATCACAAAGTCTCGTGCCTTGTCATAAGATATCGTCTGCGTCTACTCGAAATTCTGTCTGCTTCTCCAAGTTCTGAATTATCGCCCAGATTTCACCATCATCCTTCTAAGCTTCCTTGATCCTAGAGAGTAGCTCAGGTTCCACTCTAAGATTAGCCCAGTAACCGTGTTGTCCACGTACCATGATGTCTAGTCGCTCCAAGTCTCTTATAATTTCCTCCTCAATTTTAATGCCGTTTATCATTCTAGACTTTCTGCTAAGTGCATCTGCCACTACATTCTCCTTGCCGGGATGATACTGCAGATTAATGTCATAATCCTTCAACAGCTCTAACCATCTCTTCTGTCTCATGTTCAATTCACGTTGAGTGAATATGTACTTCAAGCTCTTGTGGTCTGTGAAAATGTCACATGATTCTTCATACAAGTAGTGCCTCCATATCTTCAATGCAAACACGACTACTGCAAGTTCCATGTCATGCGCAGGGTAATTTTCCTCATAAGGCTTAAGCTGTCGTGAAGCGTACGCGATCACTTTTCCATGTTGCATGATAACACAGCCAAGTCCCTTCCCCGATGCATCACTATAGATCTGAAATCCACCTGTACAAGATGGGAGAGTAAGAATTGGTGCAGATACTAACTTCTGCTTTAGGTCTTCAAAGCTCTTCTCTCTTTCTTCAGTCCAGACGAATTTCTCCCCTTCCCGCATCAGTTTGGTCAATGGTAGTGCTAAACGGGAAAAGTTCTCTACGAACCTACGGTAGTAACCAGCTAAGCCTAGGAAACTGCGAACTTCAGTTGTCGATGTCGGTCTTAGCCACTTGGTAATAGCCTCAACCTTTGCTGGATCCATAGTGATTCCTTCTGCTGATACAATGTGACCTAAGAATGCCACCTTGTCTAACCAGAACTCGCACTTTGAGAATTTTGCATACAACTGCTTCTGGCAAAGAATCTGTAACACTGTACGAAGATGTTCTTCGTGTTCCTCCTTGGACTTAGAGAATATCAGGATGTCGTCAATGAAGACAATGACGAACTTGTCCAGAAATTCATGGATGATTCTATTCATCAAATCCATGAACACTGCTGGAGCATTGGTAAGGCCAAATGGCATGACTACAAATTCGTAGTGGCCATAGCGTGTACGGAAAGCAGTCTTGGCGATGTCCTGCTCTTTAACCCGTAGCTGATGATAGCCCGACCTCAGATCAATTTTGGAGAAATGTTTGGCCCCTTAGAGTTGGTCAAACAGATCGTCAATGCGTGGTAGAGGATACCTATTCCTGATGAGGATCTTGTTGAGCTCGCGATAATCTATGCAAAGATTCATACTGCTGTCCTTCTTCTTCATGAATAAGACTGGTGTGCCCTATGGAGATGCGCTCGGTCGAATGAAGCCTTGTTCTAGAAGTTCTTGCAATTGATCCTTCAGCGCCTTCAACTCTATGGGAGCCATGCAATAAGGAGCCTTGGATATCGGCTCAGCTCCTGGGGTGAGCTCTATGTTAAAATCTACTTCACGTGCAGGTGGTATGCCCGGAAGTTCTTTTGGAAATACATCTGGAAATTCTGACACTATCGGCTGATTCTGAATTGATGGAGATTCAGCATCCATGTAATGAACAATATCTAGACAGCCCTCACAACCATGTGAAAGTAATGCACGTGCTTGCGGGGTTGATATGATTTGTACAGACCTTCCGGGTACGAACCTGTTGTGAATGTACTCTGGTGCATGTATATCACCGAAGATGACTCGATATGAATGGCAGTCTATGGTAGCATGATGTTTGGATAACAAGTCCATGCCCAATATCATGTCAAAATCATTCATGTCCAGCGGAAGTGCGTCAACAGGACGAATCTTGTTGTCAAACTCTAGGGGAAGGCTCTTGTACACATGTGTTATGCGTACAGAGTCTCTTAAAGGCGTGGAAATGTTAAGTACATTCTCTAATGGCATAGGGGATATCCTAACATTCTTAGCGTAAGTAGTAGAAATGACCAAATGAGTAGAACCCGTGTCAAATAAAACACATGCAGCTTGACCATACATATACAAGATTCCAGTGATGGTACCTGTAGACTTGTTGGCCTGATCGTGAGAAGTCGTGTAAACGCGTCCACTAGTAGGAGGCGGCTTGGTATCAGCATGTCCAGATGTGCCCTCCATCTTGCCCTTGCGATAGTCCTTCATGCGATGGCCAGGGAGGCCACACTTGTAGCATGCGTCACTGTCGCGGCGACATGGCCCTGGATGCCTACGGTTGCAGGTAGTGCAAAGAGGATGAGTAAATCCTCCAGCAGGTGTCTTTGCTGGCTGAGAGCCTGATAGAACAGTATACATGAGACATGGCAATAGGTACAAAGGACAATGTGGAAAATTCGTAAGATGTAATACCAGTGATAGCTGGACGGTTAGGCTGTGAACCTCTTTGGTTCTAGTCCCTCCCGTTACCATGATTCCTGGTAGAAGATTTGCTAATGTGTTAGAATTATGAACTATTGCATGTAATCATAAGAAAATGAGTAAGTGTAAGGACCTGCTGTTGTTGGAGTTTCCAGCATTGTTACGGTAATTATCATTACCGCCACGCCTATCCGTAGCAGAACGGTCGTGAGTCTGACCGTTTCCCTTGGGCTGAGTAGGCTGTTGTTGAGTAGCCGGCTGAGACCGGTCACCAGTCCTCTGCCTGGAAGATACAGTTTAAAAGAGATGTAAATATTGACATATACTAAAAGGATACGGTTTGGTCACCGCTGAATAACGAATGTTTACCTCTTTTCGGGTCTCTCTGCTTCCCCGAACTCTTCTCTTTCTTGTAGCATCTCCAGCTTACGTGCTGCATCGGCCACTTGTGCCACCGTGTTGAACGTAGCACACACCAAGTTGTTGGCGACCGATGTACGAAGAGCCCACCGAAAATGGTATGCTTGCTCTTCAGGAGTACCTGCTGATGAGCCAAGAAAACCAGCCAAACGAAGAAAGCGCTGCATGAACTCGTTGCTGTTCTCCCCATCTCTCTGTCTGATTCCATGGTACTCTCTCTTCAGCTTGTCTTGCTCAGCCTTGGGAAAGAACTGTCTCATCACTCACTCCCTATACTGAGCCCAAGTCAAACCAGCCACCCAATTATCGCCTCCCTCAGACTGCTTCAGTGCCTTCCACCATGATAGCACATCACCTTCGAACCTGTAACAGGCCAACCTCAAATTGAAGACGGGGTCACAGCCCGTTGCATCGAAGATCTTCTCAAAATGAACCAACCAGCTTTCAGCTTCACTAGGGCTATCAGTTTTCTCGAAAGATAGAGGGCGTAGCTTATTGAATCTCTCCAGTCATGTGACCAATGTTGCTGGAGGAGGAGGAGGAGGTACTGGGTGCTGCTGCTGATTGTTGGCAGCCTGCACCTCAGCCCTGATTTCATTCCTCCGCTGAGGAAGCATAGCTTGCATCGCAGCTTGGACTGTTGCATTGAGTTGTTCCTGCTCGCGTGTGAGAACCATCTGACAGTATAACATAGAAATACATGATTAAACTGACCAAAACATAAAATATATACATGAAAATTTTTTATACCAATAAATCATGAGAAAAATTTTATGCAGGAAAACTAGTACATGAATGCATGATGTAGTTTTATGAAAACTTTTCTATGCGCGAGAGTGAACGCCTATGGTCAGTTCACTCAAAACAAAAGACATGGCGAGGGGACGCCAATGTGTCGGTTCTAAAGTTAAAAGTTTCGATAAAACACATGCGACTAAATAGGGCCAGTCCTGTACCAACCATTACTTAGTCATAAACCTGCGACAATGACATATATATGAATGCATGAAAACAATGAATGCATGAAAACCGACTGTCAGTTCTAGGAAGACCATATTGACTACCCACTAATCACAGATCGTGTTTTGAGAGCCTACAGGTCAAAGCCTTGGCTTTGATACCATAAATGTAACACCTCATTTTGGTAAATGGAATGTCACGCGTGATTATGGCGTGTCATCAAAGCATACAAGGAAACAAACATCGGTACCCCAAGTAAAAGCTCATCACACACAAGCATAACTACTGTAAATGAAAAGGACTAAACAATGTCCATGAAAATGAGTAGCAAAATGTCTGAAGAAATGCTTAAAGTAATGAAGGCTAGAAAGCTTCCAATCCATATGCATGTACGCTTAAAGTCTACGAGCGTCCCTGAGTACCTGCCATTTTGGGAACATGAAAGGAAAACGGCTGAGCATAACGCTCAGTGCACAGATATTCAAGCATAGAATGATTAACATAAGCATATAAAACATATAGCAGCGAAATTGATTAAGTCCTGGAAAACCTGACATAACTTAGTAAAACTGGTTTTATAGTTTGAAAAGTCTTATGTTTATCTTATAAAAACTGTTTAACATGTTTACCATTAGCCAATATAGGTCATGAAATATCAACTTGCATGAATACTTGGAGGGGTGACCTCGTCATGCAATTAGAGGGGTTGCCTCTAATTAATATAAGTTTGGTTAGGAGGGATCAGCTCCTTGTGAAGGATGCAAGGCACACACCACATTCACCTGAATAATATGTAAAAACATGTAACCTAGGATGCACCCATACACCCCACATGATAATATAATGAATGGCCAAAAGCAGAAAGGGACGCCACGAGCTATCACTCCGCCGTGGTGAAGTCATAACACTGGTGCCTCCAATGTTATGGTTATGGTACCTCCATAACTAGGTGAAACTGGTCATGCATGTATATGGCTTAGGCATTTAATTAAACATAAGCAAATCAAAACATATAAAACATATACTGGGAAAACAGTTGACTGCATACGGGGAATCCTAATAAGGAAAGAATGTCCATACTGAAAGGACGGAGAATCTGTACCTTGTGTCCAGTGAACAAAGAAGACGAACGAGAGAGAGTCCTACTTTGATCTCACTAAAGCTACATAGATAGTATACGTGTATAAGTATTCTGATTACTAAGTACGTAACTGGTTTTATATCATGTCTTATTTTGTTTTATATGTTCGTATCTTGTTTTACTGATTTTAAACGTTATGCTGTGTTTATTAGGTATTCTGGATATTTTGATTAAGTATTACTTGTATTTCTTGTATTATTATACTTATTGTGTAATAATAAGTAACTTTCTAAAAATAGCAGGTTTCCTAAAATAGAAAGTTTCAAAAAACAGAAAGTTTCCAAAAATAGAAAGTTTCCAAAAATAGATTAACTGCTTAAATTAGATAAGTTTCTAAAAATAGAAAGTTTCCATAAATAGATTAACTGCTTAAAATAAATAAATTTCTAAAAATAGAAAGTTTCCATATTTAGAATTAAGCTGGATTATTAAGCTAATAAGATAAGCTTAAGTTTATGATTAATATTCTAAGTCATGTGATTAATAGTATAGTTTATTAATTAATACATGTAAATTAAATAAACTATATATTATAAGATTTAATTAAATATAACATGATTAAATTAAATTAAAGTGTATATAATACTTAGGTTAAAACATGTATTAATATTTATTATTAATATAACCTAAGTCATGGAAATTAATTAATTACATGCCATGTTTTAATAATTAATTAATTACTATAGTCTAAATTAAATAATAAAAATACTTAGGTTAAAATCATGTATTATTAATAATAATAATAAACCTAAGTCATGAATTAATTAAATTAATTATATAACATGTTAAATTTATTTAATTAATCCTGTAAATAATTAAACTTGTAAACTTAATTAAGCTTGTAAAATTAAGTCGTGAACCGGACCGTGTTTACCCTTGAACCGGACCAAACAAACACCCCCTTAACAGTGCCGAATCGGCTTGGCCGGTTGCCACTGTTTTTGCAATAATGCCACCGGCTTAAGCCGGTGGTTCCCTTGGTCTACGGCTAGCCGCTGACGCGGCTTGAGTTCCCCCTGCTTGGTCATATTAGCCACCGGCTTAGGCATGTGGTGCTTGTTTGTTTTCAGCCGAGACCCCCAAAACCACAAGGCCACCCAACATGCGTCAGGGTCCCTTGTTCCTTGCGGCCAAGACACAAAACCACCCCGAGACCATGGGGTCTCGGCTGGTGGTGATTAGAAGACCACCGAGAGCTTCGGCTCTCGGTTCCTTGCGTCGGCCGAACCAAACAACCCAAAAACATCCATGATTTTTACCCCCATGATTTAATTAACATGTTTTTAATCTTGTTATTTAATTATCATGATTTCATGTGTTCTTGATCTAATAAAATAATTAAAAAGAAAAGGTTTAAGGATTACCAATGCGTGAAACAAAAAGAGAACTATAACACGAACGATTCCACTAGAATTGGATCACCAAAAATCACAAACACCCCTTCCTTGTGGTGTTAAAACCGGCGGCCAAAGAGGGAGAAAAAGAAGGAGCTAGGATTTTGTTATTTTCTAACTTTTCTGTAATATGAAAACATGTTTTCCCTTTTTTTCTATTTAGTTAAAAATAAAAGTGGGCTTGGCCCCTTTTCTTTGTTCTTGCCGCGGGTAGGTGGGGCCCACAAGGGGAACCCATCGTTTTCCGTGTTCTAAAATATTACGTGTTCTCGTGGTCGTGTTTACGTGATTTATTTATTACTTGTTCGTGTTATAATATATATTTATACGTAATCGTAATCATAACTACGTTAATACATAATAATACGTTCGTGATTATTTACGTTCATGTTTTCATGTTCGTGATTATAATTATTGTTGATTATAATTATCGTGTCTTAATACGTATTAAATACTTATCGTGTAATAACACGTACGTAATACTTGTAATTAACATTCGTGAAACGTAAACATGCTATATAAGGGAAGTTTTAATCATGTACGTACGATTATATATGTACTGTTCATGGTACAAGCATGCGGGTTTTACACAAGTCGTCAATTCTAATTCCCGGAACAAGTTTGATTCAGTAAAGAATCGCACCATCGTTGCTTTCCAGTTGTCACGAGCTTGATTCATATTGAATCTTGCAAGTTACCTACCAAGTGCTGTTTGAGGTTAACACTAGAAAGATTTCCACTCATCATTGTGAACACTTAAGAGTGTCACTCTGAGTGTTCTGGCAAGATCATTAAGATATTGCGTAGAGGCCTAGAACGTGTTTAAATTCAACTAAGAATTAAATCACTGTTGCTTTCCAGTTATCACAAGTTCGATTCATAAAGAATCGCACAAGTCACCTACCATGAGCTTTTAGATGTTCGCTCAAGAATGATTTCCATCTTCATTCTAAATACTTACGTATTACTCGGATGTTCAGGCAAGATCATGAAGATATTGCGTAGGACTCTTAAAATGTTTCTTACTTTTCACAATGTATGAAGAAGCAATGAATATGGAAGTGTGTCCTAATGAGATATTTGAAGATCTCAAATGGCTCTAGACTCGATCGTGCATTTTGGATTTTTTAGTGATCGGAGGCTGGAGAGGAGTGTCACCTTTTCAATACCAATTTACTCGGAGTGAATAAATCGATAGATAACGTGTTGATCTACGTGTGATTAAAACAAGTATCTTTTGATTTTAATATCTGAGTTAGTTGGGATGGGTTGTGCATTGCATCACTGGGTCCATGATGTCTATCTTCAATATCGAGCATCATTAAAAATGATCTCAATAGTTACTTAGTTGACCCGGTTTCTGCCTAAGTTGTAAGGAGGGCTTCTTTCTTTAGACCCTTTATCTTTACAATTCTTTTTCATTCTTCAACCCCTTCAATGCTTACCAATACGTCATAACTAGCACCTTGTTGTGATTGTTCCAGTGCTAAATTAAGTACTTGGTCGACATTCAACTATGTTCACAATCTTCCCCATCTTTCCTAAGGACTACTATTTCTAGCTATGGAATGTCCTTGGGAAGATTCCTCCGATTTTGGAAGAATCATTGGACTTAACCTATGCTACCATCCTTATGTCACCATAATCTTCATCGTTGTGAAATAAATGAGTTGAGGGTAAGTATAAATCACTATGAAATCCATTTTGATGTAGCAAAACCATTTTGCTCCCCCTTAATATATGCCACTATATTTGAAAACATTTCGCACATGTCGGGATGAGTGATAGGTGTGTAAACACCCAACCTTTTTACCACTTAACTACAATAATAACCGAGCCAAAACGTGTATTTTATGTCGTAAATGTCGGAATTATGCGTGGTTTGTGTTTTTGTTGTGATTTAGGTCGAAAATGTGAAAAGGGGAGAAAACACGGGCATTCACGGGCTTTTATCAAAGAAAAAGACAAAAGACGAAGTCAAGAAATCAAGAGTGCGAAAAGAACGGAAGTCCAAGACCAATTCTGAAGATTTATCGAAGAAAAAGTCAAAAGATGGAAGTTTACTTAAAGCCGAAGAACTCAAGTCTAATTTATTGAAGAATTACAAGACGAGTTTAAAGAAATCCCGAGACAAAGTCATTAAAGTCGAAGCACTAAGAAGATTAAGGACTTAATGATGCAATTAAAGAAAGAAGAAAGAGGGGAGGAAGCTTCCTAAGCACCTCCCTAATCCTCCCCTATAAATAGATCATTAGGATATTCATTTGTTTTTGTTGGCTAGAGTGACACTAGTTCTTCCACCATTTTAATTACCTTGCACTCTAGTTACATGTCATTTAAATACATTGTCTTGCACCTTAAATTCATTTAATTTCAAGTAAGTTTCCTTTTAATTATTGTCAATCTTTACTTTTATTGTTCATCTCCCATCTACCTTTCTTGTTAATCTTTAATCTTTATGCTTTATGTTCATGTTTATGTTTTTGATGTTTAATTGATTTGATTAAAGTGGGTTTTGATTTTGTTGGTGTTTGATTGTTAGTTTTATTGATTTAAATTGTTTGTTTATGATTAGTAAATGTTTAGTGATTAGTTTTGCTTAATCTTTTGGTTTATTTTGATTGATTGTGATTAGATTCGTAGCTTTTTCCTTTCCCCGTGTTCTTCGCTGTCTGTTTGTTTTCCCAGGTATATTCCGAACCAGCAACATATTCCGGATCAGACAACTTCTTCCGAATCAATTTCTGTTCATTCGGAACATTCCACATTCCGGATCAAGGAGGTGTTCATCCGGAATAACTTGTATTCCGGATCAAGGTCTTCATTCGGAAGATTCAAAGTTCCGAATCAAGGAGTTTGAGTTCATTCGGAATATATTTCGAATCAAGAAGATATTCCGGATCAAGGTCTTCATTCGGAAGACTCAACATTCCGGATCAGCTGTTCATTCGGAACATTCCGAATAAAGGTTTTGTTGTGATATATTCCGAATCAATTTCTTTTCTTCCGGATCAACGAAACATTCCGAACCAAGGCTTATATTCTGAGTGAAGGATTTATTCCGGATAAGTGACATATTCCGAATAAAGAATTTGTTCCGGATCAAGGGCTTTGGTAAATATTCCGAGTGAAGAAGAATCATTCCGAACGAAGGTGACATTCCGGATGAGTGATTATTCCGAACGAAGGATTATTCGAATGAGCTGTTTTCAGGTTCTTTTTAGTTTCAGTTTTTAAGTTTTTATTTTTAAGCTTTACTTTTCCCACCTTTTTACTTGCCTTAAATTTATTTTAAGCCTTGCCTTATTTTAAGTTTTATTTGCGTTTTATGTTTGCCTTAGATAGTTTTAAGTTTGTGCCATTTACTTTAAGTGCCCGTTTAATTCTAGTCTCGCTTTTAATTTCTTGTCATTTATTTTAAATTAGAGTTAGATTTACTTTACCTGCTCTTTACTTTAAAGTTTTGCACTTTTTAATTACTACAACGACACAACTATTTGTTTCACCAAAGAACGACTGAGTCGCATAGTTAACTAATATTCAATTCGAAGAGACTCTGACGATAACAACTTTTTACATACAAAATCGCTTGTATTAAATGGCACCGCTGCCAGCTCTTTTCGTAAAGATTAACGGTTTTCTGTGAGAGACGCGTTGCTTTTTGGGATCCGTTCATTCGTGAGCGTTATTTTTCTTGCTTAAAAATTTCCAGAAATCCATAAAAATTAAAAATTATTAAAAATCCATAAAAATTAAAAATTTTCAAAAATCCAAAAAGATTTTATTTTTATTGTGTATATATATTCTATTTGTGTTTGGTTTCTTTTTCTTTTGCCTTTGTAGGTGTATGCGTACTAGAACTTCTACTTATCAAGAGCCCGAGACTCCTGAAGATTTAGCTATGGCAGGTGTGAACAACAACAATAATCCACTGCACCTCAATAATAACAACAACAATGTTCTTCCATAGCCCGATCTTCGGACAATGGAGGAGCTTTGTCAACCTACCATGTTTGGACGAGGAGGACCAATTGCGCCGATGCAAATCACCGCTCCGGAGTTTTCGTTGAAGCATCACATGATACAACAAGTGCAAACAAATCCTTTTCGAGGAATGCCTGATGATGATGCCAACAAACACCTCGACAAATTCATTACAATCACTCAAAGCATGAAGTTGCCCGGTGCCACAATGGATGTTCTACGCCTTCAACTCTTTCCACATACTTTATCACACCACGCCGAGAAATGGTTTGATCGTCTCCCGAAGATTTCCATTCATACTTGGGATGACATGACTCAACGCTTTTTGTCGCGCTACTTTCCACCATCCATGGTCACGAGCCTTCGCAATCAAATCAGCGGTTTCATGCAAGAACCCGATGAATCTCTCTTTGATGCTTGGGAAAGATATAATGTTTTGATCGATCGTTGTCCAAACCACAACATGCTCCCTGTGACCTTAATTGATACTTTCTACAATGGTTTGACTTTTCGTGATCGTGATACGATTAATGCAGCCGTCGGTGGCACATTTATGAAAAGGAGACCCGAGGAGTGTAGAGAGCTTATTGAAAACATGACTACTCATCATAAAAACTGAGATTCCTCCGCTTCTTCTACTTCAGCAAACCCCGACATGACCGAATTCACCCGCATGATGGCCGAAATGAACAAAAATATCTTGCTTCTCGCTACAAACCAACAACAAGTTAAAGCGGTAGCCAATCCTTGTGAGACATGCGGCGGTCCTCACTCATACACTGATTGTCCTTCCACTCAAGGCAATCCGGAAAATGTGTATGCGGCTTATGGTAATTATTCACCGGAAAATTACCAAGCTCGACCTCAAGGGGATCGAAATTTGCTAAGTTACTGGTCCAACAACTATGTTTCACCTGGTTTTTCTCCTCAAAACCACAATTCCAACAACAACTACACTAGAAGCAACCAAATCCCACCTCGAGCTTCTAATCCTTATCGCCCACCCGCTCAAAAAGCCCCACCCATGAATCAAGATGTTGAAGCGTTAATGAGAACCCAAGGTGAGCAAATCAAGAATCGACAAAGCCAAATTATCAATTTGAAAGGGGATATCACCAAGCAAGGGAATGATATTAGATCCGAGCTTCGAGATAATATTCAATCCTCCTTCAGCAATCAAACGAATGATTTGAAGAATATGCTGGCTAGTTTCTTGCTCACCACTCAGCCTTCTACTTCGAGTTCTCTACCTTCAAACACCGTCGCCAACCCGCGAGCGAATGTGAGTGCTATTACTACCCGTAGTGTAGTTACTTTAGTAGGACCACATATCCCGCCCCCTTCATCTACACCTCCTCCACCACCATTTATCCCTACTCCTCTCACACCTAGTATTAGTACACCATTACCGTTTCCACCTCGTCATGACGAAGTACCCAAGAAGAACCCTTCAACATCTCAACCTTCACTTGTTACACCTCCACCACCCAAACCTAGCATTCCTTATCCTTCACGGCTAGACAAGGCTAAATTACAAACCAAGGATGACATTCAAGTGTCAAATAATTTTAAGATGATCTCTCAAATGAATTTCAACATTAGCCTTGTTGAAGCACTTGTCCACATGCCGAAATTTGTCAAAGCATTCAAGGAATTTCTTAACAAGAAGGAGAAGCTGGTTGAGCTCGTTAACACACGCTTAAATGAAAACTGTTCTGCAGTTATTCTTAAAGAACTTCCGGAAAAACTTGGAGATCCTGGTCGTTTTGTGTTGCCTTGCATTTTTAACAAACCGAAGAATTTACTGCCCTAGCTGATCTTGGGGCAAGTATAAATTTGATACCTTTAAGTGTTTGGACAGCACTATCATTACCCGACCTTAAACCAACAAAGATGACTCTTGAGCTTGCAAATCCACTCTCGCTTACCCCGTTGGTATTACCAAATATGTGTTTATTAAAGTTGGCACCTTCACTTTTCCGGTCGACTTTGTTGTTGTTGATTATGAAATGGACCCTCGTATTCCTTTAATACTTGGTCGACCATTCTTGAGAACCGGAAGAGCTCTAGTCGATGTTGCCGAAGGTGAGTTAATTTTAAGAGTCGGGGATGATGCTCAAGTTTTTAAAATGGGGAAGCTTACAAGCAAATCTTATGGAAGAGAATCCGCGAATATGATTAATGTGCTTGATGATTTTGTCGTCTACAACAATCCTCTATTCGATTCTTACAATGATAATCCACTTTTTCAAGATGATGTGGATGAGTCTATCTCCAATTTGGAACCTTCACCCATATATGATTCTCCATCGATCTTTGATGCTTATGATGATGATTCTAGCTCAGATACGGATGATTATGATGATTTAACTTCCGAGTATCCCGACATGCCCACCTATGATGATTTTGATGAGGCCGATACTCTCTCGAGTGATTCTTCACATGATGAAGATCCTCCGCCTACCATGCTTAATCCAACTTTGGATGACTACTCATTTGAGGAAGACTTTTCTACTTTTCTCAATACTTACTTCCCTCATGAGAGTGATGCTCCTCCTTTAGACTTTGATGATTATCATCTTGATCCTACTTTGGATTTGAAGAAAATTCTTTCAAAGGAAAAGCAACCGGACGACACCAACATCCGCAGCACGTATGATTTAACACCTCTTTGTCCACCTTCTGAGGACGAGGTTGTGCATTTTCTTCGCGGATCATCTTCAAATTCTGCTGAGCCTGAGTGCTATTTTCCCCTAAAGGAACAGGTGTTCGACCCCGGTATCGATATTCTTCAGCCATCTCAGTATCCGTCTGATGAAATAAAAGGAAAAATCTTTGGAACTACTGGAGATATGCTTGCACCTTTTCACCCTTGCTACCACCGTGCTCCATCTTTGCTTAAGGGAACCTTGCCTATTCTTCTTTGGCTTGCCTTGTTCGCCTTAAGCTTGTGCTATTTGATGGACGAAAACTATGTATTTGATCCCGGTGGATATGTTTCATGCTTCTTCCTATGCTAATCAAGGTCGAGTCAGGCTCACGACTCGGTGAACAAAAATCAAGCGCTTCTTGGGAGGCAACCCATGTTTCTATCTTTTAGCTATATTTATCATAAGTGTAGGGGAGACCCGTTGGTGTTTGCTATTTCCTCTCTTCTACTATTCAGGGATTCGAGCGCTCAATGATCCACTCTTGATGATTTTTGACGACCCGTGATTCCGTGTTCCCGTCTTCCCGGTTCTATCCTAAACTCTTTTCGATTCACTATTTTATATTTTCCAATATTAAAATATGAATCTCGTTAGTTGTCTTTTCCTTAGCGACATTTAAACAACGTGCACAATGTCCTAGTGTAGGGGAGTTTACTCCAACATGCTTATACATTGAGGATAATATTTATATTAAGTGTAGGGGGGACTTCTATCGAAGTTAAGTCGTCTTTTCCTTGTATTTGTCCTCATTTTAACCGGAAAATCAATTTTTCGACATTTTTCAAAATTTTTGATCTATTTTGGCCTATTAGTTTTTCCTTTTGTATAGTTATTTTCCTTCTTTGCTAGAATAAATTTTGAATAAAAGTGGTTTTAATTTTCAACGTTGTGAATCTTTTGACTCAACCCGAGTTTACTTATCTAAGTTCACTCTAGCTAGTATCCTTAACGTGTTTAAGTCAAGTTTTGCTAGGCTTTTATATAGGGAGCTTTAAAACACGAAAGTCTTAACTCTCACGGGTTAAGAACAAGAACTTTTCGCAAATTCCTATAATTGATCCTAGAGAGTTGTTTATCAAGGGAACTTTAAAATGCGATTTCTAAACTTGAAAAAGTCTAAGAGTTTTCAAGATCCTATAGATGACTCGAAAACCCAAAACTTTGATTTAATAGGCTAAGCATCCACGAGTCTCATTCCTTGAGATTTTAAATTGTGGAGAACGAGAGATGATAGAGTCAGTTATAAGTTTGGTATTCTTTCGTGAATTTATGTGAGTTAATTATAAGCCTATTCTCCCATCGCTTGCTAATAAAATTTATCTGCAATAAATAAGGTTGTACGATTTGAAAAGTTACTTAGCTTCTAGCCCAAGATCGTTTAAAAGTTGCTCGGTATGGATTAGAGTTCATAGCCAAGGCATAACTTATTGAAGCGTGATGCGAAGATTGGCGAGTCCGAAAAGGCCCTAACAAGGCATGAGGGCTACATTTTGTTGCTAAAGATCCAAAGTGATGTGAAGAATCATTTATCAAAAATCAATATGAAGGATCGAGACACACGACGAAAAGCAAATACTCCCGTAAAGATCATGGAGAAGTCTATCCAAAAAGGCCCTAACAAGGTATGAGGATAAATAGATCCAAGTCCTAAAAGGAGGCGGATCGTTGTATATCAAAGTCCAAAATAAAGATTGGATAAAAATGAAGAAGTCGTGGTCCAAATATGAAGAATCTCTCAAAACTTCAAGTGAAGAAATTCCTATTATGAAGAGAAGACCATTATTTCATGAACGTCTCTCAAGATTTGAAGTATGAAGCCGCTGCCAAATATCGGTCCAAGAATGGTCTCAAATCGCAAAGCGAGTTATGCCAAGATATGAACTTTATGAGGTCCCGAGAAGCAGTTTTAAAAGATTTTGTCCTTTAGCTAACTATTGATTAAATCGTCCCACTTTATTTTCAGCCTAAATAACTATCGAAATAAGTCAACAATGCATCCTTGTGATCATTCAAGACAATAATAAAATATAAGAGATACACCTAGGAATAAGGGAGTCTAAGTAAATAATTGGCCCACATGAGTTCGTGTTAGTTTGCTAACTTATAATAACAATGATCTCGTTTTTAATCTTGGTCTGGAGAAAGTGAAAACTTGAGGATGATGATCATTCATGACATTTTCAAAACCCGAAGGTATGTTTTTGATTTCTTTACTTGTTTTGTTATTTTCTATCTCTTTAATAAAGGCCAATATGGATTGATTATGATGGAAAATGTAATACGTGCTTTGTAACTAATACATTGCATGAGGACATTGCAATGGTCAAGTGTAGGGGATTTGATAGGTGTGTAAACACCCATCCTTTTTACCACTTAACTACAATAATAACCGAGCCAAAACGTGTATTTTATGTCGTAAATGTCGGAATTATGCGTGGTTTGTGTTTTTGTTGTGATTTAGGACGAAAATGTGAAAAGGGGAGAAAACACGGGCATTCACGGGCTTTTATTGAAGAAAAAGACAAAAGACGAAGTCAAGAAATCAAGAGTGCAAAAAGAACGGAAGTCCAAGACCAATTCTGAAGATTTATTGAATAAAAAGTCAAAAGACGGAAGTTTACTTAAAGCCGAAGAACTCGAGTCTAATTTATTGAAGAATTACAAGACGAGTTTAAAGAGATCCCGAGACAAAGTCATTAAAGTCGAAGCACTAAAAAGATTAAGGTCTTAATGATGCAATTAAAGAAAGAAGAAAGAGGGGAGGAAGCTTCCTAAGCACCTCCCTAATCCTCCCCTATAAATAGATCATTAGGATATTCATTTGTTTTTGTTGGCTAGAGTGACACTAGTTCTTCCACCATTTTAATTACCTTGCACTTTAATTACATGTCATTTAAATTCATTGTCTTTTACCTTAAATTCATTTAATTTCAAGTAATTTTCCTTTTAATTATTGTCAATCTTTACTTTTATTGTTCATCTCCCATCTACCTTTCTTGTTAATCTTTAATCTTTATGCTTTATGTTCATGTTTATGTTTTTGATGTTTAATTGATTTGATTAAAGTGGGTTTTGATTTTGTTGGTGTTTGATTGTTAGTTTTATTGATTTAAATTGTTTGTTTATGATTAGTAAATGTTTATTGATTAGTTTTGCTTAATCTTTTGGTTTATTTAGATTGATTGTGATTAGATTCGTAGCTTTTTCCTTTCCCCGTGTTCTTCGCTGTCTGTTTGTTTTCCCAGGTATATTCCGAACCAGCAACATATTCCGGATCAGACAACTTCTTCCGAATCAATTTCTGTTCATTCGGAACATTCCACATTCCGGATCAAGGAGGTGTTCATCCGGAATAACTTGTATTCCGGATCAAGGTCTTCATTCGGAAGATTCAAAGTTCCGAATCAAGGAGTTTGAGTTCATTCGGAATATATTCCGAATCAAGAAGATATTCCGGATCAAGGTCTTCATTCAGAAGACTCAACATTCCGGATCAGCTGTTCATTTGGAACATTCCGAATAAAGGTTTTGTTGTGATATATTCCGAATCAATTTCTTTTCTTCCGGATCAACGAAACATTACGAACCAAGGCTTATATTCTGAGTGAAGGATTTATTCCGGATAAGTGACATATTCCGATTAAAGAATGTATTCTGGATCTAGGGTTTTGGTAAATATTTCGAGTGAAGAAGAATCATTCCGAACGAAGGTGACATTCCGGATGAGTGATTATTCCGAACGAAGGATTATTCGAATGAGCTGTTTTTAGGTTCTTTTTAGTTTCAGTTTTTAAGTTTTTATTTTTAAGCTTTACTTTTCCCGCCTTTTTACTTGCCTTAGATTTATTTTAAGCCTTGCCTTATTTTAAGTTTTAGTTGCGTTTTAAGTTTGCCTTAGATAGTTTTAAGTTTGTGCCATTTACTTTAAGTGCCCGTTTAATTCTCGTCTCATGTAGATTTGCTAAAAGCTAATTCGGTGGTCTAGTAGGGTGATAGATGGTGGTGGAAGCCATTGTTGATAGAGAGAGAGAGAAGAGTGGTTGTGTGTGAGAAATGAAAATGTATTAAACAAGAAAATGACACAAGCAACACCCCTCCTTGGAAGCCTAGGAGGGGTATATATAGCCACACACCAAACACTTAACTATACATTGAACCTAGTCTAGTCTAAGCGTGTGTGACTATGATAAATAATAGGAATTCTTAAATGTCGTCACATAAAGTGAATTTCCAACAATCTTCCCCCATGGGACGACGTGTAGAATTCCTTAAAATATTTTTCCTAACAAGTACATAATGATTAAGAACAAAAGCTTTCATGAAGCGTCCAATGCTGATGATGTCTTCTGAGGCCCGATAGGAACTAATACTTTCTTGACATGTGGAAATTAAAATTTTAATTCAATCAAAAATTATTAATAGCCAAAAAGGGTATTTGGGACATTTACACCACTTATAATTGTCTCTTGACCTTTAAATGGTCATCATTATGTATACAAGAAGAAAAAAACCGTCCCTCTCTAGCGATAGAAATACACAACTTACATGTCCAAGACCATGATTTGCCATTATTTTATTTTTTAATTTAAAACTAGAATTTTATTCCAATATCTCTCAAAATGCCGAACTCACATTAATTTTCTATTTGTTTTTCGAGGTAGGAGATCCTAGCCCCTAACTACCATGATATATGCCAACAATAGTACTAGTATATAATATTGAGTTAAACAATTTTTATATTAGTTTATTGGGAATGAGCACAAGTGGTGCGCCATTCATTTAGTTTCTCAGTTTTGAGATGTGATACATTGCAATAGACGTAATAATTGTGTTCCAAAATCTTATTTTTATGCAAATGATAATAAAGAAAAACGATCGAACATCGATTTGATGTGTATATGTTCGTATCAATTATAAGGTAGTATGTGTATGAAAAAAAACTCAATCTAATGTTTTCGTAAACATTTTATCATTTTACTGCACGATTCGATCCACTAACTACTAACATATCGTTTTAAAAAAACATTAGAAATTAAATAAGTAACTGTACTTGTATCATGAAACTAAGTGTACCAATAACTTAGATTTTCAATAAAAATTTGTTTAAAAATAAGTGTCATTACAAATGTATTAAAAGACTAAGTATGTCACAAACGTGTCAAAAAAATTATGTGTTACTAAAAATGTATATCGAAAGAGAGTGTGTTTAAAGACTTTATTTATCACTTAAAATGTGTCATAAAATTTATGTGTCAAAAAATTTATGTGTCATAAAGGTGTCAAAAATTCTTAGTGTGTATTATATATGTTTATGTCAAAAAAAACTTATGTGCTAACCATAATGTGTTACCATATATGTCAAGAAAATTATGTATCACATAAAGTTTATACAAAATGTGTCACTAAATATATGTCAATAAAATTATGTGTTAGTATATATGTGACAAGAAGACTATGTGTCACTTGAAGTTAATAAACTAATTACTCCATAAGAAAAATGCATTATAAAAATATCAAACATGTATTAATGAAAAACGTCAACTATTATTGGAGGAAAAAACGGACGGAGATAGTAACATGGGTTAATTTTTCATTTGCCTTTTAAAATTTGCCAAATATTTCAATTTAATTACAAACGTGCCATTTAAGTCATTTTAATTAAGAAGCATTATTATTAATGTATCCAACGGTCAAGATTGGTTCTTATTGTTTTTATTTTAAGGGTGGTGATCACAATAACGCTCCTCATATATATATATATATATATATATATATATATATATATATATATATATATATATATATATATATATATATATATATATATATATATATATATATATATATATATATATATATATATATATATATATATATATATATATATATGTATATATATATATATGTATATATATATATATATGTATATATATATATATATATATATATATATATATATATATATATATATATATATATATATATATATATATATATATATATATATATATATATATATATATATATATATATATATATATATATATATATATATATATATATATATACCGCGCAATGCGTCGGAGGGTACCCAACGAATATTTTTTGTTACGAACAATTGTTTTTCAGATATTAAATTATTTTGATGTTTTATATGGTAGCTCTTACAAAATTTATATTAAAGATTGTTACAAAATTTGAATTAAATGGGTTATTACAAGTATCTATATCAAATGACTCGACCGGGTCGATTTAAAAACCGTGTTTCAAAACATTGCCATTTACAAGTTTTGAAAATGCGTAATCGAGAGTCAATGTGAGTAGTGAAAACATGAGGATTATTCAAGGCACCATGTATAAGAAGGATTAAACAGTAGATTAAATAGTTTCATCTATTTCAAAATGAATATTAGAAATAAATGATACTATCATACTTTTCAATAATGATAGAGCCTACTCACATTTAATAATCATACAAAAATCAACACAAATTTTATCAAATGATCATTGAAAAGATGCACCAAGTATATCATCGAATCTTAAAGTGCCTTAAAAACATCTTTACAAATCTTCAAACTACCCACACAAGAAACTACTAAACATAACAAAAATCTATAAATATGAGATGTATATTTACAAATATACCGTCATATTCGAGATGGATCTTGACAGTTCCTAACAGATCTACACACGAAAAACACACGGAAGCCACTATCATGCCCAAAACCACCAAACTCACCGAAAAACACTAAAAACCGTAACCAGCCAAACAAATCAGACCATTAATAAATGGTGAAACGTATGGAGTCGCGGTAATTAATTTTATGATGGTGGCAGTGGTGGGTTATGGTGAAACTTAGTGAGAGATATAGAGGTGTTGTTCCTTAATTTATTCACATCACCGTGGTTGATTAATAGAAAATAAATGAAAAGAAAATAGATTTCTAGAGAGAGAAAGTAGTGCGAGAAAGTAGAGATAAGGAGCTGATTAGCTTGGTGAAATTAGATTAAGAAATGAGAAACTTCCTTGCCACCCTCCTAACATGTTAGGAGGGTGCTTATATAGTCCACCCACATGCGGGCTTTCTATTGGACTATATTATTTTGGGCCGGGCATGAATAAAATGCTTAGTACCTTGAAAGAGGCCTTTTAAGCTAACCATCAAGCCCGTAATGTCACGACTATTTTAACTAACTATTACAACGTTCTAATAAATATTACAATATAAACCTATGACAGAACATTCTTGTTTGACTCAATATTTTGAGGCTAACAATCTCCCCCAATGTAAGGTCATTCCTTTTTGATATTTGGAGTTCAATGGAGATTATGAATTTCGTCATAAATGAGTCTTGAACGTGTGATAGTAGTTTTTGTTCCTTCATGTTGTGATCTTTGAGCCTTTGTCGTTGTCTTTCGACTTTGTCTTTTATCTTGAGATCTTCAAATCATCCTTATCTTGTCTTTGCCATCTTGCGATCTTGTGTCTTCATCCACATGCTTATACTTTGCACAATCTTGAAAGCTTGATAACAATCTCCTTAGAAGAGAGGTCATTCCTCTACATAAATTGATAAGGAAGATTTTGATCATCAGAGTTGCTGAAGTCTTTAGCTTTCTTGATTGTTGAATATGTCTTTGGGCATGAGTATGTGGTTTTTGAATCTTCGACTTTGCTGAGTACACCGTAACGTCACCTTCTTGAGACAAAACATAGACACAGACTGAATGGCTTTGACATTCGTCCTTAATCGGTAGCGTTTTACCTCCGGTCAGTGAAGACCGTTACACGACATTAAATATCGTACATGTGATTAGGTTGATTCAATTAAGAACCTCCTTGACAGGATTTCGCGGCTGTACTAGCCGTTCTCTTTACTCGACCGTCTCAAAGCAAGACTGCAAACATAAAGAGTGAATCAATTGGATAAATATCCGCTTGATTAAAGTCGTCAATTAAAATTCCTGGAACAAGTTTGATTCATTAAGAATCTTACCATTGTTGCTTTCCAGTTGACACAAGCTTGATTCATAAAGAATCTAGCAAGTTACCTACCGTAGCGCTGTTTGATGTTGACGCTAGAAGGATTTCCATTCGTCACTATGAATATTAATGAATATCACTCTGAATGTTCTGGCAAGACCATAAAGATATTGCATAGAAACCTGAAACGAGTTTGAATCGATAAAGAAACAAACCACTGTTGCTTTTCAGTTTTACATATGTTCAATTCATAAAGAATATTACACATGACCTACCGCAGTGCTGTTTGATGTTAACACTGGAAGGATTTCCACTCATCATTGTGAATACTAAGTAGTATCACTATGAGTGTTCTAGCAATATCACAAGGATATAGCGTAGGACTCTCTTGATCGTCATCCGTGTGTCCTAACAAGATTTGATTGATCTCTTGGCTCTAGACTCGATTTGTGCACTTTAGTGATCAGAGGCTAGAGCAGATGCCACCTATTCAATATCAACTATCTCGGAGTGAGAAAGTCAATAGAAGTCGTGTTGATCTCCGTGACAATAAAACAAACTTCTTTTGAGAGAAGCCTGAGTCAGCTGGGGAGGGGTTGTGCATTACATCACTGGGTCCATGATGCGTTGTCTTCATGATATGTTGACCTGGTTTCTGCCTAAGTTGTATGGAGGGCTAATTTCTTTACACCCTTTATACTTACATTTATTTTTCATTCTTCAACCCCTTCAATGCTTACCAAGACATCATTACTAGCACCTTGTTGTGACTGTTCCAGTGCTAGCATCAGTACTTAGTCGGCATCCAGCTTCGTTCATATTATACTCCATCTTTCCTAAGGACTTCTAATAATCTATTGGATTGTCCCTGGGAAGATCCCTCCGGTTCTGGTTGGATCATAGGACTTAAACCTAACCACCGTTTTGACACCAATAACGTTGTGGATTAAAGATGTTGTGGTTATTTGATCGTACCCATGAGTTCTTGAGTCTTTAGATCACATTTTAATCACATTTTCTCCCCTATCTCTAATATATAAAATCATTTGATATTAGAGATACCAAATTTGATTAAAATATATTGTGAAGAATAGTCTTGAAAAACTTTCAGAATAAAATGTGTCAAACTTAGCATGAATTTGGAACGCTCCCCCTAAAAAATTGATCCAATTGAATTGTCATTGTGAGGATGTGATCTACATTTCACTTTTTGAGGATAGGAGTTTTTGAACACACAATTTATGAAAGATTTTAAATAATCATTGAGAAATTCTTGAAAAAATTGTGTTCAATGCTTTTTGAAAAACTCTATTTCTTTTTGGCAAAAAAGTTTTTCTAAAGCATAAACTTGAGTTCATAGACTTTGAATGTCTTGACAAATCCACTCAAGTGTAAGAAGATTTCTATTCTTTTGCTGAGGGTAAGGGCACTAAAGTGTACACTCCCCCGTGAATATAGATCCGGGTTGCAATATGAAAGTAATTACAAGCCATTATGTTGAGCTCAAAACGTTGAATGTTTTGTGACAAGCTCAACCCAAGATAGATTGCTCTACCCGTTGTTGGAAAAATTGTCCAAAATAGACATTTTCCTTTATTAAAAGTAGAAATGACATGTTTTGAAAAATATTTACAACTTTCATTCGAGCTTTATGTACATACCCGTGTCGTTATTGAGCGACATTTCTAGGTACGTCCATATTATCGATACTGAAAGACATGTCAAGAAGAATCTTTTTGGATTTTCAAAGATTTTTAATTTTGTATTTTGCTTTCTCATTAATATTTACATGTAGATGTTTGATAGATGAATCAAGCAGGCTTCTTTGCCAGAATCTCCAGTTCTGCTGGAGTCAAACATCTCATACCAATTTGCCTAACTAGATACGCAAACCTCTCTTTCGAAAGAGCTTTTGTAAACAAGTCAGCTAATTGGTAATCAGTTCCAACAAAGTATAATTCAACGATACCCCTTTCAACTTGTTCCTTAATGAAGATATCTGACATCTATGTGCTTCGTGCGGGAATGTTGTACCAGATTGCAGGAGATGGCTATGGCGGACTTTGAGTCACAGTTAATAGGTACTTTATCAAAGTGGAAGCCATAATCCGTGAGTTGTGTTCTCATCCATAGAACTTGAGCACAATAGACAGATAGAGACACATACTCCGCTTTGGCTGATGACAGTGACGTGCAATCCTGCTTCTTGGAGGACCATCCCACAAGCTTATCTTGACCTAGAAATTGTACACCACTAGAAGTACTTTTACGTGTATCAAGACACCCTGCATGATCAGAATCTGAATAGGCCGTTAGAAAGAAACCGGTTTCCCTCAGATACCAGAGTCCCATGTGAATGGTATTCTTAAGGTATCGAAAGATCCGTTTAACCTCCTTGAGGTGCTTTTCAGTGAGTCATGCTTGATATCGTGCACAATAACACATAGCATGTGATATATCTGGTCGGCTTGCTGTTAAGTACACGAGGGAGCCGATCATAGAACGATATCTCATTTGATCTATGGCATCTCCCTCCAAATCAGCATCTAGGGATTTTGTAACACCCCATTTTGGTAAATGGAATGTCACGCGTGATTATGGCGTGTCATCAAAACATACAAGGATAAATGTATAAAACATCACATGGCCATAAAGGAAATACCGGAAACAAACATCGGTACCCAAAAGTAGAACTCATCACACACAAACATAAGTACTGTAAATAAAAAGGACTAAACAATGTCCATGGAAATGAGTATCAAAGTATAATGAAATGCATAAAGTAATGAAGGCTAGGAAGCTTCCAATCCATATGCACGTACACTTAAAGTCTACGAGCGTCCTTGAGTACCTGCCGTTTTAGGAACATGAAAGGGAAAACGGCTGAGCATAACGCTCAGTGCACGGATATACAAGTATAGCATGAATAATGTAAGAATATAAGCATAAAGCAGCGGAAAAGACTAAGTCCTGGATAACCTGGTATATCTTAGTAAAACTAGTTTTATAGTTTGAAAAGACTTATGTTTATCTTATAAAAACTGTTTAACATGTTTACCATTAGCCAATATAGGTCATGAAATATCAACGTGCATGAATACTTGGAGGGGTGACCTCGTCATGTAAATTAGAGGGGCTGCCTTCTAATTTAAATTTAAGTTTTGGGTAGGAGGGATCAGCTCCTTGTGAAGGATGCAAGGCACACACCACATTCACCTGAATAATCTGCTGAAACATGTAACCTAGGATGCACCCATACGCCCCACATGATAATAATAATAATATGGTCAAAAGCTGAAGGGACGCCACGAGCTATCACTCCGCCGTGGTGAAGTCATAACACTGGTGCCTCTAGTGTTATAATATGGTACCTCCATAACTAGGTGAAACTGGTCATGCATGTATATGGCTTTAGGTATCTAAATAAACATAAGCAATTCAAAAAGAAATAAAACATATACTGGGAAAACAGTTGGCTGCATACGGGGAATCCTAATAAGGAAGAATGTCCATACTGAAAGGACGGAGAATCCGTACCTTGTGTCCAGTGAACGAAGAAGACGAACGGAAGAGAGTCCTACTTCGATACCACTAATGCTACATAAATAATATACGTGTATAAGTATCTGATTACTGAGTACGTAACTGGTTTTATATCATGTCTTAGCTTGTATTATTTGTTCATGTCTTGTTTTACTGATTTTAACGTTATGTTGTGTTTATCATGTATTATGTCTATTATGATTAAGTATTACTTGCATTTCTTATATTATTATACTTGTTGTGTAATAATAAGTAACTTTCTAAAATAGTAGGTTTCCTAAAATAGAAAGTTTCTAAAAATAGAAAGTTTCCAAAAATAGAAAGTTTCAAAATATAGATTTACTGCTTAAAATAGATAAGTTTCTAAAAATAGAAAGTTTCCATAAATAGATTAGCTGCCTTAATTAAATAAGTTCCTAAAAATAGAAAGTTTCCATAAATAGAAATAAGTTGGATTATTAAGCAAATAATATAAGCTTAAGTGTTTACTGATTAATATTCTAAGTCATGTGATTAAATAGTATAGTTTATTAATTATTCCATGTAAATTAAATAAACTATAGGTTAAAGTATTTAATTAAATATAACATGATTTAATTAAATAAAAGTTAAAAAATTACTTAGGTTAAAAGATGTATTAATATTTATTATTAATATAACCTAAGTCATGTAAATTAATTAATTATAAGGCATGTTTAATAATTAATTAATTATATAGTCTAACTTAAATAATAAATACTTAGGTTAAGATTCATGTATTATTAATAGTAATAATAACCTAAGTCATGTTATAATTAAATTAATTATGTACATGCTAAATTAATTTAATTAAGCTTGTAAATAAATAATCTTGTAAAATAACTAAACTTGTAAAATTTATTAAGTCATGAACCGTGCCCGTGAACCCGTGAACCGGACCCGTGAACCGGCCAACCAAACGCACCCTTAACAGTTGCAAAACTGGCTTGGCCGGTTGCCACTGTTTTCGCAAAAACAGCCACCGGCTGTGCTGGTGGTTCCCCCTGTTTTCTCGGCTGCAGCCGCCGGATGGGAAAAGTTCCCACTGGCAGTTAGCCGGTGCTTCCCCCTGCTGCCGCGGCTGTTCCCCCTGCTTACCATATATAGCCACCGGCCTATGCCGGTGGTGTTCTTGTTTCTGCCGAGACCCAAACAAACACCAAACCGCACCCCGACCAAGGTCGGGGTCTCTTGTTCTTGCGACCGAACATCACAGCCCACACCGAGACCTCTTGGTCTCGGTTGTTGGTGCGAACAAAAGCAAGCCAAGACCTTTTGATCTTGGTTCCTTGCGTCGGCCGAACAAACACCCCTAAAAACCATGATTTATTTACCCCCATGATTAATTACATGTCATGTTAACTTGTTTATTATAACCTTATGATTCCATGTGTTTTTATCTAATAAAAACATAAAATAAAAGGGGTTTAATAATTTACCGAATATGTGAAACAATGAATGATGAAAACACGAACACCCTTGCAAGATTTGATCACCAAAAATCAACCAACACACCTCTTTTGGTGTGTTCTACCCGGCGGCCAAAAGAGAGAGAGAGGAAAGGATTAGGGTTTTTGATATTTTCTAATTTACTGTGATTATGAAAATATCCTTTTCCTTTTTCTTGTTTTAGTAAAGTTCAAAGTGGGCTTGGCCCTTGTCTTGTGTTGGTGCCACGGGTAAGAGGGGCCCACAAGGGGTAACCCATTGTTTTCCGCGTCTAAATATTTTATGTTTTCTCATGTCGTGATTACGTGTTTTATTTAGTTATCGTTTGTGTCGTAATATATTTATTCGTAATCGTAATAAATATACGTAAATACATAATATTAAGCTCGTGATTATTTAAGTTCATGATTTCATGTTCGTATGTTCGTGAATATAATTATTATTGAAATAATTATTGTGTCTTAATACGTATTAAATACTTATCGTGTTATAGCACGTACGTAATACATGTAAATCTTATTCGTGAAACGTAACCGTGCTATAAAAGGAAAGTTGTAATGAAATTGAGTATAATGCAGTTCGTTTTTTCTCAGTTCTTGCTAATGGAAAGTCCAACCAATATCGGGTTTTTAACTGTTTTTGGTTGTAAATCTTGTTTGGATATTCTATTTGCTAATTCAACAAAGTCTTGCAAAACGGAAAAAATATTACCTACTTATATGTAAAACATCTTGCAAATACCAAGTTTTTATTCAAGTAAAATTCAAAATGTAAAATATGAAACTTAAAGGATTGAAAATGTAAATTCTAGGAAATATAAATGCCTGAAATGAAAATTATAACAAATCTAGGGAATAAAAATGTAAAACAGTTAACTACAAGGATCAAATTTGCAAAACTTACAACCAACTAGCCAAAATGTAACAAACTAACAACTTGTTAACTGAAAATAACAAATCACAAAACTACAAGGGCTTAAAATTTGCAAACCCTAAAAACTTTGAAGTTTAGCCAAGATTACACACTGCTTAAAACATTAGGGACCAGATTGCAAATTCTAAAACTATTTAAGCCAAAAACGGGTTTAGCATGAAAATAAACTCGTTTGAGCTTATTTCTTAACCAAATTTAATGAGACAAGTTGCAAAACGTTTCAAATCCAAAATAAGCTACGTGTGTAAAAGGATTTTGGCTAAAGATGTAAAATAAGCAAATGAGAACTTATCAATAAGCCCAAAATAAGCTACAGCAAAAACTAGACAATCACAACTTGATTTTCTTATTGAAACTGATTAAGCAACTCAATTAATGAACGGGAAATCAAACTAGAACATTTTTCATCAAGTAATAAGCTGGGAATTTGAATTAAGCTGAAAATGGGCTTATCGTTGACCAGCGTTGACCAACTTTTTTTTCCAAAAAGCTGAAACTTTCAAAAATCATGTAACTCTATGTTTTAAGTGAATTTGTGAAGAAAAATGGCCATGTTTATGAAGAGGATTAAGAGATTCAAATTTTCAGTTTCAAGTTACAGAAACTTGCTTCAACTTTGCTTAACTGATTTATGCTTATTCCTATCTGCTTATTGTAAACTGTAGAGAATGCTCTTGGAATCTAAATCTTTATGATATTAGCTACAACTGAGAACAAATTTGGTACAATTTCATCAGGTATTGAGTGAGTACTAGCCAAATGAAAATGACAAGTTCTAATGAGCAAATCTGAATGAAATTGACCCAAACATTTTCCATGCCATTTGCCTGTTTGACTCTCAATTTGACTTGTAAATGACTAAAAACACTTTATTACCACCTATTAACTGCAAATGAACTTTAAAATGCCAAGATTCAATTATTGAAAACTTTTTGTAAGCTAATCCCAAACACTCCTTTATCTGATTTTTATGAAAATTTGTGAAGGCTATTTGATTTTGAAATTGAACTGAATGAAATTCTATAGCAAACCAAACTCAGTGATCAAAATGAAAGTTTTAAAAGAAGTAAGCAAGTACTTATTACTACTAGAACTTCAATCAAAGTAAAAGGCCAAAATATGACTGAATAAGGCTATAAGCTAGAACTTAATCCAAATCAAAGAACAAGTAAACAGAATTAAGCTACAAGCAACCAAAGATCAAACAATCAGCAACTCTAAACAGCTTTTATCATACAAACATCAAGATTACACTAAGAAAGGTAGCATGCATTTGACTTATTGAGTGGAACAAAAATAAGAGCTTTAAAACCTATTGTAGTAAACCTTTGGGAAGAAGAGGAGCGCTGTGCTCTCTTAGCCTAGTGATAACCACCACCTTATCACTAGGACAACAATCAATCAACAAGAACAACTAACAATCAACAGACATCATCAAAATGCTTGAAAACTTCAATGGAACTAGTTCTGAACTGGAATCACAACAAAATGCTCCCAAACTTCTTCAAAGTCAGTTATGATCAATCAATGATCATAACAAACACAAAACAGCAACTCAAGTATCCAATAGTAGCAAGTAATGAACAATAGTATGAAGAACAGTTTTGGCGGGAAATGAGAAATTTGAATTTTATTCAATGAAAGTTGTTACAAAGCTGTTAGGAAGCTACTAACTAACTAACTAACTCAAGAGTTTGTCAGACTCTTGAGTAGTTAGGGTAGAAGGGAAGGAAAATTGAAAGGAAATTTAGAAGTGTGTGTTTTTACAAAACTAAGCTACCAGTTACAAATGAAGTCCTATCCATCTATTTATAGACTTGAAGAAGATGGTTGTTGGGGTTGGTGACGTGTCAGGACCAATCCCAGCTCTCTACGTGGACAATTCTGCATAATTGCATTTGCAGGTATGAACAATGATTTGGGCTTTTCTTTATTATTGATCTTCAGGTTAATTGACTTGTACCATCGTGTTCGTCTCTTCAAAATGATCAATTTTGGTGTTGACATCTTTTCATGAAATGGATTGTAGCTCAAACGCGATCCTGGCAAATATTTTTGATGAAGAAGATGCCACGTGTCAACATGTGATTGGCTAAAAATTGATCACACGGATCCAACTGTTGTGATTGGGTATTAATTGCATGGCGGCTGTGAGTGGGAATTAATTACATAGCTTGGTGATCCGTGTGCTCACTTTTCTCATCTCTCATTGGTTGAAATGGTTTCACATGGATCAAGCTAGTAAAAATCTTCCAAACTTGGCAGAATTAGTCCCTATACTTTGGCAGATTGCATTTTTGAGCTAGCAGCTTCATTCTTTTGACATATTTGGTCCTTCAACTTTCATTCTTGAACAAAATGGTCCTTTGACTGAGTTGACTTGAGAGTTGACCAAGTTTGACTTGAATCTTGACTTTCACAATATTTGCACTTTAGTCCTTCAACTTTGGCAGTTTGTCAAGATAGGTCCTTATACTTCAAAGTCTTGTCACTTTTGATCCTTCTTTGTCTTTTTCATCCATTTGAGCTTGATTTTTCTTTGTTTGCTTGAAAATGTATCCTTTTACCTACACAAGTGTACACAAACACAAACATACCACATAACACTGTTTTTGCAAGATAAATTGGTATTTTGCTTCATGTTTTAGGGTTATTTGTTGATAAAAGGATATGAGTTTAAGCTCATATCAAAATCCCCTACACTTGAACATTGTCATATCCTCATGCAATATTATATATTAAAGCTCAAATTTACATTTCCCTCATAATTAATCCACCTTGGCCATATGAGATGCATCTACACTACTCTAAACTAAATGATGCATGATTTTGATTTTTTAATAATGCAATGAACAAAATTCAATTCTATCTATTTCTTTTTGATTTTTCTTGAAATGGTTTTGATGGAAATAACTCATAAAGAATTCAATGGCTTAGATTAGGGCTTGGGTACCATGGACATTTATCACCCTCAAGTTTCACTTTCCCCATACCAAGCTTAAAAATGGGATCATTGCATTCACAAGTAAAAAGTGCATCAAGTTATTCATGACAATTAAATGTGAAACTGGTTATTATTTGAGCAAATTGCTTGTGGGCAAATTGTCATTATTCAAGTGGGAAATATAAGAAATGTAAAATCCAAAAATAAGGAAGCACGGTTTTAATCCTAAGTAATCCTCTCATCCATTACTTGAAAAACCGCTCACAATTAATATAAGTCCGTTTTAAGAGTAACAAGTCATTCGCCTTATGTGTAAAATCCTCATGTCATGCTTTCATAAGTAGCTACACACTCGCTAAGGAAAGGAAAATAAAACTCACGCAATAATTACATCCGCCATCTTTTTGAGACTTTGGATCTTCAACCCCGCAACCCGTCAAGGTAATATTGGATTGGAGCAATCTATTGAATCCCCGCAACCCGTCAAGGTAATATTGGAACTCAATAGTCACTATAATTAACACCACACTGCCCCTCTTGGGAGTCTTGCATTATTTTTTTTTCTTTTTCTTTTTTTTTTCTAGCCACTCATTTTTTTTCATAAGCCGCTCTTATTTTTCTTTATTCCTCACAAAGAAATTTGAAAAGAAGAAAAGGAAAAACACCCGCTAAATATGGAGCATGACATAAGTCTAGTACACATAAAACGTGCTAACTTAGAATCTTAAGACGTACTCATATCAACCATAAATGATTAGCCAAAAATGCATAAGAGATTACAAACCAATTAAAACCGTACTTGATTATTTATTAACAATTATATACATGCGAAGAAATTAGAGGCAAAGAAGAGAAGGGTTTAGCCACAAGTAATTGCCATGAAGTCTATCTAGCCCTTTTACACTTGCTTCAACTCTATCATTTCCCATTCTCCACAAATTTAAAATCTCAAATAATGAGATTGGTGGATGCTTAGCCTAATAGACCAATGAAGGACTACATGGTTAAGGATACTAGCTAGAGAGTGCTAAGATAAGCAAACTCGGGCTGAGTCAAAATATCCATGGCGGGCCTAATATGTCAAAGAAATCTAAACTTGTTAAAACCATGTTTTATTATATTATTATTATTTTTTTTATATATTTTTGATGAAAAATAAAAGAAGAAATATATACAATGCAAATGTATTATGTAAATGAAAAATGATTAATGCAAAAATTATGAATGCATATTTTTGGTGGCCAAAGTAGATCAAGAATTTGAAAAATGTTGAAAATTCAATTTTCCATGTTATCACGCAAGACAATGACAAGTTCTAGGTAGGATCACTTCGATAGAAGACCCCCCTACACTTAAGCTAAACATTGTCCTCAATGTTTAAGAGCATGGAAGTATAAAAACTTCCCCTACACTTATGACAATGAATAGACTTTGCTTAACCCAAGTTAAGGAAAGGTCAACTATTAGTGAAATCATGTTTAAGCACAAGGTGTCAATGAAAAATCACTAAAGTAACGAAGTGAACCGGATACAAGGGCCTCCTCCATAAGCTCCAAAGCCTGAGATGAGTGAGCAACCCTACAAACAATCATGAAGACAAAAGAAGGTCTCCCCTACACTTATCTCCAAGTCTATACCTTTATTTCTAACCTACAACACTCTAAACCTAGTTATACGATGCTTGAGTTAATGAGTCTCTAGCTCGACTCGTCCCACACTTAAAAGTGTCTAAAACCTATCATGGAGAAGAAAATTTTTTCCCTTTTTTAAGAAAAATCTCCATGATGAGGTAAAACAATTTTTCATTTATCAAGACTCCATAAATATCCCCCAGGATCAAATACATAATTACCCTCCCACTTATAACACAATTCAACAACTAGCTTCCCAAGCAATGGTGAAAAGAATGAGGTGTAGTACTCTAAAATGGTTTCCCATATGTTCTTCCTAAGGTGATAGGGTAAAGCTCTCAAATCTTTCACAAGGTTTCCTTTTGTTGCATCAGGTGGATACTGAGATGGTTTAGCAAGCTCTATGCCAGGATCAAAAATTCGTTCCTTGATGGGAAAACAACAAGTGTTGGTTGCCTTAGAAGACTCTTCTTTGTAAATCACATTGTGAGAGAAAGGTTGTGAAGGCATGGGTAACAACAAGCTCTTGGAAGGAACTATCATGACTTGTTTTCCTTTATCACTTTGAAAAGGTGAAATGGGCAAGGAAAAAGGTGAAGGATCTTCATTCAAAAGGGATTCTAAATAGAGTATGTCCCCCTCCTCATCAAGATAACCAAGAGTATACTCAAAAGATATATCCTCCACTAAAAACTCATCACTCTCATCCATTATAGAATCCTCCTCATCACCATAAACATCATAGATTGGACTATCAAAAATTGGTGATCCCTCAAAGCCAAAGGAAGTATGATCATCAACAAATGGAGAGCCACAAGTAGAAAGCTCATCATCACTATAGTCATCATATGTTGGTGAATCATAAAGAAAAGATTCCTCATCACTTAAGTCCTCATGATTAAGATTATCATTTTGAAAAAGTAGATTGTCATATGGGATTTCACTAAAGTTGAGCTCTTGAGGTAAATAAAAATCCAAGGAGGAAGTAATGGAAGCAATGGTCTCAATATGAGGGAAATCATAGTCTCCACTTGAGCAAGCTTCATAAAAGTACTCATCACAAACTTCATCAAGAAGATCATCTTGTGTTTCTTCCTCATGCACAACATCAATATGTTTTACCGCTTCGGGCTCATTAGACTTTTTGGACAACTTCCCCATGTTAAACACCACTCTCTCATCTCCTACCCGCATTGTAAGTTCTCCTTCCGCCACATCTATTAAAGTACGACCCGTTCTCAAAAATGGCCTACCAACAATCAAAGGCACTCTAGGATCCATATCGTAATCAACCACCACAAAATCCGCGGGAAATGTAAATCTATCAACCCCAACAAAAACATCCTCCGCAATTCCCACCGGATAAGCTATAGTACGGTTGGCCAACTCAAGAGTCATCTTAGTAGGAGTAAGCTCGGGAAGTGAAAGTCTCTTCCAAACCGATAATGGCATAAGATTTATGCTTGCTCCTAAATCCGCTAAAGCCATACAATTTTCCACCCCCGGGAAATTGCAAGGAATCAAAAACATCCCCGGATCTCCAAGCTTAGTAGGCAACTTCTTAAGCAAAACCGCGGAGCAATTTTCATTCAAAGAAGCATTAGGCAAATCCACCAATCTTTCCTTATTAGAAAGCAAGTCCTTAATCATCTTAGCAAACTTAGGCATATTGGCTAAAGCTTCCGCAAAGGAGATATTGATGTTAAGTTGCTTGAACATCCTCAAAAAGTTAGAAACTTGGATATCATCCTTGTTCTTAAGCTTTTCTTTTCTCAATCTTGAGGGATAAGGAAGACTTGGGTTTGGTTGTGGTTGAGGTGTGGATGAAGGATTTTCCTTATTGAGTGTTTCATGAATAGGCTTTGAAATTGGAGAAATGGGAGCATTTTGAGGTGGTGAAGTAGAGGTAGAGGGCTTGTCCCAAGTAGGAGCACAAGTGGGTTGAACAATAGTAGGTTTAGGAGGTGAAGGATCCTTTGTTGTTGTTCCACTCCTTGTTGTAATCGCATTGACATTGGCCCGTGGGTTTGTTTGTGTGTTGGAAGGTAAAGCCCCTTGTGGTCTTTGATTTAATACCACTAAAACCCTATTGAATTGGTCATTCATTTTCTTCTCCATAGCTTGGAACTTCCTCTCATTCTCTTGATTCATTTTTTGCAAGAGATCCATTGTGTTATACTCTTGTGGCACATGACCTTGAAAACCTTGAGGTTGGAAAGGTAAAGGTTGAGAGTTAAATCCTTGAGTTGGTGGATAAAAGGTATTGGCTTGAGGTTGAAATTGATTGGGTGCTTTGTAATTATTTCCTTGGTAAGGTGGTCTTTGCCCTTGATTCCTTGGTAAAATTTGAGGAGGATTTTTTTGAATTTGGGTGGGTGGTTGGGGTGGGAATCCGGGTGGAGTAAGGTAGTTTTCCCCGGCAGCGGCGCCATTTGAAATTGAGTATAATGCAGTTCGTTTTTTCTCAGTTCTTGCTAATGGAAAGTCCAACCAATATCGGGTTTTTAACTGTTTTTGGTTGTAAATCTTGTTTGGATATTCTATTTGCTAATTCAACAAAGTCTTGCAAAACGGAAAAAATATTACCTACTTATATGTAAAACATCTTGCAAATACCAAGTTTTTATTCAAGTAAAATTCAAAATGTAAAATATGAAACTTAAAGGAATGAAAATGTAAATTCTAGGAAATATAAATGCTTGAAATGAAAATTATAACAAATCTAGGGACTAAAAATGTAAAACAGTTAACTACAAGGATCAAATTTGCAAAACTTACAACCAACTAGCCAAAATGTAACAAACTAACAACTTGTTAACTGAAAATAACAAATCACAAAACTACAAGGGCTTAAAATTTGAAAACCCTAAAAACTTTGAAGTTTAGACAAGATTAAACACTGCTTAAAACATTAGGGACCAGATTGCAAATTCTAAAACTATTTAAGCCAAAAACGGGTTTAGCATGAAAATAAACTCGTTTGAGCTTATTTCTTAACAAAATTTAATGAGACAAGTTGCAAAACATTTCAAATCCAAAATAAGCTACGTGTGTAAAAGGATTTTGGCTAAAGATGTAAAATAAGCAAATGAGAACTTATCAATAAGCCCAAAATAAGCTACAGCAAAAACTAGACAATCACAACTTGATTTTCTTATTGAAACTGATTAAGCAACTCAATTAATGAACGGGAAATCAAACTAGAACATTTTTCATCAAGTAATAAGCTGGGAATTTGAATTAAGCTGAAAATGGGCTTATCGTTGACCAGCGTTGACCAACTTTTTTTTCCAAAAAGCTGAAACTTTCAAAAATCATGTAACTCTATGTTTTAAGTGAATTTGTGAAGAAAAATGGCCATGTTTATGAAGAGGATTAAGAGATTCAAATTTTCAGTTTCAAGTTACAGAAACTTGCTTCAACTTTGCTTAACTGATTTATGCTTATTCCTATCTGCTTATTGTAAACTGTAGAGAATGCTCTTGGAATCTAAATCTTTATGATATTAGCTACAACTGAGAACAAATTTGGTACAATTTCATCAGGTATTGAGTGAGTACTAGCCAAATGAAAATGACAAGTTCTAATGAGCAAATCTGAATGAAATTGACCCAAACATTTTCCATGCCATTTGCCTGTTTGACTCTCAATTTGACTTGTAAATGACTAAAAACACTTTATTACCACCTATTAACTGCAAATGAACTTTAAAATGCCAAGATTCAATTATTGAAAACTTTTTGTAAGCTAATCCCAAACACTCCTTTATCTGATTTTTATGAAAATTTGTGAAGGCTATTTGATTTTGAAATTGAACTGAATGAAATTCTATAGCAAACCAAACTCAGTGATCAAAATGAAAGTTTTAAAAGAAGTAAGCAAGTACTTATTACTACTAGAACTTCAATCAAAGTAAAAGGCCAAAATATGACTGAATAAGGCTATAAGCTAGAACTTAATCCAAATCAAAGAACAAGTAAACAGAATTAAGCTACAAGCAACCAAAGATCAAACAATCAGCAACTCTAAACAGCTTTTATCATACAAACATCAAGATTACACTAAGAAAGGTAGCATGCATTTGACTTATTGAGTGGAACACAAATAAGAGCTTTAAAACCTATTCTAGTAAACCTTTGGGAAGAAGAGGAGCGCTGTGCTCTCTTAGCCTAGTGATAACCACCACCTTATCACTAGGACAACAATCAATCAACAAGAACAGCTAACAATCAACAGACATCATCAAAATGCTTGAAAACTTCAATGGAACTAGTTCTGAACTGGAATCACAACAAAATGCTCCCAAACTTCTTCAAAGTCAGTTATGATCAATCAATGATCATAACAAACACAAAACAGCAACTCAAGTATCCAATAGCAGCAAGTAATGAACAGTAGTATGAAGAACAGTTTTGGCGGGAAATGAGAAATTTGAATTTTATTCAATGAAAGTTGTTACAAAGCTGTTAGGAAGCTACTAACTAACTAACTAACTCAAGAGTTTGTCAGACTCTTGAGTAGTTAGGGTAGAAGGGAAGGAAAATTGAAAGGAAATTTAGAAGTGTGTGTTTTTACAAAACTAAGCTACCAGTTACAAATGAAGTCCTATCCATCTATTTATAGACTTGAAGAAGATGGTTGTTGGGGTTGGTGACGTGTCAGGACCAATCTCAGCTCTCCACGTGGACAATTCTGCATTATTGCATTTGCAGGTATGAACAATGATTTGAGCTTTTCTTTATTATTGATCTTCAGGTTAATTGACTTGTACCATCGTGTTCGTCTCTTCAAAATGATCAATTTTGGTGTTGACATCTTTTCATGAAATGGATTGTAGCTCAAACGCGATCCTGGCAAATATTTTTGATGAAGAAGATGCCACGTGTCAACATGTGATTGGCTAAAAATTGATCACACGGATCCAACTGTTGTGATTGGGTATTAATTGCATGGCGGCTGTGAGTGGGAATTAATTACATAGCTTGGTGATCCGTGTGCTCACTTTTCTCATCTCTCATTGGTTGAAATGGTTTCACATGGATCAAGCTAGTAAAAATCTTCCAAACTTGGCAGAATTAGTCCCTATACTTTGGCAGATTGCATTTTTGAGCTAGCAGCTTCATTCTTTTGACATATTTGGTCCTTCAACTTTCATTCTTGAAAAAAATGGTCCTTTGACTGAGTTGACTTGAGAGTTGACCAAGTTTGACTTGAATCTTGACTTTCACAATATTTGCACTTTAGTCCTTCAACTTTGGCAGTTTGTCAAGATAGGTCCTTGTACTTCAAAGTCTTGTCACTTTTGATCCTTCTTTGTCTTTTTCATCCATTTGAGCTTGATTTTTCTTTGTTTGCTTGAAAATGTATCCTTTTACCTACACAAGTGTACACAAACACAAAATACCACATAACACTGTTTTGGCAAGATAAATTGGTATTTTGCTTCATGTTTTAGGGTTATTTGTTGATAAAAGGATATGAGTTTAAGCTCATATCATGTAATCATGTACGTATGATCATAAGGGTACTATTCATGGTAAAAGCATGCGGGTTTTACAACTCTTCCCCCTAAAAATAATAATTCGTCCCCGAATTATAAATAATGTAAACTGGAAAAAGAAGAACATACCCGAATTCAAAATATGAAATGAGGGTAAGAAGCCCGGATAGACTCCTCTGTTTCCCAAGTGGATTCCCGCTTGGTATGATCCCTCCAAGGGATTTTGACGAATGGAATCGTCTTCCTTCTCATAACTCGTTCTTGTCTGTCAAGAACTCGTTCGGGTTCTTCTATGAAAGTGAGATCTTCACGAATCTGTTCCAGTGGATACTGAACCATTTGAAGGGGATGATACTTGTACCCTCTGAGTAAGGACACATGGATAACATTGTGAACATGAGAAAGCTGTGGAGGTAACGCTAAACGATAAGATACTTCACCGACTCGCTCAATGACATCAAACGGTCCGATTAATCGAGGACTGAGCTTCCCTTTGATTCCAAAACGTCTAACCCCACGTGCCACCGAAACCTTAAGGAAAATGTGATCTCCTACGTTAAAATGTAAGTCCCTACGATGCTTGTCGGCATAACTTTTCTGACGTGACCGTGCTTCTTGCAACTTCTGCTTAGCTACTACGACTTTCTCGTTGGTCAACTCAATCATTTCTGGTCCTTCAAGTGTTCGCTCACCAACCTGATCCCAGCAGATTGGGGCGCGACACTTTCTGCCATACAACATCTCGAATGGAGCACACTTGATACTTGTGTACCAACTGTTGTTGTATACAAACTCTACCAAACAGATGTAGTCGTCCCAATCTCCTATCCATTCCAACACACATGACCTCAACATGTCTTCCAATGTCTGAATCATTCGCTCCGATTGCCCGTCTGTTTGAGGATGAAAAGCTGTGCTAAGCTTAAGGTTTGTCCCCCAAGCTTTCTGCAGACTTCTCCAGAATCGTGAAGTGAACCGAAGATCTCTGTCTGAGACGATGCTGGATGGAGCACCATGAAGTATCATGATCTCCCTCCTATAAGTATCGGCGAGTTTACTGACCGAATCTTCCTTGCGGATCGGTAATAAATGAGC
Organism: Glebionis coronaria; assembly: GCA_025667525.1. Lineage (NCBI taxonomy): Eukaryota > Viridiplantae > Streptophyta > Magnoliopsida > Asterales > Asteraceae > Glebionis > Glebionis coronaria. Next base: position 447,394,519 of record CM046878.1, read on the forward strand.
TGATTTGGTAAGTCGATCAACGATAACCCAAATCGCATCGTGCTTCCTCTTTGTCTGCGGAAGACCGGTAACAAAATCCATGGTGATCTTGTCCCACTTCCACTCTCGAATATCTAACGGTTGAAGAAGATCGCCAGATTGCTGATGCTCGATCTTAACCTGCTGGCAGGTAAGACATTTGGAGACGTAAGTCGCAACATCCAATTTCATACCACTCCACCAAAAGTATTGCTTGATGTCATGGTACATCTTGGTCGAACCAGGATGAATAGAGAATGGGGAGCTATGAGCCTCAGCTAACAATGCTTCCCGGAGTTTATGATCATCAGGAACACAAAGTCTCGTGCCCTGCCATAAGATACCATATGCGTCTACCCGAAATTCTATCTGCTTCTCCAGATTCTGAATTATCGCCCAGATTTCAACTCATCTTTCTGAGCTTCCTTGATCCTAGAGAGTAACTCGGGTTCCACTCTAAGATTAGCCCAGTAACCGTGTTGTCCACGTACCATGATCTCAATGTCTAGTCGCTCCAAGTCTCTTATAATTTCCTCCTCAATTTTAATGCCGTTTATCATTTTGGACTTTCTGCTAAGTGCATCTGCCACTACATTCGCCTTGCCGGGATGATACTGCAGATTAATGTCATAATCCTTCAACAGCTCTAACCATATCCTCTGTCTCATGTTCAATTCACGTTGAGTGAAGATATACTTCAAGCTCTTGTGGTCCGTGAAAATGTCAAATGATTCTCCATACAAGTAGTGCCTCCATATCTTCAAAGAAAACACGACTACTACAAGTTCCAAGTCATGCGTAGGGTAATTCTCCTTATAAGGCTTAGGCTGTCGTGAAGCATACGCGATCACTTTCCCATGTTGCATGAGAACACAACCAAGTCCCTTCCCTGATGCATCACTGTAGATCTGAAGTCTACCTGTACCAGATGGGAGAGTAAGAATCGGTGCAGATACTAATTTCTGCCTTAGGTCTTCAAAGCTCTTCTCTCTTTCTTCAGTCCAGACGAATTTCTCCCCTTCGCATCAGTTTGGTCAATGGTAGTGCTAAACGGGAAAAGTTCTCCACAAACCTACGGTAATAACCAGCTAAGCCTAGGAAACTGCGGACTTCAGTCGCTGATGTCGGTCTTGGCCACTTGGTAATAGCCTCAACCTTTGCTGGATCCATCGTGATTCCTTCTGCTGATACAATATGACCTAAGAATGCCACCTTTTCTAACCAGAACTCACACTTGGAGAATTTAGCATACAGCTGCTTCTGGCGAAGGATCTGTAATACCGTACGAAGATGGTCTTCGTGTTCCTCCTTGGACTTTGAGAATATCAGGATGTCGTCAATGAAGACAATGGCGAACTTGTCCAGAAATTCATGGAAGATTCTGTTCATCAAATCCATGAACAATGCTGGAGCATTGGTAAGGCCAAATGCTATGACTACAAATTCGTAGTGACCATAGCGTGTACGGAAAGAAGTCTTGGCGATGTCCTGCTCTTTAACCATAGCTGATGATAGCCTGACCTTAGATCAATCTTGAAGAATTGTTTCGCCCCTTGGAGTTGGTCAAACAGGTCGTCTATGCGTCGTAGTGGATACCTATTCCTGATGGTAATCTTGTTGGGCTCGCGATAGTCTATGCAAAGACGCATACTGCCGTCCTTCTTCTTAACGAATAAGACCGGTGCGCCCCATGGAGATGCGCTCGGTCGAATAAAGCCTCGTTCCAGAAGTTCTTGCAATCGATCCTTCAGCTCCTTCAACTCTATGGGAGCCATGCGTTAAGGACCCTTGGAAATCGGCTCAGCTCCTGGGATGAGCTCGATATTAAATTCTACTTCACGTGCAGGTGGTATGCCCGAAAGTTTTTCTGGAAATACATCTGGAAATTCTGACACTATCGGCTGATTCTGAATTGATGAGGATTCAGTATCCATGTCATGAACAGTAGCTAGATAGCCCTCACAACCATGTGAAAGTAATCCACGTGCTTGCAGGGTTGATATGATTTGTACAGACCTTCCGGGTACGAACCCGTTGTGAATGTACTATGGCGCATTAACATCACCGAAGATGACTCGATATGAATGGCAGTCTATGGTAGCATGATGCTTGGATAGCCAATCCATGCCCAAAATCATGTCAAAATCATTCATGCCCAGCGGAAGTGCGTCAACAAGACGAATCTTGTCATCAAACTCTAGGGGAAGGCTCTTGTACACATGGGTTATGCGTACAGAGTCTCTTAAAGGCGTGGAAATATTCAGTATATTCTCTAGTGGCATGGGGAGTATCCTAACATTCTTAGCATAAGCAGTAGAAATGACCGAGTGAGTAGCACCCGTGTCTAAAAGAACACATGCAGCTTGACCATACATATACAAGATTCCAGTGATGGTACCTGTAGACTTGTTGGCCTGATCGCGAGATGTCATGTAAACGCGTCCACTAGTAGGAGGCGACTTGGTATCAGCATGTCCTGATGTGCCCTCCATCTCGCCCTTGCGGCAGTCCTTCATACGGTGGCCAGGAAGACCACACTTGTAGCATGCGTCGCTGTCGCGGCGACATGGACCTGGGTGCCTATGGTTGCAGGTAGTGCAAAGAGGATGAGTATATCCTCCAGCAGGTGTCCTGACTGGCCGTAAGCCTGATAAGAACAATATACATGAGACATGATAAAAGGTACAAAGGACAATGCGGATAAATCGTAAGATGGAATACCAGTGATAGCTGGACGATTAGGCTCTGAACCTCTCTGGTTCTGGTCCCTCCCGTTACCATGATTCCTGATAGAAGATTCTCTAATGTGTCAGAATTAAGAACTATAGCATGTAATCATAAGAAAATGAGTAAGTAAAAGGACCTGCTGCTGTTGGAGTGTCCAGTGTTGTTACGGTAATTATCATTACCGCCACGCCTATCCGTAGCAGAACGGTCGTGAGTCTAACCGTTTCCCTTGGGCTGAGTAGGCTGTTGCTGAGTGGCCGGCTGAGACCGGTCCCCAGTCTTCTACCTGGAAGATACAGTTTAAAAGAGATGTAAATGTACTGAAAGGATACAGTTTGGTCACCGCTGAATACGAATTTTTACCTCTTCTCGGGTCTCTCTGCTTCCCCGAACTCTTCTCTTTCTTGCAGCATCTCCAGCTTATGTGCTGCATCGGCCACTTGTGCCACCGTGTTGAACGTAGCACACACCAGGTTGTTTGCGACCGATGTACGAAGAGCCCACCGGAAGTGGTGTGCTTGCTCTTCGGGAGTACCTGATGTTGCACCAAGAAAACCAGCCAAGCGAAGAAAGCCATGCATGAACTCGTTGCTATTCTCCCCAGCTCTCTGTCAGATTCCATGGTACTCTCTCTTCAGCTTGTCTTGCTCAGCCTTGGGAAAGAACTGTCCCATCACCAAATCCCTGAACTGAGCCCAAGTCAAACCAGCCACCCAAGCATCACCTCCCTCAGACTGCTTCAGTGTCGTCCATCATGATAGCACATCACCCTCGAACCAGTAGCAGGCCAACCTCAATTTGAAAACGGGGTCATAGCCCATGGCATCGAAGATCTTCTCAATGTGAGCCAACCAACTTTCAGCTTCACTGGGGCTATCTGTTCTCTCAAAAGCTCGAGGGCGTAGCTTTATTAATCTCTCCAGCCATGTGACCAGTGTTGCAGGAGGAGGAGTAGGAGGTATTGGGTGTTGCTACTGATTGTTGGCAGCCTGCACCTCAGCCCTGATTTCGTTCCTCAGCTGAGGAAGCATAGCTTGCATTGTAGCTTAGATAGCTGCATTGAGTTGTTCCTGCTCACGTGTGAGAACCATATGACAGTATAACATAAAATACATGATTAAACTGATCAAAACATAAACTATATACATGAAAAAAATTTATACCAATAAATCATGAGAAAAATTTTATGCAAGAAAATTAGTACATGAATGCATGATGCAGTTTTATGAAAACTTTTATATGCGCGAGAGTGAACGCCCATGGTCAGTTCACTCAAAACAAAAGACATGGCGAGGGGACGCCAATGGGTCGGTCCCAAAGTTAAAAGTTTCAATAAAAGCACATGCGACTAAATAGGGCCAGTCCTGTACCAACCATTACTTAGTCATAAACTTACGACAATGACATATTTATGTATGCATGAAATGATGAATGCATGAAAACCGACTGTCAGTTCTAGGAAGACCATAGTGACTACCCACTAATCACAGGTCATGTTTTGAGAGCCTACAGGTCGAAGCCTTGGCTCTGATACCATAATTGTAACACCCCATTTTGGTAAATGGAATGTCACGTGTGATTATGGCGTGTCATCAAAGCATACAAGGATAAATGTATAAACATCACATGACCATAAAGGAAATACTGGAAACTAACATCGGTACCCAAAAGTAGAACTCATCACACATAAACATAAGTACTGTAAATGAAAAGGACTAAACAATGTCCATGGAAATGAGTATCAAAGTATAATGAAATGCATAAAGTAATGAAGGCTAGGAAGCTTCCAATCCATATGCACGTACGCTTAAAGTCTACGAGCGTCCTTGAGTACATTCCATTTTAGGAACATGAAAGGGAAAACGGCTGAGCATAACGCTCAGTGTATGGATATACAAGTATAGCATGAATAATGTAAGCATATAAGCATAAAGCAGCAGAAAAGACTAAGTCCTGGATAACCTGGTATATCTTAGTAAAACTGGTTTTATAGTTTGAAAAGCCTTATGTTTATCTTATAAAAACTGTTTAACATGTTTACCATTAGCCAATATAGGTCCTGAAATATCAATGTGCATGAATACTTGGAGGGGTGACCTCGTCATGCAAATTAGAGGGGCTGCCTCTAATTTAAATATAAGTTTTGGGTAGGAGGGATCAGCTCCTTGTGAAGGATGCAAGGCACACACCACATTCACCTGAATAATCTGCTGAAACATGTAACCTAGGATGCACCCATATGCCCCACATGATAATAATAATAATAATATGGCCAAAAGCTGAAGGGATGCCACGAGCTATCACTCCACCGGGGTGAAGTTATAACACTGGTGCCTCCAGTGTTATGGTTATGGTACCTCCATAACTAGGTGAAACTGGTCATGCATGTATATGGCTTTAGGTATCTAACTAAACATAAGCAATTTAAAAACATATAAAACATATACTGGGAAAACAGTTGGCTGCATACGGGGAATCCTAATGAGGAAGAATGTCCATAATGAAAGGACGGAGAATCCGTACCTTGTGTCCAGTGAACGAAGAAGACGAACGGAAGAGAGTCCTACTTCGATACCACTAATGCTACATAAATAATATACGTGAATAAGTATCTGATTACTGAGTACGTAACTGGTTTTATATCATGTCTTAGCTTGTTTTATATGTTCATGTCTCGTTTACTGATTTTAACCTTATGCTGTGTTTATCATGTATTCTTTCTATTCTGATTAAGTATTACTTGTATTTCTTGTATTATTATACTTGTTGTGTAATAATAAGTAACTTTCTAAAATAGCAGGTTTCCTAAAATAGAAAGTTTCCAAAAATAGAAAGTTTTCAAAATTAGATTTACTGCTTAAAATAGATAAGTTTCTAAAAATAGAAAGTTTCCATAAATAGATTAGCTGCCTTAGCTATATAAGTTCCTAAAATAGAAAGTTTCCATAAATAGAAATAAGCTGGATTATTAAGCTAATAATATAAGCTTAAGTGTTTACTGATTAATATTCTAAGTCATGTGATTAAATAGTATAGTTTATTAATTATTTCATGTAAATTAAATAAACTATAGGTTAAAGTATTTAATTAAATATAACATGATTTAATTAAATATAACATGATTTAATTAAATAAAAGGTAAAAAAATTACTTAGGTTAAAACATGTATTAATATTTATTATTAATATAACCTAAGTCATGTAAATTAATTAATTATAAGGTATGTTTAATAATTAATTAATTATATAGTCTAACTTAAATAATAAATACTTAGGTTAAGATTCATGTATTATTAATAGTAATAATAACCTAAGTCATGTTATAATTAAATTAATTATGTACATGTTAAATTAATTTAATTAAGCTTGTAAATAAATAATCTTGTAAAATAACTAAACTTGTAAAATTTATTTAGTCATGAACCGTGCCCGTGAACCCGTGAACCAGACCCTTGAACCGGCCAACCAAACGCACCCTTAACAGTGGTAAAACTGGCTTGGCCGGTTGCCACTGTTTTCGCAAAAACAGCCACCGGCTGTGCCGGTGGTTACCCCTGTTTTCTCGGCTGCAGCCGCCGGCTGGGAAAAGTTCCCACTGACAGTTAACCGGTGGTTCCCCCTGCTGTCGTTATGTTCCCCCTGCTTACCATATATAGCCACCGGCTTATACCAGTGGTGTTCTTGTTTCTGCCGAGACCCAAACAAACACCAAACCCCACCCCGACCAAGGTCGGGGTCCCTTGTTCTTGCGACCGAACATCACAGCGGGCACACCGATACCTCTTGGTCTCGGTTGTTCGTGCGAACAAAAACAAGCCGAGATCTTTTGGTCTCGGTTCCTTGCGTCAGCCGAAACAAACACCCTTAAAAACCATGATTTATTTTACCCCCATGATTAATTACATGTCATGTTAACTTGTTTATTATAACCTTCTGATTCCATGTGTTTTTATCTAATAAAACATAAAATAAAAGGGATATAATAATTTACCGAATACGTGAAACAATGAATGATGAAAACACGAACACCTTTGCAAGATTTGATCACCAAAAATAACCAACACACCTCTTTTGGTGTGTTCTACCCGGCAGCCAAAAGAGAGAGAGGAAATGATTAGGATTTTTGATATTTTCTAGTTTACTATGATTATGAAAATATCCTTTTCATTTTTCTTGTTTTAGTAAAGTTCAAAGTGGGCTTGGCCCTTGTCTTGTGTTGGTGCCGCGGGTAAGAGGGGCCCACAAAGGGTAACCCATTGTTTTCCGTGTCTAAATATTTTATGTTTTCTCGTGTCGTGTATACGTGTTTTATTTAATTATCGTTCGTGTCGTAACATATTTATTCGTAATCGTAATAAATATACGTAAATACATAATATTAAGATCGTGATTATTTACGTTCATGATTTCATGTTCGTATGTTCGTGATTATAATTATTACTGAAATAATTATCGTGTCTTAATACGTATTAAATACTTATCGTGTTATAACACGTACGTAATACTTGTAAATCTTATTCGTGAAACGTAACCGTGCTATAAAAGGAAAGTTCTAATCCTGTACGTACGATCATAAGGGTACTATTCATGGTAAAAGTATGCGGGTTTTACAGATTTGGTTGATAATGGTGTCCCAACGGGCTCACATGAGGTCATACCATGCTTTTTGATTATCTCTTGGTAATACTTAGCTTGGTTAATGAAGTTACCACTTGGGGATTGGTGAACTTTAATTCCTAGAAAGAATTTTAGTTCGCCCATCATAGATATTTCAAATTTGTTGTGCATTACTTTTTCAAACCATTTTGAAAGTTTTGGGTTTGTAGACCCGAAAATAATGTCATCAACATAAATCTGCACAAGCAAAATGTCATCCCCATATTTATAAGTGAACAAAGTTAGATCAATGGAACCTTTTGTGAAACCTTTGGAGACCAAAAATTTTGAGAGCTCGTCGTACCACGCCCTTGGAGCTTGCTTGAGTCCATAAAGTGCTTTGTGGAGACGATACACCTTGTCAGGATAATGAGGAATGACGAATCCTACCGGCTGTGTGACATAGACTTCTTCCTTCAAAGGACCGTTAAGAAACACTGTCTTTACGTCCATTTGATAAACGATGAATCCCTTATGTGCATCATAAGCAAGGAAAATCCTGACCGCTTCCAAACGAGCTACTTGTGCAAATGAATCTTCAAATTCAATACCCTCTTTCTGGCCATACCCTTTGGCCACTAGCCTAGATTTATTCTTGATGATCGTGTTCTCTTCATCCATCTTGTTTTTCCAGATCCATCAAAGATTTAATGGTATTGCATCGTATGGTTTGTCAACAAGTTCCCAGACTTTAAGTCTTTCAAATTGTTGAAGTTCATCCGTCATCGATTCAATCCAAGCATGATCAATCATGGCTTCTTTGATATTTGTTGGTTCAGCGGTACTCACGGCGAGTGCGAACATACAAACATCGCCATCGGTTTCAAGCTGTCGTCTTGTACGAACGGGCTGTGAAGGGTTTCCAATTAATTGAACCAAGGATGATCTCGGGTCCAATGATGTGTTGAAGGATGTCGTTTATAGCACTCATGCATATTTGACTGATCAACGTGGCGAGTAGAAGACTCTCTAGTTTTGTGTACCGGTGTACCGAATGGGTTGATAAAGTCGTCTTCGTCATTTAATGCATAATCTGCTTGATTTGTGTTCTCTGGAGCAATGACAGTAGTTGTGGATGTTGTAGGAGCGTTTGTTGATGAGATATTCTAAGGAGGTAAATCTGCAGCAACCCGTGTTGAAGTAGATAGAGTTGTATCCTTTTGTTGATGATGATAAGTATCATCATTCTTATCAGTAGTGACAACAGAAGACTTCGATACAACATGTTTCTCCCCCGTGAAATATTCATCATACATTGGTCCATATAACATTTCCAACTCTTCAACTTTCGTGTTTACTGTCATATCTGCTCTTGGAAAATTTCCTTGAACCAGCTTTGAACTTGACCGTTCATTGTTGTGGTCTTGAGTTCCGAGTTCCGTGCGGTTGTGAACGGAAGTCGTTCGTCGTTGTGGATCGGGACTTAAACTGTTTTGTTCAAATGCCATTTCTTGTAATTCATCAAATCGGATATGAATAGTCTCAACTATGAATTTTGTTCTCTTGTTGTAAACTCTATATCCCTTAGAGTGAGTTGCATATCCCACTAGAATACATGCATCACCTTTCTCTTTCATTTTTTCCAAATTTTCACCATCTCGTATAATGTAACAAGTACATCTAAAAACGTGAAGGTGTTTGAGTGAAGGTTTTCGATCATGAATTATACTATATGGTGTCTTTTTGTGTCTTGGGATAATTAAGGATCGGTTTTGTGTGTAGCATGCGGTTGACACGGCTTCGGCCCAAAAGTATAATGGTAGTTTTGAAGCGGATAATAATGTTCGAGCAACCTCAACCAAAGTACGGTTTTGTCTTTCAACAACGCTGTTTTGTTCGGGTGTTCGGGCAATAGATGTTTCATGTTCAATTCCTTCAGCTTCAAAATAGTTTCTCAGAGTTGAATTCAAAAAATTTGTGCCTCTGTCAGTACGAACCACTTTTACTTGAGCTTGAAGACCACGTTGTATCAGTTTTAGGAAGCTGATGAGAACTTCGGGTGTTTCATCCTTGGACCTCAAGAAGTGAGTCCATGTGTACCTTGAGTAATCATCGACAATGACCATAACATATTTCTTTCCATTGATACTATGAACACGCATGGGACCACACAAATCTATATGAAGAAGATCTAACCGTCATTTAGAGCTTGGTGTAGTCTTTGTTTTGAAGCTACTTCGTTTAACTTTACAAAGCTCACAAGAAGAACAAAGATGATCTTTGATGAATTTCAAGCTTGGAAGGCCTCTCACAATATCTTTCTTGGAAAGAAATTTGATGGTATCAAAGTTGAGGTGAGACAGACGTTGATGCCATAACCATGCCTGAGTCGTTGAAGCTTTAGCCATGAAGCAAATTGGAGTTGATGAAGTTGTGTCTTGTAGTGAAATTGTGTAAAGATCAGTACTCCGTGAACCGGTTAGTAAATCATTCCCATCATAATCACGAACGAAACATGTCATATTTTTGAAAGCAACTTCCAAATCTGCATCACAGATTTGACCAACCGAGAAAAGATTATGATTGAGCCCTTCGACGTAGTATACCCTTTTGATCGTCATATTCCCTTGAACCAAATCTCCATATCCTAGGATCGGTGCAAACTGATCATTTCCGAATCGGACCGTACCCAGGAACTTCTCCACAAAGTTAATTAGAAGCTTGAGATTCCCCGTCATGTGCTTCGTGCATCCGGAGTCCAGTATGAAGAGAATTATTTGTATCACCTGCAGAAGAGTTAGAATACGATGGAGCATTTGCTAAATTGGATACCACACTAGTTGTGATTGTAGAATCATTAGTGTCCTTAGCAACATTATTTAAAGTCATGCTAACACTCGTTGTCACATTTTATGTCCTAACTTTAGGCATCCATTTATATCCTGGAGGACATTGATTAGCAAACCACCATTTCCAAGCCTTGCTAGCAGACTCATATAATTCCCTAATCTGCTTCTAGGATTCTTAGTGGTGGAGTCTGATGCAATACTTTGCTTAGCGGGGGTTGCACCAGAATGGTTCACTTTGCGTTTGGGTTTACTAGCACTAATAGGCATCTAAACTTGCTTCTTAGTTCTAGTATCTAAGCCTTTGACATTATTCATAGCACACATAGAATGATTAGCATTAGCACACTTTCCACATTTGTCACAAACAAATTTTACATTTATAGCATTCAAATCATTCAAGACATTCAAATCGTCAGTACACGTGATTACAGACTTTTTATTCTTAAAAACATTCAAATTCCTAGGGTGTTCTTCTACTTCCTTCATCTTCCCTTGACTCTTGTGTTTCCAGACCTTATCATTCACTTTAGTGCTCTTAAGCTGAGGCCGGCTAACACTAGCAGTAGAGACTACTCCTGTAGTATAAGACACACGAAATATTAGTGTTTCTAGAAGTCTGAGGCGATTGACTAACTTTGTTTGTGGGCTTAGTGGTCATTCTATGCATCCCTGGTTTAATTACATTATTGTGCTTAACGCTTGGTGCTATAGTATTCCTTATGGGTTGAGTATGTGGTGACCTTTCCTTTCCATCCATCTTGGGGGCAAACACAGGTTTTGCAAATGAAGAATTTGAGAAAGCAGATGGTTTTCTCAAGATAGAGGATCTATTCACTTTAGAGGCATTGGGTTGTCTAACAACAAGTTTCTTAACGCTAGGTTCCACAACTTTCCCACCCATCTTAGCAACGAGTTTCTTCAACTCTGCTATTGCTATGTTTTTTTTCTTGTAACTGAGCTTTCAAATCCGAAATATCAAGACTTTTTCGTTTAGTAATCGACATGACTCAGATAATTTTACTTCCAAAAGTGTATTATTTGAAAAGCTGCCAACTTTCTTTTACAAAGCAAGTTCAAGTGTGTGACAATGTTTTTGAAGATAATCATATCTATGTTGAAGTAACGAAAACTCTTTTTGGTCAATTTTATTTGAAAGCTCAGTTTCAAGACGTTCACATTCTTTAACTTGATCAAGATATTTGCATGCAACATCAGAATATTCGTTAATATCATCACAAGATGTAACATAAGCACACATAATATCTTTTGAGAGACATTCATGTAAGAGTAGATCATAAGCTGTAGAAAACTCGTCTCTTTCAGGTTGATGGTCGTTCACTTCTTGTTCAAGAGATTCCACATATTTCAAATCATCGAACATTTCTTACTTAATTAATGTTTCAAATTCCAAAATATGTTTTTGCCTTCTTTCCGCAAGCGAAATCAAAATACTTTTCACAAGCACAGTTATATCGTGAGGAATTTCTTTGTCTCCTTTCGAAAGTTCACGATTTTTCCAGTCATCATCAACAACCTTTTTGAAATTTTCAATGTTACTCTTGAGAATACTAAGTGCTTGCTTACTCTTGCTTAGAGAAGCTTTAAATGAGATGTATTCAATAAAGTTTGAAACATTAGTTTTCTTAATGGCAAAAGCTTGTCTCCATTTAATTCTTATTTGTTCACATTCGAAAAATATTTGCTCACGAGTTTTCTATGTTTGCGGTTTGAAAAGACCATAAAGACTGTTTTCATAAGCATAATTATATGGTTTAACAAATTCTTTATTAACATTTGGTCTACTCTCTTCTTCCAAATCGTTTGTCTCTTCACTATCGGGCCTAACAACAAGACAATCAAGATCGGTCCATTGGGACTCATCAAGATATAAGTGTTGATTCTCAGATTGAGCTTGCTCAAGGTACTTAGGATTTGCAAAACTAGGTCTATCCTTGAAAAACGAACGAGGTGCCAACATTCTCATGGTTTGAATTGATTGAATGGTTTTGTAAACAATTTTCTTGTAAAAATCAAGTTGAGTTTCAAGTTCCACCATTTTGTCGATGTCATTCGCTTGTTTTGTAACACCCCCAAATTTATACAATTCAATACAGCGGAAGACTCGTTGGTGTTACGGGATAGCACATTACTCACATTATAGACAACGCTTTAAAATCGCGTCGTTTAATAATAAAGCATTTCCATTCATAAATATCATATTTACATAGGTCCCAAGTCATAGTCATTTCATACAATTTTACAAAAGATTTGAATGGAAATTATTATTTAAGTGCGGGCCATGAATTCTTGTTGTCTTCCCGAGAATTACCTTCAAGTACCTGAGATAAAACATGTTAAAAGAAAAGGTCAGCGAAAACGCCGAGTGAATTCATAGAGTTTTAATTAAATCCATCAATATAACATCGGTATAAAATTATTACCGAAAATCATTTTGTACAAATCTTTGCAATAGGCCAAAAACATTTTATAGAAATCCTTGTCAAAATCATAATATAGGCTGTTGCCTTCAAAACCAATATACGAACCAATGTCGTAAAAACATCATACAATACGTTTTATAACGTTGTATAAAGTTAAATAAAAACCTTTATATGAATATGGTTTATGTAAAACCAAAACACGAACATAAAATCAATAATAAGACTCCGTATTGATAGTCAGGCAATATATCATAATTCAATGCACAAAGCAGTATTTTTATTATTGGATTATTATAAGCCGCATGACATTGTTACCTTACTACAACAAACAACGGGTAGCTAGCCCGAAACTCAATTTGCCCATCTAAATTAGCGTGTCGTCACAATAATCACGCTTGTGTAAATCTTCTCATACATAAATTCGCTTACCAATCAATGTGGCACGACGGGGATCAACCGTCAAGGCGCTAACTCGGGTGATCGTCCCCAAATAGTACTATTATATGCATAAGCGTCTACCAAATCCCGGTAGTTCACAATTCATGCTAATGGGACTTTTAGTGACATAACCTAACTTTAATAATCAATTTTATCTCATACATCGGGTCATATAATCATTCATCGGGTCATACAATCATTCGGGTCCAAATCAATAAACAAACAATCGGGACAACTAGTGTCCTATTTCATAAAAACTAATATGTTATCTCCCTCGCGGGTTTATAAAATACTCCCTCCGTCCCACTTTTATTGTCCTCATTTGACTTTTTAATGTCAATTTTGTATAACTTTAATCACTAATATTTTTGTTTATGTTACGTAATATTTGATGAAAAATATATGGATGGATTCGTTTTTACATGTGTTTACATTTGTATAATTATCATCAAGTATTACATAACATAAACTGAAATATTCAAGATCAAAGTTAAAACATGTTGACTTGAGAAAGTCAAATGAGGACAATAAAAGTGGGAAGGAGGTAGTATTTCACAAAAACATTTAAAAGAGTACGAGGCTATGAACTCACGTTGATGTGGGAAAGCGGGTTATCGGCAATTCGGATGTACGGTACGTGCTTCAATCACGGAAACCTAGACAAATAATACTCGTCTTAGACTCTTGTCCAATGACTTTATAAAAATAACAATTATGTATACATATGATGATGATCAAGTGGGTTTATACATCTTTACTCATTCATTATAGTGTTTATGTGTTGGTAACATTTTTATACTAGTTATACTAGTTCAATTTAATTACATTTTGAGGCCCAATAAGCCTATTACAAGCCCAATACTTTTCATTAGCCCAATTATACTTTTAATATCAATATTATACTTTACATGTTGGGCCCAAATGGGTTAAGCCCAATAAGTAAATTTATAAGTGTTTTACTAACTAGTCGGGTTTATAGTCCAATAAGGCTACTTTGGCCCGTTAATGTCTATATGTTGTAAAGTTTGGGTTTTATTGGTTTTTACTTGTTATATAAGTTCATATATCAGTATGTGAGTTTATAAAGTTTATATTAGACGGGTTCGACCGTCTAAGTTTTATTTGACAAAAACGTTAATCTTTCGGTTTTAGCCGAAAAGACGTAAAACTTAGTATATAGTTTTTATAACTTATAAAACTTACCAAACTACCATTTTTATATAATGTTCATTTATTTATCCTTATGCATATTTATATAAATGAAATATATAAGTTAGTGGGTTTTAAGTCACATTTTATACTATATTTATTTGAGTGCTTATATAATAATATTAAACTTTAATTTCACAAAATCAGTCCTAAATTTTAAGTTCAATAAAATGTCCACATCTAGAGTTCTATAATAAGATAGGACCTCAAATTTTTATCACAGAAAATAAATGATATGTGCTTCATTTTATTCTTATATAGCTACTGATGAATCAACCTCTAAATATTTTAATAAATTCGTCCAAAACAGTGTAGGCAGATTTGCACTCTAAACTTGTTTTGATCATATCTCACTCATTTTTATGATTCCATTGTATGGCCAACTCTCACATGTGTATAACACCTAATACTTACTGTAAATTGATTTCACTATACCATTTTATCAGTTTATCATTTGGTTACTTACTGTTTTTACACAGCCATCATATTTAGCAAGATTTTAACCATTTTACATGTGGTTTTCCATCTTTTTAACCATATTTATCAAATCTATCAACACCAAATCCCCACATAATATTTTTTTAATCATCATTCATCATCATATACATATACATAAATAAAGAAAATACAAGATTACATAATCAAAATAACAAGAGGATAGGAAGAACAATTTCTATACCACCATTGGTGATGAAAAGATGAGTCTTTGATGAACAAGGCTTGGATTTTGATGGCAAAACTTGTGATAAACCAATATCATCTTCAAGTCTACCAAACTTTATAAACTTCTCATGGAAAATCAGCCCTATGACACCAACAAATCTTCTCCTTGGATGTTAGAATCACCTCCAATCTTCAAAGCTTCAAAGTAGCATCATCATGTGTATGAGTAACACATGATTTTATGGCTAACATAGATCAAATGAGGGTTGTTTTTGATGACGGTTGGACGAATTTTAGAGAGAGAGGAGAGGAGTGTGTGAGTTTTGCATGTGTAGAATGAGTTGATAGTTTGAGTTTGGTTGTTTTGTAAGCAAAAATGGTTTTGGTGTAAGGCTAAGGACAAGTGTCCTTAGCTTAAAGATTAAGTTGCCACCTTTGTGGTGTTGTGTAGCTTAAGCTTGCCGTCCAAGAGTGGGGGTGGGGCAAGTTTATTCTTGTCTCATCCCCATTTAATTACGGGTACTCCTCGATTCTAGTTTCCTCGATTTGCGTGCCCTCGGGTCGTTTTACGAAAAACGTTTTTATATATTATGAATCAACGGCACAAAATGAATCTAATAAAAATTGTTTCATCAAAAACGGAGTTCAAAAACGTAAATACGTAATCCTAAGGGTTCCGGTTTAATCGTAAAGGACGTTAAATTATAATCGTAAGTCCTAATCTCTTCTCGTAAATTTGTGAGTTTATGAACCAACACAAATTTAAAATTCCAAAATAATATTCACGGATAAATTTATTTCCTGAAATGTCGGACTGTCACCAAAACGGTGTATGTAAACGTAAGCACGTAACGTAGAATCCTTCGGTTTAGACGTAGTCGATGCTACTTCAAGACGTAAATCCAAATTTCTTCCCAAAAATAAGTGAGTTCATAATATAACATTAAAATAACGTTTTTAAACAATATTTGAGAATAAAATATAAACCATAAATTGACGGATTGTCACAACATTTACCCCTAAACAGGATCTTTGTCCTCAAAGATCATCTTATCTTACTACTCGCTTCTTATAGAGTTCAAGCCATGTGGGTATTTCCTCCACATTCGGTCTTTTCTCACAAGTGTAATTCATTACAATACGCGAGTTTCATAAAACATAACTACGGGAATAAGATCAGGCTTAATGTTGACTTACTTTCTCTATCCATGATGTTCACGGATTTTTTGATGAATGCAACTTTTCGCCGATCTAAACTTCATTAAGGAATAGTCAGATTTTCACTGGATAGGCATTTTATTAAGTTCGATATACGAAACATAATTCACGCAGATCTTGAAGTCCTAGGGTAGATCCAGCTTATATGCCTTTCAAACCAATCTTTTACATCATCTCAATGGTCCCATACAACGGGGACTTATATCCCATGATCTTTCAGATCATCAATTCATTTTTCCATGGTTAAAATTTTTGGCATAACTTCGCTACCCACTGGCACTTCAAGATCTACATTTCATATTCACATAACCTCCTGCCTACTACCGGCAGTCAATAATCAGATCCTAATTTCAACAATCATTTCAGGTCTCGCGGGTCGAGTATTTTGTAAGGTTAGGTTCGCCATCATAGGAAACCTTAAACCTAAAAGACATGTCCAACTCACAATGGGTGTATGTCGGGTGTCTTCATCCCAACTCCTGCTTACAGATGCTCTAATATATATCCTCACAAGATTCGATCTCGATCCTAATACGATAGTTTTCAATGATAATCTCTCCAAATGAAAACGATTATACGGTTTATTGCCAAAGGTCAATCGTTCAAGCATAAAAAAAGACTTCTAGTGTTTTGAATCATTACTTTACCTCATCCCTTCGATTGGGGTGGTAAACGGTACTCTCATCAAGGTTCGTTCTTAATGACTTCTGAGCAAATCTCTAGAAATTCGATGCGAAGCGAGGATCTTGATAGAGATGGTCGGTACAGGCACACTATGTTTACACAACTCCTTTAAATACAAAGAGTCAATTTCTTCATCGAGAATCTATCATTAACAAGAATGATATTAGTAGATTTGTTCAGTCTGTCGACGATGACCCAAATCGAATCAAATTCAGATGATGACCTTTGCAATAGTTGGACGTTGACTAATGTATGAGGCGATGTTTGCCTTCATAATTTGCCATCAGTACATCTTCTTCAGATAAGATACACTTAGTCAGAAATGACATGAATAGAATACATAAACTTATGAGATTCTAATATGACTAAATCTCAAAATCTCCATATTTAGGCAACCATAAGCGGCCTTTTATACATTTAATGTCATCGGCTTCTTAATTCTAATGGTTCACATTAGCCGCGAACCCCTTTATTATTTATATTATCCTTCTTATAAGCATTGTTTATTTTTATATTGTTCGGCAATTTATTTTGCACCTTCATTATTAAAGAACATGTCCTAATTGATTCTTTATCCTTTCTATATTATGTGTCAGTATCTACATTCATCTTCCTTGATGAAATAAATATCATGGTCAATATTACTCAGAAATTCGTTCCTTATATTTTCTAAGTTTTAGTTTCGACTCAACTATTATTTTTATCAGTTTGCTTGATCCGAAGTTTTAAAGCGTCGATTATTATTACACGTAAATTAACAATAAATATTAAGTTTTTATGAAACGTAAACGTTAAAAGTTTAAATTTCTTAGTTCGACCAATTATGATAAAATGTTCAAAACAAATTTGAATTTAATTAACACGATTTTTGCTGATTTATCGAAAATAATTAATAACATTCGTAAATGTTTGAAAAATCTTTGGTTATACTTTGGTCAAAATATTCTTAGTTGAAAAGCAAAAAGTGTCGTTTCAAATTTCAAGTCATGGTTTAAATGGTTTCCTCAATCCCTCTTAGGTTGTCTTGAGGTATACACGAACATTTACCCCTAAATAGGAGTTTAGTTAAATGTTCTGGGTATAAGGGAATAATCCCTCAAAAGTTCTTTTCGATAAAACATTTTTCAAGACACATTTGCACTTTCTTTTTGGTAAAACCCAAAGTCTTAAAAGGGCTCTAAATTTTTGAAGAGTCAATATAGATTCCATTACCTTATTAATCACACGGTCAAATAATGTAAAGGATTAAGTCTTTTAATCACATGTTAAATACTCAAGGTACAAGTTTTCATTGTTCGGCCAATTTAGGGCAATCTATATCTAATTATTAACTCATTTTTATTCTTATAAACAAACAGATGGTCCTTAATGATCACAAGCATGAATTTATCAATTTACAGCCTACACACGTGATTCACCCAATTTATGAATGCTATATGTGTATTAGTCGATCCAAACGTCATCACGTGAAACTTATAATGTTTATTACAAGTTCTAGATGTAGTGATTGGAATAGATAATCTTTTTCGCGGACGCGAAGTTGATGATAACTATGACGTGGATCAAATCTTCGAATATACACTAGAACCTTGTAAATGATCGAACAAATCTATCATCTTGGGTAGTGGATATAGATTTTGATCATCAATTTACCTAGTTCACGGTAATTCAACAAATATAAGGAATGATAACACCATAGCTCTTCATGATGACGAGCTTGGTAGAATAAAAGTCTTCTCATACAACTCTCTCAGTTGTAGTGTAATTCTTTTAATGCAGATGGTGCTGACGTACAGTGCACATGCCATAGGTGCAACACCGGGAATATAATCAATACCAAATTCAACTTGCCTTAATGGCGAAAGTCTAGGTAATTCACCAGCAAATACCTCCTAAAGTTTCAGATAACATAAACATCTTTTAGTACATTTATTTTAAGTTCTATCTAGATTATAATATCTATGACTAATTCACAACCATTCATGGTATAATTTCAAATCTAAATGCAGGATATGGTCATCCATCAAAAATTATTTAAATAACTTTTGATAATCAACATCTTATCTTTTAGGGGAATTCTACTCGAGTTCTCATCAATTAAGACAATGTCGTCATGTCATAATCAATCAATCCATTCTAATGGCACTACCAACTTTTCAGTTTTATTGCTGTCGATAAGATGTGAACTTCTCAAAAGACTAATAATAACTCATAATCCTTCACAATTCAAGGATTTCTGGAGACATAACAAACCTTAAAAGAGTAAAGTCAACACATAATCTACGCGAGAGAATTTCAATTCAGATAAAGACGAAAACATTTAACGAATATGAACATATCCCATGTTTTCATAATTTGAGTACGCATTCGAAAGCTCCTCGGATCGTTACCCAGGTTATTCAAATGAAATCTAATCAAAAGAAATGATAGGAACGTCGATACATCCAGTCGGGTATCAAGACTCGGTAATCAGATACTTTTCCTAAGAATCTCACCACGAGAGAATTGGACAAGAAAGAGTTGTCAATTATCAAATAAGACAATTTCCACAGATGAGTAAATTCAACTCAGAAGAATAAATAGTACGGGCACATATGTAGGTGTCCCTATCAATATGTTCCTATTTTTCACTTCTTCCAGATCTCATAAAATTTAATCGTTCACAATCTTCAAAGAAAATTTAGTGTTTATTAATAATTTCATGGTGACTACTAATCAGTCTTGCATGGTCCCTTCCAAATTGTATGTAGGCGCGCAACTATATACAATTTCAAGATTAACGATGCAATACTCAGTTCGTCAAAATTTTATCATCATGTTTATAATAAAAACACTTTCATGCTTAATTCTTAAATAAGAATCAAAAATAAATTTACAAAGATTTTCTTTGTTATGAAAACAATTAAGTTTTCCAAGGTGTTTTATAAATAACTTCATTTCGATAACGATCACTTATAAATCTCACTTGGAATAATCCTTATAGTGATGAAAATTCAATTTTTCTCGAGGGATACTGTTTTATCTTTATATAAACAACGTGTGATCTGCAAAAGAGTGATGAAGAGTTGTTCACCAAGAACTAACTACAATATAATAGGAAATGAGCTTAGCCAATTAATCATGAGGTGCATGACCTCGATGGCACTAAAAAAGAATAACCCACAACGTAACTCAATTCAAGATGAGTAATTGTTCAATGGTTGCATCACTAATGCGAGCATTAGGAAGAAGCAAGAAAAGATAGATATCATCGATACATGTAGAATTTAGCAATCAAAGGTAGTCTTTTCATTAATCACAAACAAGTCAAAATTGTACCGTAACACATTACGTGTCACTATGTCATACAATTCCAAGAACTCATCCTACTAACTGATGTCTCCGTTAAGTTAGGGATTATTTTTAAAAGATACCACAATGAATACTAATCTACAAGAGTCATTAGGTGTCCCACCTGTCCCGAAAGATCCATCGGTCCCAATTTAGAAGAAGATTTCTTCAATTTACTTATTGGACACTGGGCATCCTCGTCATTGGACAATGGCCTAGGAACAACCCTTAACACGAACCAACAATCATTTAAAACCTTATAATTTAATCACAGAACTCAACAACTTCCTCTTAACAATTTCTTATTCCATACAGGTTAAATTCTTACTTTATTCAAGTTTTAATCAACTTATACTAAACGCAATATCCTACCTCATTCTCCAATAATTTCAACCTTATTTTTAGACCTTAATAGGGCAATAAAAGCTCGTTATGAACAACGCTTAATTTCCAATCCTATAGCTCCTTACAACAATAGTTATCAAATGAGTCACTAGTATGAAATGAATCAGACATTCAATTAGACTTCTCGGAAAGGTACTAGTGGCATGAGGCTTTTGGGTAATGGTTCAATGACAGCCTCAAGTGCAACATTCACCCTTTCGATTTCAATTTAAGAATTGGATGACAACAAATCAGATGACATCTTTCTAGGTGGTAACGTTTTGTCAAACTCCACTCTATAAGGAAAGATCGTCATGACATCGATATCAGATTTAATCTCGCCAATTCTTCTTTAATATCACAATCAACTAATATCAACATTTCTACGAATATCAACCATTTTGTTGGGATCATAAATATCCACAACTTGGTTTAGATCTAGGATAGCTAGAATTCCTACGGAGATAGCTTCGATTAATTTACCAGGGGATTTAGGGTTCCTTGTGACAATCTACGTCGTATAAATACCTTGTATAAATATCAAAATAATCATCAAACAATCATAATAAAATTACATCATATATATATATATATAATCCAAGTTATATATACATATATTAAAATAACACTTCTCAGTCTGGCATTGTCGGTAACTCGGGAATTCTTCGGCACCGTTATAGTCAAAAAAATTTTAGGCATTCTGTGAAAAGTGTTTATAGTTAAAAGATTTTGAAATGTTTTATTCAAAACCTTGGTTTTAAAAATCTTTCGTTCTCTATAACGAGAGCTCTGGTACCAAACTGTAACACCCCCAAATTTATACAATTCAATACATCGGAAGACTCGTTGGTGTTACGGGATAGCACATTACTCACATACAGACAACGCTTGAAAATCGCGTCGTTTAATAATAAAGCATTTCCATTCATAAATATAAAATTTACATAGGTCCCAAGTCATAGTCATTTCATACAATTTTACAAAAGATTTGAATGGAAATTATTATTTAAGTGCGGGCCATGAATTCTTGTTGTCTTCCCGAGAATTACCTTCAAGTACCTGAGATAAAACATGTTAAAAGAAAAGGTCAGCGAAAACGCCGAGTGAATTCATAGAGTTTTAATTAAATCCATCAATATAACATCGGTATAAAATTATTACCGAAAATCATTTTGTACAAATCTTTGTAATAGGCCAAAAACATTTTATACAAATCCTTGTCAAAAGCATAATATAGGTTGTTGCCTTCAAAACCAATATACGAACCAATTTCGTAAAAACATCATACAATACGTTTTATAACGTTGTATAAAGTTAAATAAAAACGTTTATATGAATATGGTTTATTTAAAACCAAAACACGAACATAAAATCAATAATAAGACCCCGTATTGCTAGTTAGGCAATATATCGTAATTCAATGCATAAAGCAGTATTTTCGTTATTGGATTATTATAAGCCGCATGACATTGTTACCTTACTACAACAAACAACGGGTAGCTAGCCCGAAACTCAATTTTCCCATCTAAATTAGCGTGTCGTCACAATAATCACGCTTGTGCAAATATTCTCATACATAAATTCGCTTACCGATCAATGTGGCACGACAGGGATCAACCGTCAAGGCGCGAACTGGGGTGATCGTCCCCAAATAGTACTATTATATGCATAAGCGTCTACCAAATCCCGGTAGTTCACAATTCATGCTAATGGGACTTTTAGTGACATAACCTTACTTTAATAATCCATTTTATCTCATACATCGGGTCATATAATCATTCATCGGGTCATACAATCATTCGGGTCCAAATTAATAAACAAACAATCGGGACAACTAGTGTCCTATTTCACAAAAACTAACATGTTATCTCCCTCGCGGGTTTATAAAATATTTCACAAAAACATTTAAAAGAGTGCGAGGCTATGAACTCACGTTGATGTGGGAAAGCGGGTTATCGGCAATTCTGATGTACGGTACGTGCTTCAATTACGGAAACCTAGACAAATAATACTCGTCTTAGACTCTTGTCCAATGACTTTATAAAAATAACAATTATGTATACATATGATTATTTTATACATATGATGATGATCAAGTGGGTTTATACATTTTTACTCATTCATTATAGTGTTTATGTGTTGGTAACATTTTTATACTAGTTATACTAGTTCAATTTAGTTATATTTTGAGGCCCAATAAGCCTATTACAAGCCCAATACTTTTCATTAGCCCAATTATACTTTTAATATCAGTATTATACTTTACATGTTGGGCCCAAATGGGTTAAGCCCAATAAGTAAATTTATAAGTGTTTTACTAACTAGTCGGGTTTATAGTCCAATAAGGCTACTTTGGCCCGTTAATGTCTATATGTTTTAAAGTTTGGGTTTTATTGGTTTTTACTTGTTATATAAGTTCATATATCAGTATGTGAGTTTATAAAAGTTTATATTAGACGGGTCCGACCGTCTAAGTTTTTTTGACAAAAACGTTAATCTTTCGGTTTTAGCCGAAAAGACGTAAAACTTAGTATATAGTTTTTATAACTTATAAAACTTACCAAACTACCATTTTTATATAATGTTCATTTATTTATCCTTATGCATATTTATATAAATGAAATATATAAGTTAGTGGGTTTTAATTCACATTTTATACTATATTTATTTGAGTGCTTATATAATAATATTAAACTTTAATTTCACAAAATCAGTCCTAAATTTTAAGTTCACTAAAATGTCCATATCTAGAGTTCTATAATGAGATAGGACCTCAAATTTTTATCACAGAAACTACATGATATGTGCTTCATTTTATTCCTTATAGCTACTGATGAATCAACCTCTAAATATTTTAATAAATTCGTCCAAAACAGTGTAGGCAGATTTGCACTCTAAACTTGTTTTGATCATATCTCACTCATTTTTATGATTTCATTGTATGGCCAACTCTCACATGTGTATAACACATAATACTTACTGTAAATTGATTTCACTATACCATTTTATCAGTTTATCATTCGGTTACTTACTGTTTTTACACAGCCATCATATTTAGCAAGATTTTAACCATTTTACATGTGGTTTTCCATCTTTTTAACCATATTTATCAAATCTATCAACACCAAATCCCCACATAATATTTTTTAACATCATTCATCATCATATACATATACGTAAATAAAGAAAATACAAGATTACATAATCAAAATAACAAGAGGATAGGAAGAACAATCTCTATACCACCATTAGTGATGAAAAGATGAGTCTTTGATGAACAAGGCTTGGATTTTGATGGAAAAACTTGTGATAAACCAATATCATCTTCAAGTCTACCAACCTTTATAAACTTCTCATGGAAAATCAGCCCTATGACACCAACAAATCTTCTCCTTGGATGTTAGAATCACCTCCAATCTTCAAAGCTTCAAAGTAGCATCATCATGTGTATAAGTAACACATGATTTTATGGATAACATAGATCAAATGAGGGTTGTTTTTGATGATGGTTGGACGAATTTTAGAGAGAGAGGAGAGGAGTGTGTGAGTTTTGCATGTGTAGAATGAGTTGCTAGTTTGAGTTTGGTTGTTTTGTAAGTAAAAATGGTTTTGGTGTAAGGCTAAGGACAAGTGTCCTTAGCTTAAAGATTAAGTTGACACCTTTGTGGTGTTGTGTAGCTTAAGCTTGTCGTCCAAGAGTGGGGGTGGGGCAAGTTTATTCTTGTCTCATTCCCATTTAATTACGGGTATTCCTCGATTCTAGTTTCCTCGATTTGCGTACCCTCGGGTCATTTTACGAAAAACGTTTTTATAAATTATGAATCAACGGCACAAAACGAATCTAATAAAAATTGTTCCATCAAAAACGGAGTTCAAAAACGTAATACGTAATCCTAAGGGTTCCGGTTTCATCGTAAAGGACGTTAAATTATAATCGTAAGTCCTAATCTCTTCTCGTAAATTTATGAGTTTATGAACCAACACAAATTTAAAATTCCAAAATAATATTCACGGATAAATTTATTTCCTGAAATGTCGGACTGTCACCAAAATGGTGTATGTAAACGTAAGCACGTAACGTAGAATCCTCCGGTTTAAACGTAGTCGATGCTACTTCAAGACGTAAATCCAATTTTCTTCCCAAAAATAAGTGAGTTCATAATATAACATTAAAATAATGTTTTTAAATAATATTTGAGAATAAAATATAAACCATAAATTGACGGATTGTTACATGTTTAGTTTTGAAATCCTTTTCCATCTTTTCAACCACAGCTTTGTTTTCATGAACAAGTTTATTTTTATCCTCTTGAAGGAAACCATTTACTTGAGTTAGCTCATTGACTTTAGTGGTAGCAAGATACGTTTTGTGACGTTCAGTACTCAAAGAGGTGTTATAATTACGTTTCTCTTGTTCTTGAAGCTTAAGAGTTTCGTTATATTTCTGTTGAAAATCGTCCTTTTGAACATTAATTAAACACCCTTTGTACCCCTCAATCTCATTGGTCTTTTGAAGAAGCTGAGCTCTATAGCTATCAATGGTCTCACTAGATTTAATTTGAGCATCTTTGCATTCTTCAAAATTTTGAGTGAGCGTAGCGTTTGCCTTCTTTAATTGCTTGTGACTCTTTCTAGTTTCTTTGACATCTTTTTGTTAAGAAGCAATTAAGTTAGCAAGTGCAATACGCTCCTCGTCATCATCATACTCATTTGCATGTTGATCATCCTTAGACTCATTATTGCACATGTCTGATGAATCGGGTGTGGTATTGCTATCAACCGTTTCCATCATACATGTGTTATTAATGGCTTTAGGTAGCTCAGAATGCTCATGAATATTACCAAACACATTATATTCCTCTTCAGTGTGTACCTTATCGATTGGCTCAATATCAAAGATAGGACCATTGTCATCTTCAGTGACGTTGAGAACTTCTTCAACCTTTTACATGTATGAGTAATGTGCTTCAAGTTCCTAGTCGGAGGCTTCATCATCAGTATCATCAAGCATTGCTCCTTCCTTAACCGACAGTTTAACCCCAGCTTCCATCTTCTTGCATAGCAGCATCTTTTCCTTATGATAGCCAGAGTCCCTAACCCATTTCGGCTTCCTACATTCCTTTGCCATATGCCCATAGCCTTGAAAATTAAAGCATTGAATCCCACTTTGCTGAACCACTTGAGTACCAATAGTTTTCCTATTCCCAACAGCAGTAGCAATTCTCTGAGTATCATACTTAGCAGTTTGTCGATCATACCGTGCAGAATCCTCAACATGTGTTGGATTACGTCGATCATACCTAGGAGGACTTTCATCACGTTGACGTGTGTCATACCTTCGAGGACTCTCAACATATTAGTTCCTTGTATTTGATGATGTTCGAAGATTGTTGTTGGTGGGTTTGAATATTTTCTTGTAGGTCTTCATAATGAAAGTAATTTGTTGCTTTATTTCCCTATCCTTATGAGCTAGTTCTTCATCACTGTCCTCGTCAGATGATGGCTCAAGTGATGGTTATGGTGCTCTTGGTTCTTTGTCTTGTGATCTTGTGGGAGCTGAATACTTATATGAAGTGGAGTATCTTGGTGAGGAGTATGTAGTGGAGTACCTTGCTGAGGATGATGTAGTGGAGTATGACTTTGGATCACGAGAGCGATGATCTTTAACTTGTTGAGTGGTAGACACCAAAGCAAGTGGATTAGCAGTCTTTGATATCCTTTCAGAACGAAGTTCATTCGCCTAATTTTAAAATTGTTTCAAAATGTCAAAGAGCGTGTGATAGTTGACCTCGTCTAACATACTCTGTTGTTTCACCAAAGTTACGAACCGTGTCCACTCTGGTTGAAGTTGCTGTAGAAATTGCACATTGACTTGCATGGTGGAGACTTGCAAATTGTTTCTTGTCATGTCATTCATCATCTTGTAGAACCTTGAGTAATATGTGTTGATACAAAAGTTGGATGATCCTTGGTAGACCCGAATTTGGCTTAATTAGGGTTGGCTGGGCTCCGACTCTTGCACCAAGTGAATAGTCTTGCTGAGATCCTGCACACCAAAGTAACACGCGTTAAGCTTACCATGGGAATGTATCCCACGATTAGACTCCAGCGTAAGAGTAAGTAATCGGTTAGGGTTAAGAATTGGATGTGAGGTTTAGAGTATGGAGAATGCAATACCTTTGTGGAACCCTTGTGGGTTCCTTATACAGGCAGTGAAACCCTAATGGGCTCACTGTTTACTTCGGCCCCAAGTATAGGATAACCACCATAATTAGCTTGATTGTTATCTTCTAATTATGGCTAGTGTATATCTTATACTTTAGGGTGAATCCCAACCCTAATAAGATTGTGATTCTGTCTAACCCTGTCCCGGCTGTACCGGGTCGTGGGCTGCACATACTTTATGCGGCCACTGTTCATTCAAGCCCATAAGCTTAACTGACTAACCCAATCGATTCGTGATGGGTCAGATATGGGTAGTACCCATGGGCCAGGTCCATGACCCGGCTGGGGACTATACGTCATCATGTTCCCCCAGTCTAGTTTTTACAGCCGTAGGTGGAATATCTAGACTAACAAGATGCCCCCCCCCCCCCCCGGACGTACCAAGGAAAGAACATCTTGAAATGTTGAAATGGATGAAAACCATATTTCGGCTGCACGTGGCAATTGTGTTAGGAAGTTTATTCCTATAGTACACCAGCCGCACGTAACGACCGAGACAAATTAAATGAAACATTGAATATGGTCTTACGTATGACCGCATATCCTGACACAATTGACTGTTCATCTGCCATTTTGATTGACAAAGTGCAAACTGTCAGTACCTCGAGCGACGCAATCTCCTGAGCCAGAAGTGACCCGTGGGCCCCACCTGACTGTTCACTTGCCACTCACTTCCCAACCACACGATTTAAGTTAGTGGAAGACACGTGTCATGAATCTAACAAACCATGACCAACGAGGCAACCCTATAAATAGGTTGCCCATACGGCTGTGTGTGACACACAGTCTTTTTCCAATTTCTGCCATTAACGTTTTCTTCCTTACCACCACCTTCTTTCGCACGGATCCTCCTTTACACAGGTTAGAATACCACGCCTTCATCTTGCTTTAATTAATTATGGCTCATAGAAACAACCCTTCCATCGAATCCGTGCTAAATATAATGACGGAAGAGAAACTAGGGCACTTTTGCTCTGATTTCTTCATTCCTAGCAACCTTCATCCCTCTATCCCCGGTGTTGGGGACCTCATAACTGAGGCACCCTAGGGGAAGATTGGCTTATACACTCGTCTTTTTGATGCGGCCAATTACCGCATTCCTTTTACCAGATTCCTCGTAGATCTACTAGGTTACTATGATGTGCATATCACCCAATTACACTGTATAGGCGCATGTAAGATTAGCCAGTTCGAAACCCTATGCCGTGCACGAAGCATTCCCTCCAACCGTAGAGTTATTTAGGCTGTTCTATACCCCCAACTTAGTGAATGGATGGCTTTCCTTCAAGAAACGATCCCCAACCAGCCCCACAGCTCACAATAAAGCCATGGACCCGCTGAAAAACTGGTACGACCACTACTTTTTTATTGACGCAGTAGTTTGGCCGACTGAGTTTGTATTTAAACATAGATTATTCCCTGACTTTCCTCCCCGGGCTGGTACATACAACACCCAGCACACCCAAGAAATAGATAGGAATAGGACAGGGTTTCATAGGAATCTACCCGAGTCATTCCTTTGCCTTCTAGGGATTAGCCGCAACTACTTTAGCCCGTCAAACAAATACCCTGTATTTTGGAGAAGGCGTGGTGTAGGTAGGTATAGTATTCACACACTTAAATATATATAAATTCGTTGTCCGTAACTAACGTACTCCTTTGCTTGACAGAAATGAACTTCTTTGGAAACCTACGCCAGGGAGATCCTAAGACCATACCAGAAGGAGCGCGCCCAAGACGAGAAAACGAGCTACCCCTTCTCGAGCATACCCGAAATGTGACAATCGCCCTAGCGGCCATACCGGACCCCCAATCTGATGAGGAGGACGCAACATTTATGAAGTCCCCTGAAGATTTTGACAACCAAGATGGGACAATCTGATGCTGGAGAATGAAGCTGGGCCCTACTCTTCGCCAAAGACTGACACCCATGCCCATGAGGAGAAGCAGGGTGATAACATAGAGAGAACTACCTCCAGCCTCCGCCAAATGCTGGGCGATGATGAGGAGGAGGTGCAACGAGTAGAACAGGAGGAGGAGGAAGAACCCCAACCCGTCCCTAAGCGCACTCGCAGAAAGAATAAGCGGGTAAGGAGAGCCACTGAGGCCATGATAGGGGAACACAATTCCCCCGCAAAGAGACTGCGCGAGGACCACCCCCTCTACCAATCTGGGGAGAGCACAAACCAAGCCTCAGGGACGACGCAGGTGCTCCCGTAGCTCAGGACGTGTCACTACCAGTTGCGGAGCCGGTCACTCAGGTGCCTCCCACTACGTCAGAGCTGGAGAAAACCAATATGTAAGTCCTCCGCACATGCTTGTCATTATTTCTCTCTTCCAAGTAATAGGTACATCCTTCCGTAATAATATTAATGTGTATGTCAATTTTTGTTGCAGGGATGAACAAGCTGGTGCCGCACCTGTCCAAGGGACGAGGAAAGAGAAGGAACCTGTCCTGCATGCTGCAACGACAAAATCTGGCCCAGCCTTTGAGGAAGGTGCTCTCACGGCTTCACAAGAGATACCGGTGTCCGACTCCCCCACACACTTCAACCCCGAGTGGAAGACAACTACCACTTCTAGAATGAGAGACGCAGAAGAATGCCGGGACTACCTGAACAACTGCATTCCACCCGGCCTAGTAAAGGACATAAATTCACTAAGTCATCCAGACTTAGTAGATGAATATAATGGTGCCTTGGTGCATAAGATGGCTATGGGTACCTCCATGCGGGTAAGATTTAAGGCCGCCCTGGAGCATGTTGAATCTCTAAAGAGGAAGAATGGCCGGAGGGAGAAAATGATTGAAGATAATGAATCCCGGATTGCCGCCCTTCAGTCCCAACTCGCCACTGCTAAGGCCACCATCAAAGAACAAGTCGTGCATGCCAATGCTCATGACCAACGTGTGGCCGAGCTTGAAGCCCAACTTGAGACTGCAATAGCTAAGGTATGTATCTGTATAGCATCACACCCACGTCCACATTATGATTTATTCTAACCTTAAGGTATCACATGCAGGTGACTGCGACAGAAGCTTTGGCGAAGACATCCACTGACCAAGTATCCACCCTCTTGAAGGAGCTTGAAGACGCACATGCATTGATCCAAGGCGAGGAGATGCTGAAAGAGGAGCTTGCCAAAGAAAAGACCGCGGTGGAACAGTTGATGGAGGCTTCCACACAAAAGGATATAGAGCTGAACGCCCTTGTCGCAGACCGTGATGAAGTGCTATACCCCCAACTACTAGCAGCCATTACCGGTCGCAGGTGGATGGTGGGTCATGGGGCGCGCCTAGCCGTTACAAAAGTGTTGGAGGCCCCTCAATTCGTGCAGCAAATTGCAGATCTTGTATCAGATGGCATCGACTAAGGCCGTCATGAGGGTATGGTTATGGCCGCAGAGTTGATAAGTAAGAAGCAGAATTTTACTTAACATGCCTACTTTAACACTGGGGCCACATAGAAGATGACCGCGTCCATGGCTGCTATGCGAGATCTAGAGTACCCATTCTTGGATGAGCTCGAGTATACGAAGGATGCGTCCAACAAGGAGATCGTGGAGAAGCTAAGCCTAGGTGCATTATCGCAGGGCGAGGGACACTCCCGGACTCACTTCACACCCTACCCTAGCCAACTCACTCTTCCCATTTACGAGGACGTCACCAGGATCGTAGTTGGTGAGCAATTATTAAGTCAAGTGTTGGAAGTGAACGCGACTAGGGCTCTGAACAAGAAAGACCATGGTGAAGCATTGCCTCGATTAGCTGAAGAGCAGAGGGAGATAGGTAAGTTTCTCCCCCCAATGTAGGTCGTTCCTTTATTGATGTAATCTCTGAACAATTTGGTTTGTAACAAATATTCGTCCGGGGATGTCCACGACACTTTTATCTTTTGTAACATTATCTGAACACTTAGAATATCATGTTTATGAGTCCGTGGTAATCACGACAATTTTGATTGTTGGAAACTTACTTATATTCTTTAGATATTATATATCTGCATCGCATGATATATCACGTCTTACCTAGAATAAAACTAAGTCTATATTTTACTAGACGTGCAGCGTGCATCTTTATCATGTTCGGCACTATGTAAGTGCGGCATATGGAAACTTATTACAACGTCTTGTAAATAAGGTGTCTAGTAAGGATACATGATCCGCGTCACTGGGGTTGCATCCCTCTTATGCAACAAGTTGAATTATTAGGTTCACTTAATCCTCTTACCCCGCCTGGGGGTGAATAGTACATGTACAGTTTGAATGAATGCATATGAATAAGAAATGGCATATTATAATAATAATAAAGAAATCTAAAATACATGACAATAATTTGCACAAGAACGGGCCGTGGAGCTAGCTAGGCACCACGACATTTTATTAGAACGTTTATGAATTTTTGACAAGAATGAAAATCCTAAGACAAATAGAACCTAGAAAGCATGAAAACAAAAATACATCAATCTTTATTGAAGTTGACCATTGCGAAGTATCCATGCTGAGGCCGTAGCCCTTTCAGAGGTAGCACCTTTTAAGGTTGCAAATATTCCATGTATGATCTAAATCACGGCCATCCATGTCACGCAACTTGTACGCGCCTAGCCCCAAAGCTTCTGTAACCTCACACGGCCCTTCCCACTTTGGACCCAGCTTCCCTGTGTTCTCCGCGCGACTTTCCTCGTTAGCACGATAAACAAAATCCCCCAGTCGGAAGGAAACACCCTTGACTTTGGAATCGTAATAGGCCTTCATACGTGCCTTAGACTTGGCCTCATTAATGGCTGCTATCTCTCTTTTGTCCTCCAACAAGTCTAGATTGACCCGGAGTTGCTCATCGTTCGTGACGACGTTAACCTCCGCAGTGCGGATTGTTGGCATCCCAATCTCTGCTGGAATAACGGCCCCGGTTCCGTAGGCCAGCACGAATGAAGCGTGCCCATTAGTTGTCTTGATCATTTTTATATGTGCCCATAGGACATGCGACAGTTCATCTACCCATTTAGCGCTTCGTTCATCCAAGCGTGCTTTAATACCTTCACCCAGGCTTCAGTTTGCCCGTTCTACAAGACCATTAGTCTGTGGGTGCTTAACTGATGCGAAACATCGTGTGATGTTCAACGCCACACACCAGTCCTTGAATGGATTGTCCGTGAACTATTTTCCGTTATCCGAAATAATCTCACCTGGCAAACCAAAACGGCACACAATATTTTCCCAAACAAAATTTTTTACCTGCTTGCCTGTAATCGATTTCACCGCCTTAGCTTCTATCCAGCGTGTAAAATAGTCCATTGCGACGATCAAGAACATAACACCTCCTGCCGTTACAGGAAAAGGCCCTGCGATGTCAATCCCCCACTTATAGAATGGCCATGGGGATGTGATGGGTGTTAGTTTCTGCTACGGATGTCGTGGTACCGGTCTGTGCACTTGGCAATCACTGCATTTGCGAATCATGTCTCGTGCATCCCGATGCTTAGTCGGCCAATAGTACCCTGTGTGTAAAGCCTGCGCTACTACAGATCTAGGGCTTGCATGCATGCCGCATGACCCTTCATGTATTTCGCTAATCACGTAGCTAGCCTGGCGTGGCCCGACGCATCGTAACCATGGCTGTAGGAAGGAACACTTGTACATGATACCTTCTCGAAGTTCGAAGTGCTGTGACTTCCTTTTTATGCGCCGTGTCGCCTTATCATCGTCTTGAAGGGTTTCATCAGTTAGATAGCTGTTGATCAGGGTCATCCATGTAGGTCCCTCTTCTTCAACTATGGCTGCGACTTCCCCTCCTGTAATGGATTTTTCCTTGAGTATTTCCACCAATACTTGCTTGGATAGATGGGCGAAGCTTGTAGACGCAATTTTGCTAAGAGCATCCGCCTTCTTGTTTTCACCTATTGGTACATGTTTGATAGAAAACTTCCCAAAACTGGCTATGAGCGACTTTACCTTCTCCAAGTATTGGATCATGTTGTCCTCCTTGGCTATGTAACCTCCTAGGATGTGATAAGCGACAAGCCGTGAGTCCACGTAGGCCTCAAGGTTGCGGACTCCCATCCTAGCGGCGATTTTAAACCCACAATCAATGCTTCGTATTCCGCCTCATTGTTCGTGGCTGTAAATTCAAAACGTAAGGCGTAGGTAAATTCCATTCCTTTCGGATTTGTGAGAATAAGGCCAGCTCCTGATTCGTCCATGCACGAAGATCCGTCAATAAATAAAACTCATGGTTCCGCAGGAACTTCCTCTTGTTGCACCATTGGTCCGTCCTCCTCTGGCTTCTCGACTAGAAAATCTGCCAAGATTTGGCCCTTGACCATTGTCCGTGGTCTATAGGAGATGTTATGCTCACCTAGTAGAATACTCCACTTCTGTAGCCTCCCGGCCACATCTGGCTTGGAGATGATTTGTTTTATTGGCTGATCAGTGATAACCACAATTGGGTGCGCCTGGAAGTACCGGCCCAACTTTTTCGTGGCGTATACCAATGACAAAACCAACTTCTCCATAGAGAAATAGTTCAACTCTGGCCCTTGTAATGTTCTACTTATAAAGTAAACCTGAGCCTGGACTGTATCCCTGTCTGTCATGAGTACTGCGCTTATTGCTACGTGTGTAGCAGACAGATACAAGATGAGCTCTTCCTTAGGTCGGGGAGCCACTAGCATGGGAAGAGCTGCGAGGTGTTGCTTAAGCTGGTCAAAGGCTTCCTCCTCCTCCTTAGTCCAACGGAAATCTCCTTTCTTTATGCACTTCTTTAGTGTTTTGAACAGAGGTAGTGATTTTTCCGCGGACTTCGACAAGAACCTGTTTAGCCCGGCCAGCTTTCCATTTAGTGATTGTACCTATTTTCGTGTCCGATGGGATGGAAACTGTATCACTGCGTCCGTCTTTTCCGGACTAGGATTGATGCTGTTTGGATCAATCATATATCCAAGAAACATCCATTCAGTTGCCCCAAACATGCACTTTTTTGGATTCAGTTTCATGTTG
Source organism: Glebionis coronaria (assembly GCA_025667525.1). Lineage (NCBI taxonomy): Eukaryota > Viridiplantae > Streptophyta > Magnoliopsida > Asterales > Asteraceae > Glebionis > Glebionis coronaria. The sequence continues at coordinate 447,428,293 of CM046878.1, forward strand.
ATTCTCCTCAATGTGTCAAACGTCTCCTGGATATCACGGAGAAGTGCTTCCTCCGTATGACTCTTGATGACCAGATCGTCAACATAGACCTCAAGGTTGTGGCCTATCTGTGAATCGAAGGCTTTATCAACAAGTCGCTGATATGTCGCTCCAGCGTTCTTTAGTTCGAACGGCATTTTTGTGTAACAATACACGCCCTGACTGGTGTGAAACGCCGTCTTCTCCTCATCTTCTTCCGCCATCTGGATCTGATGGTACCCTTTGTACGCATCTAAAAAACACTTGAAAGGGTATCCACATAAGGATTCCACCTTCCAATCAATTTCTGGTAGCGGATAGCAGTCTTGGGGACAAGCTTTGTTCAAGTCTGTAAAGTCCACACACATGCGCCAACTCCTGTCATGCTTCTTGACCATGACTGGGTTGGATAACCACTCGTGGTAGTATACCTCGCGCATAATTCCTACGTCTACTAATTTCCGTACCTCATCCAGTATTACCTGGCTGCGCTCTGGTGCTTGACCATGCTTCTTTTGTTTAACAGGAGGATATCCCTGACGGATTTGAAGTTTATGTTATGCTATTGAACGCGGCACACCTGTCATATGCTTAGGTTCCCACGCGAATACATCCAGGTTTGCTTTTAGGAGAGAGCACATGGCCCTCTTTCCGCTATCTGAGAGCGTTCCCCCTATGGACACCTCTTGTTTCGGGTAATCGGGATGGATCGCCACCTTCCAATTGGGGGGTGGTGATCCTTCCTTAATGGGAACAGGCTGGACTGGTGTTGTCATGGCGTGGCATTCAGATGCCGGCATGATCAAATTATAAAGAGTAACAATTCCCCCTTCCACATGGAACTTAATCATGCCATGAGCCGTAGACAGAACTGCCCGTATGGACAGGATGCCTGGTCTTCCAATAATCCCATTGTATAGAGAGTGTGAGCGTATCACCATAAAGTTCATCCATGCCGTGGTGGAATGTTCTTCATTCCCAATGGTTACTAGCAAACGCAGTTGTCCTATTGGCCAGATAGTGTCTCCACTAAAGCCAATGAGTGGCGACGTGGACGGTACTATTTGGCTTCTTATCTCTGGTCGTAGCTGTACGAAACAGTGTTCGTAGAGTACTTCCGCCGATGACCCTCCGTCGACATACATACGGCGAACGTTGTGGGTTCCAATGCTTATCTCAATCGTGAGAGGTGCATCAGCCACGTTGCTGTCCGTAATAGGAGCGAATGAGATCTCTCTTCCACGCGAAATTTTTTGACTAATTTTCTGCTTTGTGCGGCGCTGCCAAGATTGGATCATATATATAGTCGAAGGTTTGTCCTTTTGGGGATCCTTCTTACCGTGATTTTTGTTATCCTTTCCATCCTTCCAATCCTTGACCAAATGTTTGAGTTTGCCTGATTTGATCAGTGACTCAATGTGCTTCTTGAGCTGGATGCATTCCTCCGTGTCGTGGCCCTTGTCGTTGTGGAATTCGCAGAAGCGATTTCCTTGAAGACGGTCCACCGAAGTCGTCATTGGGGGAGGCCTTGGGAAGTTTGCCCCTTCTGTCAATAAGATGTCCCGGTAAGTCATCTTTAGGGGGTGAATTTGTCATCAGACCGTCCTCCTTTATTCTGACTCTTGTAGTCCGAACCCCTTCCATTGCCTTGGTTGCTTTGACCACCCGACTACCTCTTGGGATGGTCGTTTGATCGATAGTTGTGGTTTCCCTTTGTAGGATAGGCCGTGGCTACCGCGGTTTCTCCTTCTACAAAGTTCCTGACCTTTTCCATGAGGTCGTCATACTTCTCCGGTCGCTTGTCGTTGAGGCGCCTAATTAATTCCTTGTCCGTTATGGCATGCATGTAGTTAGAAATGTTTAGGAGCTCTGGCATCGTTTTTGTGCGCGTGCACTCATCGTTGAAACATTCCGTGAAGTCCTCCGTAGATTCTCCAGGCCGTTTCTTGACGGTTTCTAATGAGACCGGATCCCTATTATACTTCTTTCGCTAGAACGCAGTACGCAGCTCACTGAAGCTCTCAATGCTTCAGGGAGGAAGTCCCTCAAACCAATCACGGGCATTGCCAATCAAGGTCGAATTGAACATCTGGCACCATATAGGCATTGGTCATCGTTCGATCTTTGCCTGTGTGTTAAATATCTTTAGGTGATCATCCGGATCACCAGACCCATCATAGGTTTTGACGTATGGTGGCATACGACGCTGCTTATCCTCGGAGTAGTTCCGTATGCGGAGGGTGAAGGGATCCTCCCTAGGGTCACACCATGGGCGGGAGAGGTCTTCCCCCTCCACGTCACGATAGTAAGGGCCATCGTAGTATCCCTCATCATCCGATGGTGGTGGAGGAGTGTACCTAGGTCGTCGACGCTTGGGGGGATAGTCATCCGAGTCCGACCCGGAGGGGCCGGGAGAAGGGGCGGTGCTCCACTTCTCAGCTGAAGATCCCTTTTGTGGGAAGAGATAGGAACCTTCTTCCCACTGTTCACTCTATCCCGAACGCTGGTGCGGTGATTGTTCCTGGTTGATTCCAACACCGGGCGTTCGGCAGAGGCGTCGAACCTATATCCTTCCTCACGAGATTGTAGTAGTTCCTGCATAACGCGATCCCCTATGCCCTCAAACACATTCCGGGGTCGCGAGTTTTCCTCCAAGTGGTTTCGCTCCTGTGGGCGAGCCTTCCTCTTCTTTTGAGTTTGAGGAGAGGCTCCGGATACGGCCCTACCAAAGTTGAGCCTAGATTGGAGGTTCCTACCTAGGCTTAACCTTGAAGCGACACCCGGGACGATCCTCTCAAAGTTCTACGTGAGAACACGAGCGAGGTCTTCGTCACTAAGTGGTTCCACTTCTACTTCTTCCTCGATTGATGGCCTGTGTGGCTCCTTGTTAGGGGCATTAGGCGCACTCCCTGGATCAGGGTTATCCATGGTCATGGTTGGTGGTGGGGTATTAGCGGACGTGTCTGTCCCACCCAAAGACTGAAAAACATTTTGGTTACTCGGTCCGCCTGTTCGGCTGCCAGGGGAGTGGTTGGGGATGAGTATCCCATCCCCTGTGGACTTCCGATTGGCAGGATTCGTGTTCCTGGGATTCCCTTGCGGATGTCCCTTCGTCATTGAAAGAGATCAAGATGAAATTTGTTCTTAGCTTAGTGTTTAGGTCCCACGGATGGCGCCAACTTGTTGATACAAAAGTTGGATGATCCTTGCTAGACCCGAATTAGCCTTAATTCAGGTTGGCTGGGCTTCGGCTCTTGCACCAAGTGAATAGTCTTGCTGAGATCCTACACACTAAAGTAACACGCGTTAAGCTTACCGTGGGAATGTATCTCACGATTAGACTCCGGCGTGAGAGTAAGTAGTCGTTTAGGGTTAAGAATCGGATGTGAGGTTTAGAGTATGGAGAATGTAATACCTTTGTGGAACCCTTGGGGGTTCCTTATATAGGCAGTGAAACCCTAATGGGCTCACTGTTTACTTCGGCCCCAAGTATAAGATAACCACGATAATTAGCTTGATTGTTATCTTCTAATTATGGCTAGTGTATATCTTATACTTTAGGGTAAATCCCAACCATAATAAGATTGTGATTCTGTCTAACCCTGTCCCGGCTGTACCGGGGCGTGGGCCGCACACACTTTAGGCGGCCACTGTTCATTCAAGCCCTTAAGCTTAACTGACTAACCCAACCCATTCGTGATGGGTCAGATACGGGTAGTACCCATAGGCCGGGTCCATGACCCGGCTGGGGACTATACGTCATCAATATGATTCAATTGATTCCCCATCCAATGAATTAAACTTGCCAAACTTCCAAAAGAAGTTAGTTTTGACATCTTTCTTGTTAAGTGATTCTCTTTGTTGCAAGCGTTCAATAGCAAACCACATCTCTTTATCAGTAGAGCATGCATCAACCGTTGAGTAAATATCATCCCCAATCCCACTTAGAATCGAATAGATTGCTTCTTTCTCTGCATCAATCCAAGCACGTTTCTCTTTCGAAGTGTTCTCATATGTTTCCTCAATTGTTTGCTCATCGGGACCGGTCGTCGAGTCGGTTGTTGGAACTGCAGGAATGGTTATTGTAGTGAGATTATAGGGTCCTTCTTTGATGCAACGGCGAAGAACATCACCATTAGGTTTTGTGTCAAGATATCGAAGGAATCGTGATTGCCATTGTGCATATCTACCAGTTACAAGCATTGGTGGTCTCTCTTTGTTACCCGCCACCATGATGTTGTTATTTGTCACACGATACTCTTGAGTAGAATCCATGTTGAAAAACTTGAAATTGTTGAAGTGAAAAGGATCATAAGTAGATGTATTGTGATTGTTGTTGTCGATGAAAAATGTTAAAATCCCCTAAAAATTGTCTTCACAAGAAACCAAAAAATTTGAAGGCGAAAAATCACACGAATTTTCACTTTTGTAAAAATTCCTATTTTCGGATATTGGTATATTCGGATAAATGGATCTATTTCGGATAAATGTGAAAATTTCGGAAAAATGGTGTTTTTCGGAATAAGTGGTGATTTTCGGATAAATGACCCTTCTTCGGAATAATGGTGGATTTCGGATAAATAAAGATTTTCTGAAAATTGAAGAATTCGGAATAAGTGGTTTCTTCGGATAACAGTTTGTTTTCGAAATTTTGTGGTTTTTTCGGAATAAGTAGGATTTTTCGGAATAATGAGATTCTTCGGAAAAAATGGTATTCTTCGGAAAAAATGATATTCTTCGGAAAAATGGTATGAATTCCGATAAAAGGAGGATTTTTGGAATAACATACCTTTTCGGATAAACGATTTTCGGAAAAGTCCCTTTCTTTGGATAAAGATGTATCTTTGGAATACTTCACTTTTTTCGGAATATCAACTTATCTTAGGAATTAGAAACCCTTATCCGAAAATCATCATTTCGGAATAATAAAACCCTTATCCGAAGATATTTTTTCGGAATAATCTATTTGGCCAACTAAGCTACTGTTCTTCGACGAACTCCAAAACCAATCCAAGCACCTCAAAAACTTGCGATTTTGACCACAAAAACATAACCAAATCCCTACCAAATCTATGTAAGGGATTTATATCAAGATTTTACAGCCCGAAATCACTAAAAAATTAATTCGAGAGGATTTTTAAGATAAATCAACCGAATCAATCACTAAAATCAACAACCAATCACTAATATACCCCGTGGCGATTGATACCAATTGTTGTTTCCTAATTTATTCACTTCACCATGGTTGATTAATAGAAAATAGATGAAAAGAAAATGGATTTCTAGATAGAGAAAGTAGTGAGAGAAAGTAGAGAGAAGGAGGTGATTAACTTGGTGAAATTAGATTAAGAAATGAGAAACTTCCTTGCCACCCTCCTAACATGCTAGGAGGGTGCTTACATAGTCCACCCACATGCGGGCTTTCTATTGTACTATATTGTTTTAGGCCGGGCTTGAATAAAATGCTTAGTACCTTGAAAGAGGCCTTTTAAGCTGACCATCAAGCCCGTAATGTCACGACTATTTTAACTAACTATTACAACGTTCTAATAAATATTACAATATAAACCTATGACCGAACATTCTTGTTTGACTCAATATTTTGAGGCTAACAAGAGGCTTCAGGATTGTGATGACAAATGTGTATTTTTTATTTTTAAAGAGAAAAAGGATAGAATAGGATATATTTTTTGGTTTTGTGTGGTTTATATATGTTTTTAGATTTTGTCGGGTGTTACAAGAATTAATGTAGAAATGGGCCATTACGAATTTAAATGGGTCGTTACAAGAGGTGCATTAATATTGTAGGGCCGTTAATTTTAATTAAAAATGGGTTGAAAAAACGTACAAAAATCTTGACTAAAATGAAGATTTTTAGTGTGTTAGAAAAAACGTATGCTGTTTAAATTTTGAGTATAGATTTCTTATTAAGGAAATTTTTTTGGCTGAAAAGTTTAAGAATTCTAAATATATAATAAGTCTTAAATCTTTTATAAAGTAATATATATATATATATATATATATATATATATATATATATATATATATATATATATATATATATATATATATATATATATATATATATATATATATATATATATATATATATATATATATATATATATATATATATATATATATATATATATATATATATATATATATATATATATATATATATATATATATATATATATATATATATATATATATATATATATATATATATATATATATATATATATATATATATATATATATATATATATATATATATATATATATATATATATATATATATATATATATATATATATATATATATATATATATATATATATATATATAGTGTAAGGTTATTTTCAGAACCAAATAAATGTACAGAACTGCGAGAACCATATTTATACTCTTAAAAATGCATATATATTTTCATTATTATGTTTAAATTAACATTTAATAATTGTTTTTCAAAATTTCCAAGAGTTGTTCATAAATTAACACGTTGTGGAGATATCAAGCATTGAACATGCTTTTAAGTTTCCAAGAATACCAAAGACGTACATATATCTAACGTTTGCTTACACAGCTGTAGAAGGCAAGCGAGCAACAAGCTGCGCCGCAAGCCCTTTCTGAATAGTGAAACTAATTCTATGAAAAACCACATCTGTGGATTTAGGTGTCATAACGTTGCTATTCATAACGCGCTGAATTCTCTTCAGAAGCTCCACCGCTTCAGGTGCAAGGAAACCGAAGGTATCAAATGCAAAAGGAATAAACACATGTTGATTTTCGATGCATGATTTTTCGTGTTTTGTCACTTTGCATGAGGCGGCTTTCAAAGCAGCCTGATCCGCTGTAAAACGGCTACCCAACCCCACTAGAGGAGAAACCCCAATCAGATCAACACACACATGTTTTCATCCAGCCCATCCAAAAACCAAAATATTCGCCGGTCTGAGTGTGGATCTTCCATCTAACGGGTCAGTCAAGAAGTTCACAGGTGCTTCTTTCTTGGCGGAGATGCCAGCACGCCTACATATGTCAAAAAGAACGTCCCTAACCATATCATGTCGATACTTGAAGCCCGGGAGCTCTTTACAATGAACCGCATGTTCTCCAAAAGAATCCAAACATGCCTTGCGACAAACAGGGCATATTGTATCAGCCGAAAATAATGGGATCATGAGGCGATACTTAAGAATAGAACGGTATTCCACTGGTGACATATGTTGACCGAGCCCGTTTATAGGGATAGCTAGTAGGAAATCCTGAGCATGTGATCTGAGTGTGATGATCGATATGAAGAGTGCACATGTGTTTTCATATTATCCAATGAAAAGATAGTTCTAATACATACAAAACAAATACATGTGCATGGTCCTAGGATACATGTTCCTAGTGACCTACGACAATGAAAATTTATATATTTCTACCCAATGAACTAACCCGATGAATATACATGTGCATTTTAAGAGTAAAAAGATGGTTCTCGTAGTTCTGTACATTTATTTGGTTCTGAAAATAACCTCGCCCTATATATATATATATATATATATATATATATATATATATATATATATATATATATATATATATAGTGTAACTTTATTTACAGAACCCATCTTAGTGACAGAACTTGCAGAACTCTTGTTTTTGAAGGAAAACATGTATGTCTGAAGGAGTACATGTATGTTTTTAAAGAATATTTGTATTAGCGAAGCATATTTGAAGTTCTTTTTGTCAAAATTAAATTAAATTAAAAAAAGATATAAAAAACATACATGTTTGAGGGCGTGCATGCATGTATGTGCACATATTCAAAAACATACATTTTTGAAAGTGCGCATGCATGTATGTGCACCAATCCAAAAACATACATGTCCGCTTTCGAAAACATGCATGTCCTCCTTCAGACATACATGTTTGTCTTCAAAAATAAGAGTTCTGCAAGTTCTGTCACTAAGATGGGTTCTGTGAATAAAGTCCCCCTATATATATATATATATATATATATATATATATATATATATATATATATATATATATATATATATATATATATATATATATATATATATATATATATATATATATATATATATATATATATATATATATATATATATATATATATATATATATATATATAGGGGAGAGATCAAATAAAAAGACTTTTTTTGGTGAGAAGGATAAGAAGGATTTTCAGCCATTGATTTAAAATCAATGGATGAGATTAAACCATAATCCTAACTAACTAACTAACTAACTAACTAACTAACTAACTAACCATCTAAACATGATTTTTAAAAAGTTTTTCAAAAATTCTGAAAAATTCCAGTAGATCGGGTATGTTGGTGCAAAAAACTTTTGTAAAAAAGTTTTTTTAATTTAAAGTTTTTTGCGTTTTTAATGCACAAAAACGAAATTTTAATGTACAAAAACGTTGTTTTTTACGTTTCTTACGTTTTTTGTGCATTAAGAAATCATTTTTATGCCTAACTTCTTTTGACTTTTTGCTTTAAAATTTGATTCTGCATCAAACTATAACAAATTAAAAATTTTGTGCATGAAAAAAATTTGTACACCAAATTTCACCTTTTTGTGCATCGAATTTCATTTTTTGTGCATTAAAAAAACGTAAAAAGCTCAAAATTAAAAAAACTTTCTTCACAAATTTTTTTATGCACCAACATATCCGACATTGTGGAATTTTTTCAGAATTTTTTGAAAACTTTTTAAAATCATGTTTAGATAGTTGTTAGTTAGTTAGTTAGTTAGTTAGTTAGAAGTATGGATTGATCTTATCCATTGATTTTAAATTAGTGGCTGAAAATCCTTCTTATCCTTCTCACCATAAAAAGTCTTTTTATTTTAACTCTCCCCTATATATATATATATATATATATATATATATATATATATATATATATATATATATATATATATATATATATATATATATATATATATATATATATATATATATATATATATATATATATATATATATATATATATATATATATATATATATATATATATATATATATATATATATATATATATATATATATATATATATATATATATATATATATATATATATATATATATATATATATATATATATACATATATATATATATATACTAGTTGTGTAACCCGCCCAACCGGCGGGTTCGGTTCGAAAACTTTTTAAAAAAATAACGTATATCGATTCGTTATATTTTTTGCACCAGGACATACAGTTTTCCGTGTTATAACACTATTTTTATTAAGAAAACTAACTTTTCATAACGTTAGGCCTTGGCATATCCACTGGTCGGTTATGTCCCATGTTAGTATTCGAACGTACAAAAATAAAGGATGGGTCTTGGTCCGTGTTTTAGAAAAACTATTAATAGATAGTGTTTGGTCTTAACCCACCTGGCAGACGGGTTCGGTTCCATGTTAATTTAAAACATACACAAATGTTAAGAACGATGTTTTTTTTAATTTATTAATTTTAAATATAATTACTTTATGCTAAAACTAAGGAATATTAAACTTTTAAGTTAAAACTTTAAATATAAAATTTGATAAATTATTCTTTTGATACTATCCTTTTAAACCTCATCCAAGTTGGGACAAAATTTATGTCCACCAAAAAATATTATTATTTATTTATTTATTTGGATATACAAAGACCACCATGACTAAACTTGGTTGTCTTGTAATTATTTTTCTAACCCAACTTCAGCAATATAGTACTCCCTTTGTTTGATAATTATTGTTTATCGACTAAAAACACGTAGTTTAATAAAAACGTTATCTTTTATTTTCTCTCTTATTTTTTACATAATGATAATTTTTCTTTTAACCAATTAATTTACAACTTTTTTATTGTTAGTAATAATATTCTTAAGTGATGGTGATATCGTAAACTTAATGCACACTCCTTATTAATTTTTGAAAATGAACTATTATTAAAAAACAATATACTCCCCTTTATTATTAAAAAAAAAGGTGAAAACCCTTTGACGCTGGCTGGTGGGGTTGGCGCGAGACCCGTTGGCGCCAGAGCCGGTACAGTGTGCCAATGAAAACTTGGTGCCAAAAGCTTAACAGCCAAGATTGGCGCCCTTGTTCTCTTTGCTCTAAGACTTAACATTATTAAATGATAGTTTTCTTAATAATTTATTTTATAAAACTATCGTTTAAATGATAAAATATTACTTAAGAAAACTTTCACAAGATGCGGCAAAAAAAGCAGTATTGTGAAAAAATTTTACGATAAAGAAGAGGGAGCAAAATGAAACTAATATATTATGTGAAAGAAGATAGTCGAAAATAAATATTAGCAACAAAAGAATACACTACAACTATGCTTGACAAAATTAGTTGTAAGCTGTTAACTGTAAGTTGTAACCTGTTTGTTAAAAAGCTGTTAATTTTAATAAAAATGTTTGGTATATTAGCTGTTAACTGTAAAGGTAAGATGTAAAATGACGTAAAAGGACATCTTTTAATAAATTATAATATGGTTGGAGGTTATATCAGTAATTTACAGCTTTAACAACTCTTAACAATCTAAAAAGCTGTATGGAACAGCTTTTTATTTAAGAGCTATTTGGTTAAAATAAAAAGCTAACAGATCTAAAAAAATGTTGTGCCAAACAGAGCTATTAGATTATTTTTTTAACAAAAAAGCTAACAGCTCTATAAAAGCTTTAGAATAGCTCTTACCAAACGGACCCTACATGTCGAAGAAAAAAACATAGCTTTTAAATTGATAAATTATACAATACACAATTAACAACTTCAACATATTTTATAAGCCGAACCTTTTTCAAAAGTAAAGATTGGATTTGCTAAAAAAATGTTTAGAAAGAACATATAAAGAACTAATTTATTCTTTTCTTATTTCTAGGCATATAGTAATACTTTTACACTCACACAGTACCAAAAACAATTATATTTCATCTTTTCATCTATCTATATTCTCTCGTCTCTCTTATCTTCAATCTCTCAAGAAACATCACCAAAAAGCTTAACAATCTTTCCATTAATCCAGTTTTTTCTTTTCTTTTTTTCCAGCCATGTTTTGAGTGGTGGAAATCTCAAGTTTTGCTTGGGGGCATCACGATTAAATATCAGAAAAATACAAAAAAAACACGAATGTTGAAGAATCCATGGGGTAGTTGCCCCAAATACTCTACATAGATTTGCCCCTGTCACTTGGTGCAATTGGGACAGACACAATACTCTTTGAGCTTCGTTTATCTCCATCTTTTTGCACTGGTGTATACCCAAGCTCCACACATCCTCTAAAGTTAAATCTAAATGATCTGGTAACAAAATATACATCACTTGTGTATTTGTAACTCTTACAAACAAACAAATTGAAAAGATAAAACTCACCACCACCAGAATGTAGTTTTTCTTTGTGACCGTTCTCCTGCACTTTAAACCATGAAAAAAAGAAAGCTCCTTTCAGACAGAAACTATTAAAGTCGATAGTTAAATTTCATGCCTCCAATACGAAATGTGTACCCTCTACTTTCCTAAACTTGTGATGATGTCTTACCCTCCACTATAAGATGCAATGAAGGTTAAATGATGTCCTTCGACAGTGAGCCATAAAACTTGTTGTATTAACTATATATATAATGACTTCCATTGGGAATCACTTTATCATTCAAATATGGTTAAACTAAGATAAAATTAGGAACTCGCAAATTTTGTGATCATGAGATAAGTATTAGTTTAAAATGAAACAACCACCTCGTTCAAGATTGGAGCAAGTTTCTTGCAGTGTCGCCATGGTGTATAGATCTGTAATAGAACTGGAAACAACAGGTCCAAACAGTAAGCGTAGGATAAATAAAAACATATGAGCCATGTCATGCATAGTCTTACTTCTCGTGTACCAATTTAGCGTACGACCAGAAAGAAAAACGAACATGCATGGATATAATCTTACTGTTCTTTTTGGGTTCCAAATTCACGTCTTTAAGGCTGTTAGCAACCACCACTTTCACAGGCTCGTCGTTGGTTTCAAGAATAAGCTCTGACTTTATAAATGGTTTCACCTTACCCTCATCGCTCTTGCAACAATTTGCTTGCATTCGAGGGGAGCAGCTATTTGGTAAACATTGCCGAATCTATCAAGAATTGTGTGTTCCTTCACCATGCACTAATATACATATCCTTAGGCTGCTTTAATACATCTAAAGATTAATAAAATATAGTAGCAATTTGGTAATATTTGCAGACAATGTGTTCTACATTTTCGTTTTGGGTTCCAATTCCTCAACGCTACAAAAACACTATCGACATCGACACTCTTAGGTAATTTGGCTCGTTTCCAATAAAACACTATAGAAATTGACCATCATAGTAGCATTTATTAGGTAATTTTTGTAGAGTTTATTAGATAATTTTTGACCCGTTAATGAAATTGACCACTACAGAAATTGACCAATAAATAAGTATGTATCGACACTCTTAGGTAATTTGACCCTTTCCTAGTAAAACCTGTTTCTCATTTTAGGTTTGTTTTAGGTTTTCAGTATGGGATTACATATCTCATATGCATATTGGATTAAACTTTAGTTTAATCCATATCATGTCTTTGGAAATTCTTATTTCGCCGGAACACTCCCTCAACCGCTCATAATACTCCGTATATTTTCAGAACCACGTGCTACTTTCTTTTTATAATATCATCACCCTTTGCCAATCGAAAGTTGAAACGAAATTAAAAGTTAAAATACAGTTGATGAGAACAAAATATACATAGTGTGATTATAACTTACAAACTTGCATCAGAAAACATGCTCATCAAAAACCAATGTCTTATGGCTGTCTGAAAATCTTGGTGGTTTGGCTTCCCACAGGTTTCCAGCAACCTATACCCAGTGATGACTTGCCCCGGGTTTCCAGCTGTCCAGCAATCTATGACATAAATATGGGTTCACATATAATTATCTAAACTATAGAGAAATAGTTATATAGGGGAAACTATATTTGTTTACATAACATGAGAATTTAAAAGTTACATAGAGGTTCAGCCTTAATCAGTTTTGTTTTAAACTGCATCGGCCCTTGAACTAATCTTGATCAGCTAAAAGATATAGGATGTATTATTCCAGGTTGATCTTCTTCACTTTATCCACTTTCAGATGGCTTAGGAGCGGAAGTTGGTACCTCCAATGGTGTGTGAGCTAAAAAATATATGTATATTTTTTGAACGACAAAATTTAGGATGCTTGTCTTGTCTCGTAAAGGGATGCAACTCATCTTGAAAAATTTAAAAGCACACGTCCTCAAACTGGAAAGTTGGTGCATCCCACCAAAGAAAAATGTGTCTTTGCATCCCTTGGTGCCTTTTTCACGTCTTTATAATCAGCTGAAATGTCAAAGTCATTAGTAGGGAACGCTCCAAACCATACTTTTGGTGGTGTTGTATACTACAACAGGTCTAATGCATGTTAACTTCACACTTCCAATTTGATCATCCAAATAGAAGGATTTGTTAACATAAAGTATTGCATAAGAGTGTTAATTGACTGATTAAATAATATGCTCATATATAGAGGTAATGATAGGTGAATATTGGATCATAGGCTCACAGTCTGATGACTTTGAATGAGATTTTTGGACCGCCAAACAAAGTTGAAACGTATGTCCTTGATAACCTAACAGATGCAAACATTAGAGTATGAGCAGGTTATTTGTGGCATTATAAAACAGAAACATACTTTTATAATGAGATGACACGTAATTAAACTGTGATATTAGAACACGAACCTGCTCCACGGTGATCTTTGCACTATCTTTTGTAATATCAGCAAATGGTGATTCTTCCTGTACATAATGAATCGATTAAATTATTAAAACACAAAATATGGAAACATATTTTTTGAAATTATTTGTGCCTTCGACTTGCACTTTGAAATGGTATGTCGACAAAGAGATCCTTGGTCTTTAGCCCTAACTCAGCTCTAGCCATTAGAGTACGGTTTGGGCTATGGACTTTAGCTGGAATGAAATTTGGTGGGACTATAGACCGGGTCGGTGTTTAACCAATTTGTTTGATACTTCTTATCACACCTGTCTGAATATGCCACTCTGAATGTCACCCTCCAAGCATTGTTTAACCAATTTCCTCCTCCAATGTCCATTATCATGCTAAGGCCTCTCTCCTAATCACATTGCGGATACTTCTCTATGAGCTATGGAAGTAGCTGTGAGGTCTTTAAGAGAGAATTTGCTAAAAATCTCATAATAAAACTAAGTTACAGGCTGATAATAAATTAGCCGCTGGATATCATTGTGCTACAAAATTACCTCCTATTGCTGATAATGGCCATTTGTATCGTTTACTTTGAAGAGATTTTGGATCAGAGAATTGTTAAAAAACATAATATCATTGTTCCTTTCTAGCAACCTTTTTAGACGTTGCTTCGAGCAGCAACAACGACGGTGGACTTTCGGCTAAGTTGCTTGTAAGCCTTTAATGTCACCGTAACGCTTTGGCTTTGGATTGCTATGCAAACACCATAGTTATTTCGAAACAATCCATTTTGTTAATTAAAAGTAATATCAGGAACAGAGCACAAAAATCAGAATTAACCACAAAAATATTCTACATACCTGATGCTATAGAGAATATGCCAACCTTTCATTATATCAACTCAGGTCATGTCTTTAGTGTGTTCGGTATGTTCAGGATGATTGTGTGTTTATCGTGTGTGCATACAGTAGCATATTAACTGCTAAAAGTTACAAAAGCCAAAGGAATCTGTTGTATCATAATCACCTGCATATCATCCCGGTTGCAATTAATTTTTTTAAGGGATTAAATCCTGGATTTCTCATCATGTAATTAACTTTAAACCACGTTCGATTAAGTCGGAACAAATTAAAATCAATAATCGAGAATTTATTAGCAAGGATACCTCGTATGATTGCGAAGCAACTAGGTTTAAATAAGCTTCATATTGTTTTTTACACTGCTCCAAAGGCTTCACCCTACATAAACCAAAAAGAACAGTTACTCTAGCATCTGAATAGAGAATACCGAATGATAATAGGATTTAGGGTTATTCGTATGTGTTTTTTTATTGTGGTAAATTTATGAATGAAAAAGATATACGGAGGATTTAAGGAGATAAAATAGGTGAATACCGATTGATTTTAATATAATTAAGGAATTGATTTTCTAAATCTTTTTTATTAAGTTAATAAACTTGTAGCCAATGACATAATGCCACGTAGGATATGAGGTGGCGCCTAATTATTTTCCTTGTCAAACATAGCCCCATATATATATTATAGATATATATATATAGGGGGACTTTATTTACAGAACCCATCTTAGTGACAGAACTTGCAGAACTCTTATTTTTGAAGACAAACATGTATGTCTGAAGGAGGACATGCATGTTTTCGAAAGCGGACATGTATGTTTTTGGATTGG